>OU862931.1:13983336-14583336 GCA_917880885.1 Limnephilus marmoratus | reverse complement strand
GTGTTAAGGAACCCCTCTTGACTTACTTTAACCAGTGATTTCTGACATTATTTGGAGTAAATAATGAAATTTTGGTGTCCGGTCAATTTTTTTATGTCTTTTTTTTCAATTTTTTTCTAATAAAAAAAAAATTTTCCACATGTCGTCACTGGTCACTCGGCCGAGTGACCGACCAACCCCTCGCTCCGCCCCCAGCTGTCCAAGACCTCCTATTTTTTTTGTATTTATGCACGTAAATGATTGTAAAAACTTCTTACTTCTTCTGGCGCTAATCTTAATTGTAAATATGTGTGTTAATAAGTCACCAGTTTTAGGTTAGAATCTATATGTCTTATTCATAAGTCACTGGCTATAAGTCTTAGATATGTCACTAGTTATAATTGTAAATCTTGGTTGTAAGCCAGTAATATATAAGTAGCTATAAGTCTTAGATGTAAGTCACTAGTTGTAATTTTAAATCTTAGTTATAAGCCAGTAATATTAATTCTTTTATATATTTATTTGTACAGCGCCCTTGCGGTGATTTTCCACGAAAACGGCGCTGTATAAATTAGCCAATTATTATTATTATTATTATTATTATAAAAAAAAGTCTTTCATGTCACCGGTGACCGAAATTTCAGGTGAATTTTTTACTCCTAATAATGTCACGAATCACTGGATAAAGTAAGTCCCTTCTCCCTGTGTACCAGCGTACAAGCACAAAAAACACCGTTTTCGGTCTTTTGGCTATTTCAGTTGAATATTTTTCCTATTTCCCATAAATATCGTAGATATGTACTGGAAAGGTAAATTATAACAGCGCGCTCAGTAGCAGTTCTGTATCACAAGGAAACTCAAGGATCACCACCGTATATATTATCATATTATCGTTCCTCTTTCCCACTTACCTATCCTTCCCTTCTTCCTTAAACCCTCCAAAAATCTCCCAAACATACGGGAATGCCATGTTCCTACCGGCTTCGTGAAGTACGCGATAGTCGCAAAAAGAAAGTAATAGTTTCGTAATTTACAATGTAAATCAATCTTGATTTGTATTGTAAATGACAAGTATAAAGTGTCAAGTAACTTTAGTTCATCGGGGGTGGTGGACTTTTTTTATTGTAAAACACTTTTTAATATAGAGTCGTTTTTATTTACAATCACTTTTGAATTTACAGCAAATGAAATCAACAATTTTTATAACTAATTTGCCTGGGCAATAAGGGGACTGTACCCTAGGTACCGATTAATGCGAGAGAGAAAGTATTTTGAATAATACCCTTTTAATACTGCTAAAAAATGCAAAAATACCGTCTTCAGGTTTAAGAACATACGAGAATAATAATAAACAATGGCGATCGGCACCTACTGAGTCACGTGGCCTATTTTAGTTAGTCGGTAACACTAGCTTCAATAAAATTCACCCAGATGTCTCAGATGTCTAGTATTCATTATCTTTTAATAAACTGATCAGGATTAAATCAATGATTACCTACAGCAATCATCCCATAGATGTCACTATTCTTAACATTAAGTATATCCACAAAATGTTTAATGATCGAACAACCATACAGTACAAACATACGTAGGTAAGAAGGTAAAAAATAGGATCAGTCAATTATATATTTAACACGTAAATATACAGTAAAATATGACCTAATCGGATAGGGACACGTTAGCTCAGTTGGTAGAGTGGCGCCCCGTCAAAGCAAAGGTCATAGATTTGAGTCCCAGATGTGACTGTTAGTTATTTAATTAAATAAAAAAAGGTTTTTTCTTTACGAGTTCTGCGCAAGAACCCAAACTGCTCCCAGCCTTAAGTCGAACCAGTGAGTCAATGGAATCATGAGTTGAAGTATTTTTTTTTAAATTTTTATTATTTTTTATTTAAAAGAAAGACAAACATTCCTGGGTTACGAATAACCCGAAAATATTTTAAAATCTTTAACTACCACCACAGTAAGCTGAAAATGTTGCTTGAGTTGTGATGGAGGACTTAGCCAGCCGAGGAATCGAACACGGAATGCCTGGGTAGGATCTAAACGCGATACCCACTCAACCACTGACCGGTCTAATGTATGTTATGCGGTTGAAGTTATGGGGGAGGGGGGAGGGGGGAAATGAGGTTAAAGAAGGTTGGGGGATAACCGATTGTGAACGGTTATCTTTCACCAGGGCGCTACTGAAAGTATTTACCACCTGGGATTTTGTGGCATTACTGTATATGAGTGCATTCAGCATGTTACGGATTTACTTAATTGATGTATATTTGCTCATGCAATCTCGTAATATTAGAAATGAAAGTCAACATGACGTGTAACAAAGGTATGGTTTATTGTAGTTGTTAATTTTACAAAAATACGCGATTCTACTTAAAAATTACGACTCTACTTTGACTTCAGGGCATGGTTTCTGAGCTTGAGGAGTTCTTTAGTTTCCCTTATCATATTTTAATATAATCTAAAATTACTATCGGCAAAGTTAACACATGTCAAGATCTCTTAGAAGTAATATTGTTATTGACTTACTGGTTAAAAAAATGGGCGCCATACTCCTGCTAAACAAGGTAACATTTATCTAAACTGTTTTATCTAAAACCATGGTGATGATCGTCGGCTTCGCACCTCGAGAAGTCATCCCCTGCTCCTCAACGACGAATTCAATCCGCTCCCGGTCAATCATATCTCGGAACTGACATTTTAAATCTTGTCTCTGGTTGCGCTCGAAGCCCATTGAGTCAGGTCTTCGTAGACTTCCCGTGACCAATGTTTTACTGTGTTACAAGCAAGAGTAAACAATTTAATTTACACGCTATCCGGATACTCTCTAAAACCCTAAAAATTCTTTTTCTGATCGAAGCAATTCGATTTTTTTAAAACCATTTACAATTTTTCGGCAACTAAAGGGTTAAAACTTTTGGAGCTGGGTCTATTCTAGGACATATTTTAAAGTCACGAGACAGCTGAAATTAATCCCATAGAGCAGGGTTTTTTAAAGTGGGGTCCACGACATGAGTGTCTGGGGTCCACAGTTTACTCTTTCCATGTTAGAGAGTTGCTGACGTAGGGTGAAGACAGCACTATGAAAAGTATATCAAAAGTTGTACAAAAAGAGAAGTTAAAGCATCCGGAAACATTGCAGAATACTTTTCAAGGTTTTTTTAAGCCCAGAATACCTCGATAAAGAATCGTGGGTGTGAAGCCCATTTTCAATTTTTGTTGATAATATCAGCGTTGATCTAACTCCTCAGGCTAATTTGTTCACTTTTCGGAACAACTCATACAGGTATCATTATGCCTCCCTTAATATCATCTAAACTCGAAACGGTGTAAGAAAGAGAAAACCCCACGCTTATATTAACACAGGTATACCCTAGTGAGACAGGCATCGAATAATGTAATGTAAACATACCTTATATAGATAAATAAATAAATAAAAAATAAATTTTCAAATCTAAAAATTTACATCAAATAATTAAAATGTTCATCTTTATGAATTTAAAGTTTCCCGCGGTAATTTTTATTTTTAATAATTATAGAAAAATGAAATAATTTAACCTTGTATAAACCACTTATTTGATGCGCAAATCCGACCGGTTTCGGAACAAACGTTCCTTCGTCAGGGAAAGCTTATACTAATTTGACAGTTTCGAACAATGTTTTATTATGGTAGGGGTGGAGCCGTTGCTAGATAATAATGTAGATTGGGTGGGTAGGTATTAGTGTAGAGTGGGTGGGTAGGGGAACAAATCCATGATTGGGCTATATGACAATATTTTTTGTTTGTTGATAATAGATTCATTATTTTTAAGGGATTTTTTAATTTCCAAGGCTTCTAAGTTATCTAAACGTTTTCCTTTATGATTAATATGAAGAATATTTATCCCTGTATTTTTTTCAAAACTATGGTTATTTTCAATGATATGGTTAGCAAACTCAGAAAAATTATTATTATTAAGACACCTTAAATGTTCTTTGATTCTGATTTCAAAATTACGAGTGGTTTTTCCAATATAAAATGAGGGACAATCTTGGCATTTGAGTTTATATATTCCGGAATTAGTCAATTTAATTTCGGATTTGCGCATCTAATAAGTGGTTTATACAAGGTTAAATTATTTCATTTTTCTATAATGGATAACCACAAAGTAATAGCTACATTCAAAAATATTTAATAATTATTTTTACGTGAAATGACAAAAAAAGTGAATTGATAACGTTTATATTACGTTTGTCTAATAATATAGAGTTTAGTTAGAAAAAACGTAAAGTTAGCCATTTTTAAATATTTTTTCAAAAATTATATGTTTGTTTTGAATTGTAAAATTTGAAAGCGAGTAGGTATTATTCACCCTTTAAAAAAAGTTTTTAGTTTTAAGGTACACGTTCAGAAACATTCCATTAATTTGGATTTTATTGCAAAATGGAAATATTTTGATTCTCTGACAAAATATTGCCGAGTTCTGATGGGTTAAAGCAAAACCTCCCAGATCACATAATCTAGAAGGTTTTGGTTAAAGATGACCTCATTGACCTGAGATCCAAGGAAATATTGTGAAGTGAATTTCATACAAAGAGTCTTGGCGAGTTTTGGCGTTCTGTGGGACACGCTTACGCTCTACTTGTCAAACGAGCAATGTCTATTCAGATAACATTTGCAACTGCGTATGTGTGTGAATCCGGGTTCTCGGTTCTGGTGTCAATTAAAACTAAAAATCGCAATCGATTAGACGTCAAATATGACATGTGCCTTGCTTTATAGACGACGATACCTCAATTTAACGTGCTCATTGAGTCCACACAAAGCATCCGATGTAAATATTTTAGTTGGGTATTAATGTAAACTAGTCAATAAAAGCACTTTTTAAAATCCGTTCTTGGCAATATTGAAATTCTGAAAGCGGTCTATGGTTTCTAAAAGTTTAAGAACCACTGCCCTGGAGACAGATTATTCCAACATCGGACTCGATTTAATCAAAAAGAAATCTCAAATTAAAAAAGTTATACTTACCTCAAAATCATCTCCAATTGTTAGTTGATTCAACAGTTTCCCGCTTGCACAAGCCCGAACACCGCGTACCGAACGAGATTAACGACATCAATTGAATATTTCCATTATTAATTAAAATGGAGGTGATATACGTCAAATTCGTAAATTGAATAGTTTGTATCTGTAGACGAATGCGTCAGATTCCCACCCAGGCGTCGTGCGTTCAATAAATTATTTTTCCGATAACTAAGACCTCCATCCCTGCACAAACAACATTTTCCGCTTACAACGAGTGTAGTTAGTGGGAGTTCTTCAAATATCGTATTGTCAGGTTATTCTTAACCCAGGAATATTTGTCTTTCTTGAAAAAGAAAAACAAATCACAAGCCGGAGAAGATAAAAGAAATGTCAGTCTTAGTCAATTATTTGAACTAATGGATATTAAAAGTGGTACAATTTGTACGATAATATTTTATAATTAAGCTGAACAATGTAAAAAAATAATATTCCATGAATATGTTGATACAATGGCAGAAATAATCATGGTAATAAATAGATGGTAAAATGAACTATATTTTGAATGGGACGATCGAAATGCATTTAAATAATATTTAACTATTTATTTTTCCGAGTCATATCTAGGTTACAAACCTGTACATTGGAACACTGTTTTCCAATAAAAAAGTAGCCGCCAATAATACGGAAAAAATAGTCTTAGATAATATTTTTAATTCTGAAATATGAAATTGACAAAAAATACATTTAAATATGTGGTATCATAGCCGAATTGGTAAAGGCGTTTGCTCCGGTAAGACAAGAGGTTCTGAGTTCGAGTCCCAGTTGCAACCGGTATCTTTTTTATTTTTCTGTGGCTTGTTCTTTTTCATATTTTCGTTTACATTATGAGTGTTCTCTTCTTCTGATTAATGCTAACGTTAATAAGATATTAAGATGAACATTATAAACTAATAAAACATAAATACGTAAATTATAATGTGTGGGCACCTGCTTAGGTACTAGCCGCGTGTTTGGCTTGGCAGGACCTTAAAGTATCTGTGTTTTCCTAAATTAAAAAAAAAAATTAAACAGTTCAACAAAAACACAAAGTAACAACAACAAAAAATAACAAGTGTGCAGTTCACACGCGGTAGAAGTGAAACCTTCAGAAAACTAAAGAAGACAAGAGTGCGGAGGCTTCGAAGCACCGCACAAAGAGGAGTCTGTCCCATTATTCTGTCTCATTCTTTCGCAGGCTAAATCCTATAGATGTATTTGTTCGTATTTTTCGTGTCGCTTTTTCGTTTCATCGTGTTTCAAATCACAACGGTGCTAAATAAGTTTTCACTTAAAAAAAACAGAGTGTGCAATTCACATGCGGCAGAAGTGAAACATTAAAAAATACTAAAGTAGGAGGAGGCCACGAAGCACCGCAGAAAGAGAAAACCGATTATACAATCTCATTATCTCGCAGGCTAAATCCTACAGATGTAGTGTCATTATTTTTCGTTTCATCGAATTTCAAATCACAACGGGGCTAAAAAAGTTTTCACTTAAAAAAATCTATATTTATAGAAATTCAAACTTAAAACACAAATATTTTTGAGATTCCGTCGGCACCTATTGAAAATGAATTTTATATCGAACAAAAAAGGAATAAATGCTTACATAAAAATAAAATGAAAGTTCATGAAAACAACCGATCAAAAGCTTATAATTCGTAACAAAAATACAGAGAAACACCACTGATAATAAAATACCACTTCAGGCACTGTAGAAAATATCAGAATTTAATATTTACCTCTCTGTGGTCGTTCCAATAAAGTTATTCGTTCATAGTCTCGTGGATTCCCCCTTTAATCCGGGATCATTTACAATAGCGAAACACTTCACCAAACACGATATTTCACAATATTAGACGGGAGGGTAACATTCAAATTTGCGGTCTCATTTTGAATTCATTAATGGATCCAGTAATTAATTCGGTATTAATTAATTCACGGAGTGACACCAAAATCCTTATCATTCGCTGAGAATAACATTCCTTCACAAAATGTTTTCAAAATTGTTTCAAAAATGTCTTGTAAATGAATGTGTATTGTTCTTTTATACAAATTCGCATAAAGATAAATCCTAAATTGTGATGTGAAAAGTTTGTATAAAAGTGCTGAATTTTAAATTGGTTGTTTAAATTTATTGTTTTTAAAACTTTTTACAATGAACGAAAATGATTATGTGAATGGTCGTCCATCTTTCAAAGTTCTGAATGGTTCCCATAAAAAGTTCGGCCGCCGACAGGTCTCATTCACAGATGTCGTTATATTTCAAAAGCTCATCATAATTATTCGAAACGTCAAAATAAATAAAGCGTGACGGATCCCCCCTGCACAATACACACCCGACCGGATCAAATGCCGGGCGACTACTGACGCAAGTATACTGCGCATCCGCAATCCGACGTACATATAAAATGAGAACTTTAGTTTTCAAATTTAGAAAGGAAAAACAAGAACCCGTGTAAAACGATAGAATCAACAGAAATATTAAATCTTCCTACTTTAGGGTTGTAAGTACCCTATTACGGAGTGTCTTCGAGCTTTCAGTAACTTATTTCAGTGTTTTGTGTGTTTAGATCCATACACACACAGGTGTTGCTGCAACACAAATTATAAACCGCCATAAAGATGCGTTGTTTTTATTACTTCACGCTTTTAAAAATAGAACGTAATTTATATTTTTTCCCAGTTTTTGATGCATGGTAATTTTCAGTCGTTACGACGGAATATTTTAGCATAGAACAAGACGGTAACTAAATCTGAAAGTTGTGATGAAAACTGAAAGGTTAAAATGTTATTCATAGTTTTTTTTAGTACCTACGTTTTAAGCATATTATTTGATTTAATATTCCTTTCTCAACTTGGACGGTTTAATGAAAATTCAAAGAAAATTCCATATTTATTTAAGTAAAAAAAATTGTTTCCCGACTTTGCAAGAGATTTTCCGACTGTTTTTCAAAAGTTTTTCTTTTCTGACTAATGAAAGACATGCGTCGAGTATTTTGAGGCTCTCTCATGTTTTTAGGGTAAGATGCATTTTTTAAAGTTATATTGGGTGGAAGATACTCTCAGTATCGCCCTGGTGTAAGACCACCATTCAGAATTGAAACGTTGCTTGAAATGGCATTAGCCGTGTTTGGTGACCAGATCTGAATAGCCAGGTACTTCCCCACCTTCCTCTTCTTTATCTCCTTCCCCTCCCCACTACCTTCAGCCTCACAACATACCCTAATTGGGGATGCCATAGCCTCACTGGGAGCAGTTGGGACTCTTGTGCGGTATTCATATAAAAAAAAACGTGATGGAAAAGAAAATCGCAGACTTCTTCGAACACAGCAAACTTATTTTTTGGCACCATTTTAATTCAAAATTAATAGAATTCTTAGTTTTGGCCAAGTTTATTGTTTAAAACTAATCTTTACATTTATTTTTTGGCACCATTTTAATTCAAAATTAATAGAATTCTTAGTTTTGGCCAAGTTTATTGTTTAAAACTAATCTTTACATAGCAGGATAAAGCAAAGTCGGTCCCGCCGTCCTTACGCTTAGATCTTTTAAACTACGCAACGGATTTTCATGCGTTTTTCACCAATAGATAGAATGATTTACGTGTATAATTTGTCAAGGTTTTACGTAAATTAGTTGAAATATGTAATAAATAAAGGGAGCGGACTGGCAAGCGGGCAGCGGGTAGCGGGCAACGGGCAGGCAAGTGGGCAGTATGGATGTGATATGTACGCAAATTAACGGATGGCATTGGTAATAAAGGTTTGGTAATGGCGTTTTCAGTAGATGGCGTTGTGTTTCGTTAGCCATAGCAACGTGTGGCCGGGTCTGATAGTGATTCTATACATTTTCAAGATCGCAGAACTCAGAAAATGATAATCAAAAACTAAGTTCATTGTAGAAATAATGTTGCGAACTACTGATCTAAAATCTCATGAAAATAAAAGCAGAAATTGCACGACACAGAATGTCTTTTCAGATTTAAAATGATAATGTAAGTCGAGGGGAGAAGTATCACTTGCTCCATTTAATATTGAAAGGCAAGATAGTGGGTCGCCGCGCCGAGGGCCTGGTAGGAGACAAATGTCTTGGCTGCGTAATATACGAGAGTGGACCGGCATTAGAAGTGTGGAGGAGCTATTCCGGGCAGCGCAAGACAGAGAGACATTTTCAATAGAGATCGCCAACGTCGGGGGGACCTGATACGGCATACAGAGAAGAATGTAAGTCTACTAAAACATCGTTCTCAATTGTATTTAAAATAAACAAATAAAAAAAAAACACTCGATCGTGAATGTACGTTATTCACGATATACCTCTTCCGCTCATTCAAAAACACGTGTATGTTATGTAGAAAGACATGCCACGAGAGGGATTTCAGCAACCGGACCAAAATATATAATTCCAACTCATGTAACTCTCTGTGTTATTCACCGATAAATTCATGATAACCTATCCTTCTTTCTCGCAAACGACGCTTGTAAAAGAAAGAGACTTTTCAACCGATCTCTCAACAGGAAGACCGTACCGTATAACATACATTATCACATTATTACTCACCAATCAGTCGATTACACATTTTGGGAAATGAATATGCTAACATCGGCGACATTTATTTCTTAAAATTAGCGCAATATAAACATGCACTCAAAAATTATTTTTCCATAATGTAACTTTATATACGCAATATGGACATGTTGAAATGAAATGATGATATTTCTCATTGTTCTTTTTTGTTATTTTTTGTTGTGATATGTAAAATAATTGTATGTTATTTTTTAAGTTTAAAACCATTATTATGTAATGATATTATTTTTCTTACTTTTGTACTCTATTATATGTTTATTTATAAAAGGCAGTATAGCCGTTTATGTATTTAAAATAAAAAAAAAGTATCATCCCCTATATCAATCTATTATCTATCCTTACCTGAATATAGGTAGCGGCAAGCGATAACCCAGATCTATCAGTCATCAGCCTGTTTTAATAATGAAGTCCGCTCATGAAAAACAATTTCCCGCCTCCTGAAAAAATCGCCGGTCAATTTACCCCAACGTGGAAAATAAAAACAGACCTAGATTTTTATTCACCAGAACGTTTTAGCTTGGCTGTACCTTTATATATACTGGCGGTACCTTTTTTCTTTCCATAAATATTTTAATATCTTATTATTAGGTAAAATTTTCAAGAAAACTCTCCATCGGTTTTTTTTTACATGAGCTCCACACAGGAGTCATCTTTGAGGATACTGTGTGGAGGGTTTTTTAAGGAAAGGAAGGAGAGGAGAGTTCTGGGATAGAAAACGGTTTAAAGGGTGGGTAGGAATCTGGGATTCAGTGTATTCTGGTCATCCGCCTCCAAGATCTAAACAAACCTCACCCCATGAACCCGGGCACCCCTGCTAAATCACCAAACGTAGCGAACCACTTAGGGTGACCATCGGCAGAGGTGTTGGTTATCCAATAAAGGTTCCCGGGGCGGCGGTACCTATTCCCGCCTTCCAAATTGTAAAATTGTTTGTAATCAAAGCTTGCAGCTTGCTTTTATAGTCAAATGGTTAAATTGTTTGTAGTCAAAGCTTTCTCTTTATGCAATCTAAGAGTGTTAAGGAATGTACAAGAATTTGGAGTATAAAATGTGTATAAAAATTTTGTTTTCTCGTAATTTTTTTATTTATTTTTTAATTTTTTTATTCAAAACAAAACCAAACAAAAAATTCTTCGACACGTCCTATGTGTTCTTCACCTGTCACCGAGCTGAGAAGCCGCCCAACCCCTCACTCCGAACCAATCCCACTAATGCCTACTGATTTTTAATGTTTTAAGTTGAAAAAAATAACGTCAAAAATGTCACTGGAGACCGAAAGTTCGTTTACATTTTTTAATCCAAATAATGTCTGGATGGTGGATGGTAGGATGGATGGATGGATGGATGGATGGATGGATGGATGGATGGATGGATGGATGGATGGATGGATGGATGGATGGATGGATGGATGGATGGATGGATGGATGGATGGATGGATGGATGGATGGATGGATGGATGGATGGATGGATGGATGGATGGATGGATGGATGGATGGATGGATGGATGGATGGATGGATGGATGGATGGATGGATGGATGGATGGATGGATGGATGGATGGATGGATGGATGGATGGATGGATGGATGGATGGATGGATGGATGGATGGATGGATGGATGGATGGATGGATGGATGGATGGATGGATGGATGGATGGATGGATGGATGGATGGATGGATGGATGGATGGATGGATGGATGGATGGATGGATGGATGGATGGATGGATGGATGGATGGATGGATGGATGGATGGATGGATGGATGGATGGATGGATGGATGGATGGATGGATGGATGGATGGATGGATGGATGGATGGATGGATGGATGGATGGATGGATGGATGGATGGATGGATGGATGGATGGATGGATGGATGGATGGATGGATGGATGGATGGATGGATGGATGGATGGATGGATGGATGGATGGATGGATGATGGATGGATGGATGGATGGATGGATGGATGGATGGATGGATGGATGGATGGATGGATGGATGGATGGATGGATGGGTGGGTGGGTGGGTGGGTGGGTGGGTGGGTGGGTGGATGGATGGATGGATGGATGGATGGATGGATGGATGGATGGATGGATGGATGGATGGATGGATGGATGGATGGGTGGGTGAGTGGGTGGGTGGATGGGTGGATGGATGGATGGATGGATGGATGGATGGATGAATGAATGGATGAATGAATGGATGAATGAATGGATGAATGGATGAATGGATGAATGGATGAATGGATGAATGGATGAATGGATGAATGGATGAATGGATGAATGGATGAATGGATGAATGGATGAATGGATGAATGGATGAATGGATGAATGGATGAATGGATGAATGGATGAATGGATGAATGGATGAATGGATGAATGGATGAATGGATGAATGGATGAATGGATGAATGGATGAATGGATGAATGGATGAATGGATGAATTAATGAATGATTGAATGAATAAATAAATAAATAAATACATAAATAATTAAATACATAAAAAGATTGATAAATAAATAAATTAATTAATAAGTATTTTCGTCACAAAACACGTGCGCGCATCTTTTCTTAAATGATTTTATTTAAACTAAAATTAAAATTCCGAAAAGTGTCTTTATCAAATAATTTATTGATTTATTTTACTGCATAATACAAAATTTTGTTTGAAATTTTAATAAATCTGCCAACGACCTACGGTGTAACTTTATTATGCTAAAAGTAAATACATTTTCGCCTAATTTAAAACTTAATTTTACCATATAAAATAACAATCTTTCGTAATAAATTTAAACTTTTTTGTGGAAAAGAGTAAATACGGCTAAAATTTTATTTAAATGTGACATATTTTCTTTTTTTTCTGGTTA
The DNA here is from genome assembly GCA_917880885.1 of Limnephilus marmoratus. Lineage (NCBI taxonomy): Eukaryota > Metazoa > Arthropoda > Insecta > Trichoptera > Limnephilidae > Limnephilus > Limnephilus marmoratus. The sequence goes on along the minus strand of OU862931.1, from coordinate 14,570,856 downwards.
TTCCCTCAGCATCAATCTTCAATCTAGAAAAGTAACAATTTTTATTTTGACAATTGGAAACAAATTAGTTGAAGGTCCTTCCATCCGAGTTCTGAGGCGGTGAGCATTCTGATTTTGTCCTTTATCTCTGGCAAATTTTCCAAAAACAATGGATCTCCTAATGGGTCATAAATTTGAGATTTCCAATGGCCATTCAGCTGGGTAAACACAATGAAAAATAATATCAGCATTGTAATGCGTGACAGCTACGTATGGCGGGCCTTGACCTGGGATGGTTTGAATGGACAAGGCTAAAGGGTCGAATACAAAAGGAATTGAACATGAAAATAATTACGAACATATTTTTGGTCACCCACATTTTTATATATCGGCTGTGAAAGGGAAAGGGGCTTAACAAACATTTCCAAAAAATAAACGTTGTGAATGGCATTTAATTTATTTGTTTTTAAATATTCAATGGCGTGATGGTTAGTTAGTAAGTTAGTTAAATATTCAATGTAAACAGATCAATTAATAGTAATATGTATATGTATATAAAGGCAAAATTGTAGATGGAGACGAGGGTATATTTAGAAATTTCAAAATTCAAAGTATGAAAGGGGATGAGGTTTATAAATATTTAGGATACCCGCAATCGAATAGATTAGATCACACTAGTATTAAAAATGATATTAGGATTAAATTTCAAACTAGGATCAGAAAAATTTTAAAATGCAATCTATCTGCTAAAAATTTAGTAAAAGCAATAAATACTTGGGCAATACCTCTACTAACGTACTCATTTGGCATAATTAAATGGTCCAATACAGATTTAGATAGTTTAGAACGATTAATTAGAACTACGTTAACAAAATTTAATTGCCATCATCCAAATTCAGCTATAGAACGAATTAATTTACCTAGAAATTTAGGAGGTAGAGGTGTAGTCAAAATAACATCTTTGAAACACAATCAGGTAGAAATGCTTAGAAATTTTTTCCATAGGAAAGCTAATAGCTCAGAAATGCACAAAATAATTTGCAAGGCAGATAGAAATATTACACCTTTAAATTTATATGACGAGAATGCCAACATTCTTATAAATACTAACCAGGAATTATTAGATTCCTGGTCAAATAAAATTATTCACGCAAAACACTTCAATTATCTCAACCAAACGTATGTTGACAAACTTTCGTCAAACAAATGGTTGAGTATTGGAGAGTTGAGCGCAGAAATAGAAGGATTTATGCTTGCCATTCAAGATAGAGTCATTAATACTAAAAATTATAGAAAGCATATAATCAAAGATATAAATCAAATTGATGATTTATGTAGACAATGTTTGGCTTTTCCCGAAACTATAGAACATATTATATCGGGATGTTCTATATTAGCGCCTTCTGAGTATACATTTAGGCACAATCAGGTTTTAAAAATAATTCACCAAAGTTTGGTAATTAAACATAACTTGATTGATTGCCGTAATGTAGTACCTTATTATGAATATGAACCAAATTCATTTATAGAAAATGAATTTTATAAAATATATTATGATAAAACTATACTAACAGACAGAACAATTAGTCATAATAGACCTGATATAGTTTTACATGACAAAATTAAAAAAATAACTTATATCATTGATGTAGCTGTTCCAAATTCCTGTAATATTCAAAAAACTGTTTCTGAAAAAATTAGAAAATACACAGATTTAGGAAATGAGATTAAAAGAATTTGGCATTCTCGGACTATAAAAATATTACCATTTGCTATTTCTGCCACTGGCATAATACCTAGGAATCTGATTCAAAATTTAAGCATTTGTAGATTTGTTAGATTTGTCAAAGAATTTATATATAAAAATGAAAAAAGCAGTAATTTTAAATACATGTAGGATTACAAAAGATTTTTTAAATATTTATATTGAGGGATCAGTAGGATTTATAGGTTCAATTAGAAATGCCACAGAGCCGAACCCTCTGATATGAAAATATCTGGAGTCGGTGAATTATATTCCCATTTGGTCTCTAGTAGGTTGACATGTTGTTCTTGTATTGTTTTGTATTTATAATACTTATATAGTGCAATTGCAAAACGTGGATTCACTAGATCATAGATTCCCAACCTTTTTTTGCCCACCGCCCCCTTTGAGAATTTATTTTTTCCTAACGCCCCCCAACAACCCGTAAATCTGAAATGGCAATTGTCACGTGTCACGATTATATTTACCACAACGGGGGGGGGGGGGGGGGTGGCGCAATGGGATGGGATGAAGCAAGATGGGATTTTTTATTGTACATTTTATTTAGTTATAACATAGTTATTCATTTTATTTAGTTATAAAATGCTTACTCTTATGTCTAATCAGCGGCATAGCGTGGGTTTCGGCCGCCCGGGGCGGAGGAAAATTTTGTCAAATGGAATTTTACATTCTGAAAACTGGTTTAATCCTTCGAATAATAAGAAAAAAATATCTATAAACTTTTGCCTGTCAATGTTTTCGCACAAAATTTCCGGTTCTTCTCATGCATTTTAAATGTTCCTTATATTGTTTTTTTACCCTTTTGGAAAAAACAAAATTGTTCTAAAATCTAGATAAAGTACTTTTTCCGACGTGCTAATTAGAACATTATTGATTCTAAATATTAAAATTTTTATATTGAATATGTGAATTGGCTCAAAAATACACGCCTGCAAATATTCGAATTAAAGTACCTAAAATTGAATAAACTTAAAATTTTAAATACAGATTCCTTTTCTTAAAAAAATTGTAATAAAAATGTATCTTAACTTTTTATTGCAATCACAAATTTATTTTAAAATTAAATGTGTGGGCATAATTTCACAGTTTTGTTTTAAAATTAAATGTGTGGGACAATTTGCGTCTTCTATGATTAGACGGGTTAAATTAAATCTGTATTTGGCGAATTAAAACTACACTCAGAATAAGAAAATAGTTTCTCTTTGATTCTGGCAGCACATAAATAGTCTGCAACTAGAATTTTATACCTGCACTTCGAATAAAATAATTGTCTGTTTCGAAATGTATCAGCAGATGAATACACAACTGAAATTCATTCGTTAATACATTCTGAACACAATATTGGTTTTAATTTTAAAAGTGAATCTGTTTGCTAGTTATCAGCTTTAATTAGAATTACTCTCATATGCGTGCGGTTTTCCTACGATTTGCGAAATTTGCAGCTTAAAAAAATATAATTATAAATATTTTTAATAAATTATAAAAAAAAAGAGTTGGATTCGTAAACGAAAGTATCATAGAACATTTTCAAATAATGATTTGAAATGGTTTAAATTTTTCCAAGATAATATTATTATTTATTGTGAAAATTTGCCGCCCCCCTTAAAAGTGCCGCCCGGGGCGGGCCGCCCCCCACGCTACGCACCTGTGTCTAATATATTATTTTCTAAAACTACTTACTGTAATATTATTTCCTACCTACTTACTAAAATTTGGACTTTACAACATTAAGACATAATCCACGAAAAACTGCAAGACTTTTAGTTTCCTTAATATTTACCGGGAGTTCATTGAACATTTTAAAAGGAGGGTGTATGTCCCCAATCCTGTTCAATGTATACATGGACGAATTATCAAATCGCCTGGACACCAGGGTGGGCTGTCGTATTAATAATTTATGCGTAAATCACATAAGTTATGCGGACGACATGATTCTCCCAGCTCCGTCGATCAGGGGGTTGAGAACATTATTAAAAATCTGTGAAGAATATGCAAATGACTACCACATGATGTACAACCCCAAGAAGACGGAACTAATCGCATTCCACCGTGGAAAAATCCCGAGAAAATGCTCCATGTAAAACTTAATCAGGAAAACATAAACGCATCTAAGAATGTAAAATACTTGGGACACATTACTACTGAAGACCTCTCGGATGACGGTGATATTGAACGACAGCGGAGAAGTATCAGTATACTGTCTAATATGATTGCCCGAAGATTCTTCAAATGCAGTAACAATGTAAAAAAAACATTGTTCAATGCATTTTGCACTAACCTATATACATGTGAAACATGGTGTCACTACCGTACCAGCTCAATAGAACGACTCCGGATCCAATATAATGATGCTTGCAGAATTATATTTGGATACAGAACATACAGCAGCGCATCTTCAATGTTTACGGAGCTAGGACTACACGGATTCGCCGGTCTGATGAGACACCGGGTCACTGGAGCCAGGATGCGGCTAATGGCTTCCGATAACACAGTGGTGGTCGCAGCCTTCCAGCACCAAGTGCCACTCCTGAGCGAGCGCTGGGCCCGAGCTCACTCCAGACCACGTCCTACATTATAATCGATTATTTATTTTATTTCTATTATCGCTTATGTCTTTTATATTTATTTGTTCTATTTACTTTTTTATTTTATCTGTTGTGCAAATATGTACAACTTTATGGGACGTGTGGGATTGCACTATCCTCCCCACATCCTGGAATAAACATTATTATTATTATTAAAACATTTATGAAAAATGTTGTTTTGTGTTCGCGTTTGTGTTTCTCCCTGCATATCCTTTCCCGTGCGTCTCCGTTTCCCTTCCCCTCCTGCGTTCCCCGTCCACTTTCGCCGCCTTCCCTCTCCCTTCTCCCACTCCCCAGTCCCGCCAACTCCCCTCCCGCGTTCCATATATTCAGTCCCAGTATATTCAGTTTTCAAACAACTCGCGTGCCAGCTGTTACAATGTTTTTATTCAAATTTTAATTTTTCATAAATTACAAATATTCATTTGAATAAGAACAATCAATCAAAACTGGTACCTAACATAGATACCTATTTAAAATATCTGAAATTTAAAAAATCCATAGACAATTCTTTTGTTACAAAAAATCAGCTGCCTGCTAAATTCAATTTCATCAAACGTGCGAACTATCAAACGCGCGAACTGTCAAACGTGCAATGTTAAGATAGTCGTTAAGTTTTCTTAAATTATTCAATTTTCTTAATCTTTCTTTCCGTGAGAACCTTCTACAAAGTATAAGAAATCTTTTTAAAAAAGATGAATGAAATAGGTAAAGTCGTTGTGTTATGGAAACAGGGATTCATTTTTATATATATATATATATATGTAGATTAGTTATAGGCATTAGTTCATTTACTACTGTTTTTAGATGTCCTACTAGTTCATCGGCTTTTCCGTCTAAATTTCCTTGTTTATCGCAGATCCGCTTTTTGTTTTGTAATGCAGAATTACATAATTTATCCTTATTTTAGTTCTATTAATTCCTGTTCGTTATACTTCGTGTTCCCTGAGGCTTTGGACTATTATAGTGATCAGATATTTTGAGTTCTTATGCAGCATTAACTTCGGCATAAAATACAGTTGAAATTACCAAATCAATCATGGTTTCAGAGTTTTATCATATTCTTGTATATTTTTTGACAAGTTGCTTCCAACCTAGGCAATTTATGATGATTTGTAATGTTGTGCTTTTTGTGTTGGTTTTCATCATGTCAATATTAAAATCTCCACAGATGATTTTATCATGTCTCTTCTATTTTTTATTTGCTTACGGCACCATTCTTCAAAAAAAATCTAAGAATTTTGTATAATCTTGATTTGGGGAATGATAAATAGCTGCATAGGCTCCCCGCTTAAAATCCTTTTGAATTTCAATAGCCAGTATCCAGGTATTATTTATGTAGTACCGCATTTATTGTGACTTCGTAAGAGATATTGTTTTGAATTAATCAATTAATATGATAACTCTACCAGTACGCCTGCTAATATCTAATTGTCGAATAGCCTTGAAATGTTATTTCATTTTGGTTAATTTTTTCGATAATATAGGTTTCGCTCATCATCATCATGTGCGGTGTGTAATATTTTAGTCTTGTCCTTGTCTTGTCTTCGACTTCTTCGATATGTGCTAGTAAACTAGCTATGGGTTTCTCTGGGTCTCCTACCGCCCCCCTGAAAGTCTGAAACGCCCCCCAATTTTCTCTTTGCCCTCTACCGCCCCCTGAGGGTTTGAAACGCCCCCCAAGGGGGCGTTATCGCCCACGTTGGGAACCTATGCACTAGATGATCATTTGGGGAAGTGTATGAAAGGGTTTAGTTTTTCCTTCTTTTTTTTTTTTTTTTTTTTTTTTTTGGGGGGAAAATTTAACCCGGACATTTAAATCTGGTAAATATTTATATTGAGGGATCAGTAGGATTTGTAGGTCCAATTAGGAGTTCCACAGAGCCGAACCCTCTGATATGAAAATATCTGGAGACAGTGAATTATTTTCCCATTTGGTCTCCCGTAGGTTGACATGTTGTTCTTTTATTGTTTTGTATTTATAATACTTATATATATAGTGCAATTGCATAGCGTGGATTGACTAGATGATCATTTGAGGAAGTGTGTGAAAGGGTTTAGTTTTTCCTGTGGGGAAAATTCAACACGGACATTTAAATCTGGGGACGTACATGACTTACGTTTACCAGTGATTCCTGACGTTATTTGGAGTAAAAAAAGTATGGAATGAACAGTTAGGGTCGGGGTTAGGGATTTGGCGGTTACTCGGCTTAGTGACCAGTGATGCCAGGTATAAGAATTTTTGTTTGTTTGGTTTTTGTAATGTCCTGAACTGCAGGTAATACTGGGCCCTTTATCTCCAGTATCGCTCTTGGATGTTTTCAAGGTTATTCATTGAAACACGTAGTATCTTTGATACACGGAAACTGTTTATTAGAATATAATATTTACAGTGTTGGCTGTAAGCCGCTTAACGAGAAAGAACCGCACGAGCTCTGTGCTCGCTATTATATTGTGCCGATGTCCGGTCGCTTCGGCTAGGTTCGGTATTCCCGAACCTACCCGACAGATACACAAATTACCAACACTACATCTCTCCCTCCTTCAACTCTGAAGCTACTTACTTAAATAACAAAATAACTTAAATAACTTAAATAACAATTAACATAAATTGTAATACTTCATACACAATAATTTTTTTAAGATACACATAATTTAACCGCGGTGACTGGGTCAAGTTGTCCCGTCTCCTCTGGAAGTTGTAGGTGCCTTGTGACTTGAACGCAGTCTTCCCGACCATGGTCTCTGTTGCCGTGCCTGCTCCGACACCACCTCCTCCCCCACCAACCTGGAATCAGGAGAACAACCAGTCAATCCACGCAACAAGGTCGCAGTCTCTAACTCATGAGGCTCGTTCCTCAAAATTTCAGACGCGGGATGCAGCGCAATTTTGCCATCTTCCTTCCAGCTCACTGACATTTCCCTCATCTGGTCCACATGTCTCTTCCATTCACATCAGTGTTTCCTATTTTAATAATATAAACTTTTTTACCTAGCTTTCTAGAAACTACACCCTTAGCCCAAACGACTTTATTATCATGACGATAATCTTTTGTCAAACATTTTTGTCCAACTTTAAAAACCCTGGTTTTTACCCCTCTGTACAACCTAACTTGATCAGATTGAGCTTTAGAAATGTTAACGTTAGCTTCCTTGACTTTTTCCGAAAAGTCTTCTCCATTTTTCACTGGCAACAAACTGTCGAACGTAGAACGCAGCCTTCTTCCTACTAACAGAACCGCTGGTTCAATACCTGTCGAACAATGGAAAGAATTCCTATAGTCCACTAAAAAATTCAACAGCTTGACATTGTAATCTAGTGGGAATTTACCGTTTATTAACAGTTTCTTGAGGAACATTTTCGAAATTTTTACTGCATTTTCTGCCAGCCCGTTTGACTGGGGGTGTTTCACCGGAGAAGTCATAAGCTTAAAATAAAATTCCTCACTTGTAAAAACTGAGCCATTGTCAGATACAATTAACTCAGGGTTGCCAAAATTAGAAAAAATTTCCTCAATTCCATAATCGTGTGAGTTGAATCTGCCTTCTGCACCTTGATACAGTCTAACCACTTCGAGAATGAGTCACAAACCACGAGAAACATCTTCCCCGCTAGGGGTCCACAATAATCTAGATGTACCCTACTCCAAGCTTTACCTGGATTTGGCCAAACCGTCAATTGACTTTTGGGTGGTGACTGTTTTGACAACGAACAATCTGAACAAGATTGAACGACTTCCTCCAAATCTTTGTTCAGAGAAGTCCACCAAAAATATGTTTTAGAAATTCCCCTCATTTTTACAATACCTAGATGTGACCTGTGTAATAAATCTAAAACTTGCCTTTGGAGAGAAACAGGTATAACTATTCTATGTTGCCAAAACAAACAATCTTCTACGATAGAAAGTTCATTCCTTTTCAACCAATATTTCCATATACTGCTGTCACGGTTTACTCGTTTGGGCCAGCCCTGCCGCAAATACCTAAACACTAGCTGTAATTCGCTATCTGCTGCGGTGGCTAACACAACTGCTTGAAAATTAACATGGTCACAATTCTCAATAAAACAAACAAAGTCAGTCCCGCAATCATCCTTAAAACCCTCAACTGTGTCCTTTAACGGTAAGCGAGAAAGAAAATCTGCTTGGTTATTACAAGATTTCACAAATTCCGTTTTGTACGAAAACCCTGCCAGAATGATGCCATATCTCTGCAAACGGTTTGCTGCGAGAACCGGAATATTTTTGTGTTCCCCTAGAATTCTTAATAACGGCATATTGTCAACGCATAACGTGAACTCCCTTCCAAAAAGGTACTGAAAAAAATTATTTAACCCGAACACAATTGCCAGAGCTTCGAGATCCAAAATATTATATTTCTTTTCGGCGGTTGTTAAACTACGAGAAGCGAACTCAATTGGACGCATTGTGCCGTCCTTAAACACGTGCATTAACGCAGCCCCGAGTCCGCATGTACTAGCGTCCGTATACAGTTTTACCGGTAAGTCCGGAAAATAATTTGTAAGAATCGTGTTGTTGCTCATTAATTCTTTAATGGTATCGACTGCTACTTTACAGTCTTCTGAGAAATTCCACTCTACCCCTTTTTTCAAAAGGTTATGCAGGGGTTCCAGTATCGATGACATCCTAGGAATGAAATTCCGATAAAAATTTAGAAAACCCAATAAACTTTTCAATTTATGAACGTCCGTAGGATACGGAGCGTTTTTTATAGCTTCCAGTTTGTTTGGCTGAGGTTGGATTCCGCTCCCCGAAATTACATACCCCAAAAATTCAACCGATTCTACAAAAAATTCGCATTTATCCGTGTTGACCCTCAACCCGCACTCTCGTAAACGCGCGCACACTGCCTGTATGTTATACACTAAATCCAGTTCGTTGACCCCCGAAATGATGATATCGTCTAAATAGAATGCCACCCCCTTCAACCCCTGAAGACAGCTTGCTATAGTCCTAGCGAAGATCGCTGGCGCTGACTTAAAACCAAAGACTAGTCTGTTATATTGAAATAACCCTAAATGCGTATTTATTGTAGTATACTTTTTGCAAAAGTCAGCTAATTCTAATTGTGAGTAAGCCTGTCTTAAATCTAGTTTAGCGAACACTTTACCCGAACTTACTTTGTGAACAACTTCATTTATGGAGGGAAGTGGGTACCTTTCCAAGTCCGTCATGAGATTTAAAGATCTCTTGTAGTCCACGCAAATCCTAACATTCCCGTTCTTTTTAATTACCGGTACAATTGGAGACGCGTATTCACTGCTGGTTACCGGAGAAATGATACCATCAGCTACCATAGTTTCTAATTCTCTCTCAATTTTTTCCTTAATAGCGAACGGAACCGGCCTCGCATTAAAAAAAACAGGACGAGCTTCCTTGTTCACTTTGAAACTCACTTTATGTTTACTGAATTTACCCAGCCCCGGCGAAAACACTTCTGGAAACTCGTTGTCAATCATTTCAATTTTGTCTTTGATTGTTGAAACCGAATTATCCATCACTGGAACTATCTTCAGATTAAAAGCCTCCATGAAGTCCCGACCCACTATCAATTCCGAGCCATTAATCACAACAGTAAATAATAAATTATTTTTAATATTATTGTATTCTACGGTAATACAAGCACTACCTACAAGATTAAGTGGTTTACCATCGTATCCAGATAAAGTACGCTTATCAGGTGACAATGTTACATCCCCAAAATAACGGTTGAAAATAAAATCAGGCATGACCGACATACTGGCGCCTGAATCAATCATAGCGGAACATTTTAATTTATTAATTATTACATTAGCCCTAAACGGATTAATGTAAGAAATACTATTAATAACCTTATCCCGGGATTGTTCAAAAATCGGATAAACATTGTGATTCTTACAGAATTTCTTCAAATGCCCTATTTTGTGACAATTAAAACATTTTGCATTCTTAAATTTACAATATTTTTCTAAATGTGATTCACCGCAAATGGTACATTTTTTAATATTCGAGAATCCTCTCGGCTCGGGACTTTTCGACCGCGAAGATGACCTTCGGAAACCTTGAGTTTTATCCGGATGTGAATCTCTCCCCGGCGAATACGAGCGTTTAATTGAATTCACGCCGCCCGACGTCCCGACGGAAACTTCTGATTTAATTTCCGGAACCAGATTATCTAAAACTGAAACCGTTATTGCTAATTCTTCCATTTTGTTAAACGTTAATTTAGTCCCCTCGAGAAAAATTTTTTCCTTGGCTCGGCCCAGCAAAATGCCGATTGCAAAAACATCAGCTAAACATTCCGGTAAACGCGTTCCGAACTCGCAAAACGAAGATAATCCTCGTAAACGCACTGCAAAATCCCTGACTGATTCACCAAGCGATTGCTTGGCCTGATAAAAATTTTCTCGTTCCTTGAACACCGATCGCGGTCTGGAACAATGTTTCTCAATTAATTCTATTAACTGATCGAATGCCACGTCTGTAACTTTAGAAGGAAAACATAAATTGATCAAAAGAGTTTATGTCTCCGCTTCTAGAAGATTTAGCAAATATGCGCGTTTCTGAGAAGCATCTAACTTAATCGTTTTTGTGTCATCACGAATTAGAAGGAACTGTTCTAACCTCAGGCGAAACAAACTCCAATCCCCATTAACGTGAGAGAACCTGGAAATTCCGCCCGATTCCATGATCGCCCACACCAAAAAAAAAAACACCCGGCAACAATAACACCTTCCAGAAAAAAGAAACAAAACAACCTGACACCAGGAACCGGCGCCTTTACAGTCCAGGCGCCCAGCCGCTTCCAGGATTATCAATACCGGGCTGGCCTTAGTTACCCAGGGTCCCGTAATTTCCTCTTCTCCACTGTATTACCGGGCTGGACTTAGTTACCCAGGGTCCCGTAAGTAATTTTCCTCTTCTCCACTGTATTACCGGGATGGACTTAGTTACCCAGGGTCCCGTGATTTTCCTCTTCTTTCCTCCTTCTCCACTGTCTCCTATTATGCCCTGAAAATCTCCTGATGGATGGCACTTCAGCGATGCCCCAAGTGATTTATTGTCACCTTCGGGAGATTTTTGCAAGTCACGATCCCTGTCACGACTTGCCGCAATCTGATAAACAGTCTGGCGTGTAATCCTTTTTAGCTGCGCCACTTGTAATGTCCTGTACTGCAGGTAATACTGGGCCCTTTATCTCCAGTATCGCTCTTGGATGTTTTCAAGGTTATTCATTGAAACACGTAGTATCTTTGATACACGGAAACTGTTTATTAGAATATAATATTTACAGTGTTGGCTGTAAGCCGCTTAACGAGAAAGAACCGCACGAGCTCTGTGCTCGCTATTATATTGTGCCGATGTCCGGTCGCTTCGGCTAGGTTCGGTATTCCCGAACCTACCCGACAGATACACAAATTACCAACACTACAGTTTTAAAGAAAAAAAATAAGAAAACTTAAAAAAAACATTAAAAAGTCACCGGAGAATAATATCATTTATATATTTTTTTTACTCCAAATAATGTCAGGAATCACTTGTTAGTAAGTCAAGTACGACCCTTAACACCCTGTATATTAGGGTCTATATCATCTTTGGAGATGCTGTGTGGAGGTTCTTTTTAAGAAAGGAAGGAGAAGAAGTTCTGCGAAGGAAATAGGTATGAGGGGTGGGTAGGAATCTGGAGGTCCGTATGTCCAGGAGTGACAGACATATGAATCCATCCCTCGCACTGCGGTAAGGCGATGTTCCAAGAGAGTCTTGCTGGAGAGATTAAAATGTCTCCTTCAACCAGTCACTTCCGATACGGCCTTTTATGCAACAAGTGAGCAGACGTTTCCGCAAACTTAACCCCATGAACCGAGGCACCCCTGCTAAGCCACCAAACGTAACGAACCACTTGGGGTGACCTTTGGTGGAGGTTTTGGTTATCCATTACCATATACCCATTCCCACCTCCCAAATTTAAAAAACACACAATTCAAAATGCTGAAAAACGTGATAATTTATTTTTCAAATACGTGCATTTTAAAATGCCACAAATACGAATCTACCTTACCGAATTTCAGAGATAAAAAAAAAAAACATTTTATAAATTCTAGTAAATTTAAAAAAAATATGCACGACTTTGCCATTCCGCCTATCAAAGTCAGTAAAATAGGGTGTTACCGACCACCATTCCAGCGTTTTCGGGGAAATGCAATATTGCAAGGAATTATCACTAAAGGCCACACCATGTATTCATTTTGCGTTGGTTCCATTTTTGAGAATAACCGGAGCTTTTATGTGTCAGCTTTAAAAAAAATTCGAATGGAAACGTGAGTTAGGTTGATTAGTTGATTTCATGAGAAAAATATGATAACTTTTATCCAAATTATATAACTTTTATGTAGTACCAAATTACGAATATGAACCAAATTTATTTTTAGATAAAGAATTTTATAAAATACATTACGATAAAACTATAAAAGACAGAACAATTAGTCATTGATGTAGCTATTCAAAATTCCTGTAATATTCAAAAATCTGTTTCTGAAAAAATAAGAAAATATACAGATTTAGGATATGAGATTAAAAAAATTTGGCATTCTCAGCTATAAAATTATTACCATTTGTTACTTCGGCTACTGGCATTATACCTAGCTCTCTCATTAAAAATTTAGGCATATTAGATTTGTTAAAGAATTTATATATAAAAACGAAAAAATCAGTCATTTTAAATACATGTAGGATTAAAACAGACTTTTAAAATATTTATATTGAGGGATCTGTAGGATTTATAGGTCCAATTAGGAGTTCCACAAAGCCGTTTTTTTCCCATTTGGTCTCTGATAGGTTGACATTTGGTTCTTATATTGTTTTGTATTTATAATACTTATATAGTGCAATTGCATAGCGTGGATTGACTAGATGATTATTTGGGGAAGTGTGTGAAAGGGTTTAGTTTTTCCTTTGGGGAAAATTTTACCCGGACATTTAAATCTGGGGAAAAAAAGAAACCCTGCTATTTGGAAAAAATGTGATTCTTCTAAATGCAACTTGCAACCATATTGTTTTTGAAAAGCGTATTGATGTTTATTGTACAATAATATTTTATGAACTAAAAATATTTTTTGAACCAACAGTATTTTAGCCTTTTTATTTTATTTATTTTATGTGAATACGCACATATCCCAACTGATCGTATAAAATAATTTTTTCAATTCAATTCGGAATGGTTTTCTTACACCAGAGCGATTCTAAGAGTATCTTTCACACTAGAACGTGCGGAAATATAGCAACAGTTTCTCGCAACTAAGATCTTTCTTCCAACAACAATACAAATAATTAATTTTCGACTTCTATAAGATCAAATGTCAAACCACTATCTCAGAATAATTATACCACAAAGCTTTCAATCACATCTTAAAACCACAATATTCTTCAAAGTCTTTGTCAAAATATCGTTTGATCACAATCATCAACCCTTCCCGGCACAATTTAGCCCCAAACCACCGTTTGATTGGCGAAATAATTGATTGGGGTACTGCGGTAACCCTGCGTATGTCGCGGTCCGACGATGCCGTAAGGCATTCGTATCGCACCGGTCACGATGAAACGGTTTCTACAATACATACATATTATATACCAGCGATCCACAATTGGCGGCCCACGTAACCAACCGGTTGGTCCTGATTTTTCAAAACGTGTTATTTTCAATGCTGTTCCTCATTGCTCATCGTATACTCCTCAGCAATGAGGAACAGACTTGATCGTATACTCCTTACTCCAATGGACAAGGGTCCTCCACTCTCGCGGTCCTGCGCTACGTGGAGAACTGCGAACTCCGACGTACCAGACGCCAGTGATACATGGTTACTCCAACACATTGGTAACCTCCTCTGCTTCGTCTGCCTTCAGATTTTCCGGTGACTATGAGTCCTCAGTTTGGCGAGCTACGGGTCCAAAGTATCTTAAGATACGTTGTAAGCAGATAGTTAAAAGCCTATTGTGGATGCCTAGTCCTTCCAGGATGGATCAATATACTCAGTACCACAAAGAGCCAGAATTTGCCCATTAGTTACGGGGTCCCTCAAGGCAGTGTTATAGGTCCAACGCTCTTCCTAATATATATTAACGAGTTATGCAACCTAGATATCGATGCCACTATTGTCAGTTTCGCCGATGACACTGTCCTTCTCTTCCAAGCAAAAGATTGGCTTACCGCATATTCCAAAGCGGAGGAAGGAATTCAACAGGTAAAATATTGGCTTGACTCGAACATATTAGCTCTAAATGTACAGAAAACCAAATACTTACTGTCTAGTCTCACCAATATCCCAAAGTCATACCTAGCAGCGCCATTAAAAATACACAAATGTAAAAATTCATCTCTAAACCGGAACTGTGACTGCCCATGCCTAGAGCAAGTAAACATTATCAAATATTTAGGAGTAACCTTCGATACACACCTGAATTGGAAACAACATATACATAATACTACAAACAAAATCCAAAAAGCTATATACTTTTTCAAACAAACACGCAATTTCCTTAACCTAAAACTTTTAAAAACAGTATATTACTCATTGTGCCAATCTCACATCGAATACGGAATTCTAGCATGGGGTAATGCATATTCCAATGCCCTTGATCCCATCATGAAAGCACAAAAACTAATCATAAAAATAATTCTTAAAATGCCGCTTACTACCAGCACTGATACTATCTTCAATTCCTTCAACATTGTGGACATAAAACAGCTCTACTCAAGA
The DNA here is from genome assembly GCA_917880885.1 of Limnephilus marmoratus. Lineage (NCBI taxonomy): Eukaryota > Metazoa > Arthropoda > Insecta > Trichoptera > Limnephilidae > Limnephilus > Limnephilus marmoratus. Next base: position 14,555,774 of record OU862931.1, on the reverse strand, counting down.
TCCATATTACTTAATTTACACAAAAACAACAAAACACCATACAAAGCTACACAAACAATACACAATACCCGAGCCAAAAACAACGAACTTCTCCAAACTCCTTTTTTCAAAACCACCTTCGGGCAAAGACACTCTAAATACATAGCTTGTAAACTATACAATACACTACCAACTACGATCAGACAAAGTGACTCCTTTACAAAATTCAAACAAGATATTAAAAAATGGATTATAAGTATTGGACGCCACACTATCACAAATATCTGTAAAATAAATCACACATAGACAGAAATAACTATTCACATACAACCTAACCCTTATAAAATAAATGAAAATAATGGAATCCTGTCAAATTTAACCTATAAATAGATTAGGCAGAATTTATTTCATTACTTCATCTCCAACATTTTAAAAATAACTCTCTTTAAAAGATTTACCACCCGTCCAATCACCCTTCTGTTTTAATTCTATTCATAATATGTATTTTACCTGAAATATCCTTGTAACTACTATATTCATTTATATACCTGTACGCCTGTCTCGACACAGGTATACCCTAGTGAGACAGGCATACAAATAAAACCATTGTAAATATATTTTATTATAGATAAATAAAAAAAATAAAAAAAAAATATATATATATGTTTCAAAAAGTGTAATAATCATTCAAAATACTTTCGCCTGCGGGGCATTTCCATGTATCATGTATTCCATGCCCGAGTGACGTCAACGGTCGTGTGGCCCCCCCAAAAATTTGACATATTCATAGGGCCCGCCACCAAAACTAATTGCCGACCGCTGTTATATACCGTCATGTTTAGGATACGCCAGTGTTTTGATTAGGGGTCGAAAGGTATTTTAGTACCTGGTTTTGGCCTTCCTCAAATTTTGACATTAGTTAAATTAAAATTGCGTAATTTCTGGATAAAATTATTGTTTATCACGTAGTAAGATATAGTTTGGTGTAATGCTTTTAATTGTTTATATAAAATGTGTTTTCGAAATTAAGTTTCCATGAATTTTCCACGTTTTTTTATGACATTAAAGAAGCACTCATCTGGGAGGTCACTTTCGATAAACACACTTTTATAAGAAATTTTGTGCTTGGAGAAGATCCAACTTTGAATGCATAGGACGCTATATTTAAAACATTCGACATTGTATGATTTTACATTTGCTTCCCTCGAATACAATTGACATTACATTTATGAGAAGATTAGTGCCAAAAGTAGAGCTGATGTTTCTTTAAAAAGTATGGAGAATTTAAGATTCTTCAGGTAGGAGATTATTTTTTTAAAAATGACCTTGAAAAGCTTAGAAGTCCATATTTGCTTACATTTTTACAATAAGTTATTAATTCACAATGTTTTTGAGTTATTGTGAAAATGCTTGAACATAACCTACAATTATTATTATCATCTGGACTTGTATTTTTTAGACCACTAGAAAAATTATTCACAATATTACGCAAGTGAACGGTGGCACATTTTTTTACTGTTTGTTTACTCGTTTCGTTCTCAATTACATTATATTTTATTTTGTAGTACTTTTGTAAAATTGGTGAAAGGGATAAGAGATAGATTGAGTCTGGAAGTGACTACCTGGTTATTCAGATTATGATCACAAAGTCATGTCTAAAGCTATTTCTATCTACGATAACATCACGATTCTGATTAGTAATCTCTCATCAAGGAGACACTGAGAGTATCTGCTGATATTGAATCTGGCAAGGAGCCTGAGCAACACCCACCAATGAGAAGAAATTGTAAGAAAAAAAGGAGAAAATTCCATTTGGGAGGTGGTAATGGGTACCACCACCCCGTATACCATTCATTGGATTACCAACACCTCTGCTATAGGTCACCCAAGTTGTTCGCAACATTTGGTGACTTAGCAGGGTGCCTGGTTCAAGGGGTTTGGCTTGTTCGGATCTTGGCGGCGGATGCGTGGCATTTTATTTTAACATGAGCTCCACACGGGAGGCCGAGAGGAAAATAATTTCCCTCAGGGCCTATCATCTTTGGGGATGCTGTGTGGAGGGTTTTTTTTATGGAAAGGAAGGAGAGGAGAGTTCTGGGAAGGAAAAGGGTTTAAGGGGTGGGAATGAATCTGGGGTTCAGTATGTCCTGGTCATCCGCCTCCAAGACCTAGACAAACCTCATCCCATGAACTCGGGTACCCCTGCTAAATCACTAAACGTAGCGAAACACTTGGGATGACCTATGGCAGAGGTGTTGGTTATCCAATGAATTGTCCCCGGGGTGGCGGTACCCATACCCACCTCCCAAATCGAAATTTCTTCCTTTTTTCTTTTAATTTCTTCTCATTGGTGGAGATAATATGTTTTGGAAACAACTGGTTATTCAAATAGAGGTAACAAAATCAGAAATCTTAAAAAAATTTAAAACATAAAATAACAAAACTTATATGCGTAATACACAATAACCTTTACAATACACACTTCATTACCTCAAAATATTTGCCGATTTTTTTTCTTTAGCGAGGGTAAAGCACCCCGTGAAGCCCACATTATCATATAATGTTTTTAAATGTAACGAAAGAAAGTTAATGGTAAAAAAAAATTATAAAAAATAGATGAAGATATTTCCTATCAATTTCATAATAATAGTTCCACATCACGCTCTGTAATATTGTAAACGTTACTTGATCAAGTTATTCGAGTAGCGCTTTGAGCGTTCTTAGCGCTAACGCGATTGTCTGAAACAAGGCATTACTAACGCAATTAACGACAATGGGAAGATTTCCTACGGAGTTTAACCCAATATAATTCGTGATACGATCACAAATAAGGCCGCCAATATGGTCAACATTTACACGAATTTCTGACAGGAAAATAGCATTCTCAAATTGGTATTGTGTTGTATTTTTGTCAGTTTTATTATTTTAAAATTTATAAACTGTGCGGTGGATTTTGAAACAACGAAAAAAAATGGTGGTTTGCAGAAGCTATCTTTTTTTAATTAAGGGCCCGCAACCCGGATTTGTACCGATTTATTACATATTTCCCTTAAACACGGTAAGTTTTAAAGCTCTTGAAAAAATATATGTTATTCTTGAAGATAATATCTAGACTTTGCCCGCGCCGAAACGCAAATTATATAATATTCCCTCGATAGAAAAAAATCGCAAAGTATGCTCCAAAAATTATTATTAACACGTTTGTTTCAGTTATTTTACAAGTTATATGTATGAAAAAATTCACAGTGTTTCTTTAAATGCTGTTTAAGATAAATGTTAGCGCTCTCCTCTAACATTCGAAATTTCGTATCTCTCCATCTTCTTCTTTTCGAGCCCGGTTGCAGAGCCTTAAGCGACAGCCTTACTAATAAAAAAAACGCTTAACGACCGTTTAACGGTGTTCCTATATGGTGGCCGTTGAACGGTATTCCTACAACGATACCAATAACATAATGATGTTTTTATGTTGGCCGCTTTGATCTTTGGTACATTTGCGCAAGCGCGGCGGCCATATTCTTTCGTTCATTCGCGGGAAAAATTTCTGTTGTGACATGGTGACATTTTAGGCGCAGTTCATTTAATTTTTTTTTATCATGATTTCCGTAGTAATTATCACTTCCTTCTTCTAACACAGCAAACTTATTTATAAAATACTTACTTTTTACCACTTTTATTATTTACAAAAACCATCATGTTTCGTGAGCAACGCTCACTTCTTCAGGGTTTTTATTGATAAATAATAAAAGTGGTAAAAACTAAGTATTTCATTAATTTGAATTACCAATTCACTGATATATTATTAGTATAGTTGAACATAATTACCTATTATTTGCGTTATTTTATTCAGTTTTAGTGCCATACATGTTGTTATTTTAATTTTGTTAACAAAAAATGTAGGTTATTTCAGATAAATTATTTTATATCCACTTGAGTTAAATAAAACTTCCATAAACGTAACGTTATTTGATAACATAAATGGCTTGTGAATGTGTAAATGCATACAAAATTCGAGTTATCAACGTTTAAATTATATGAAAATGAATCTAAAATACCAGACATTTTCAGTTACCCACGTGGAATAACGAATAAATACTATAAATAAATTTTTAATTGTATGAACGACAAAAAGTGAAGTGACAGTTTTCTTCAAAATACATTAAATAAAAGGACTGTGTTTTTTTAACTTTGCGTATTTTATATTTCTCCACATTTTGTTTAAAAATGTTTTTGGTAAGCTTTTATTTAATTTTTTACCGTATTTGAAGCTTAAAATATGTCAATTTTAAACACAAAAGTATATTTCAGGAACAAAAATTTAAAAAGTAAATTTTTCTAGTTTTTAAAAAGGTATTTGTTTGTACAAGACACTTAATACGTTGGAATGATTCCAAACTTCGTTAAGAATTTATTAATAAAACAAGCATGTATAATAGATAAACAACCCCCATCTGGCTGTGTAAGCAATGTATATATCTTTCCATGAACAATTTTTGTCATTTTTAATTCTTAATATGTTCATATCCGCGGTGGTGAATCAATTATATTAAATTTTTCACGAGGTTTTTTAGAAAGGCTGTGAGAGTTTTATTTTATTTTATTTTTACATTTACTCCACAGATCTTTGAAAATGCTGTGTGGAGGGTCTTTTTGAGGAGGGGAAGGAGTGTAGGAAACACAGAGGCCGGCAAATCGTTCGACAGCCGAGCTAAATCGAACCAACCAAAATACCAACCGAACCAAATCGAACACAAGAACAAGTCAAAGAAGCGACCAAGAAGAAGAAGAAGAAGTAATTGGTAACTACTCTAAATGTTAACTCGTAACTTCTCTAGTTAAGTTCTTCCCTAAGCAAAACGTTTTAATTCATGTTTTTTATGCTATACGTAAGTTACTATTTAATTTTTTTTCATGTGAAACTTTTTAATATGCCTACTGCCCGAAGGAAGCTCAAATATAAGCAAAACCGATAGATTAAAAATGTAGCAAATAAATGAATTAGTTGAGCATTATAAAGTGATGTTAATATTTTAGTTTGGTTTAAGTAACTTAAAAGTCATTAGAAGTCACAGAAGAGTGCCGCGAAGAAGTCTTATTTTTTATACAAATCTAAAATTTTATTCCGAGATTGATTAAATTTTGGACACCTGAGTTGTAAAACAAGAGGAAGGTCGCTGTCCACAAGAAACTCTTCCCACCCCTCGAAACCGAATTTTGATTCTTCTCGAAGTAATTTTGCTTATCATTTGATGGTCAAAACAAGAAGAATACTACCATAGAATACTAACATAAAGTCCGATCAACGCCCGGGAATTCGGCAAATATATAAGTCATTAGATAAAGTAAACTGCATGATTGGAGGATACACAAATAGGCATGCGCAAATAAATTTTATTTGATTAATTTGTGTTATTTCACAATTAATTCATTTAAAATAATATATAGTATATTTGCGGCATTGTTCAGAGTGGAAGATACTATCAGTATCGCCCTGTAAGACCACCATTCAGAATTGAAACGCTGCTTGAAAATGGCTTTAGCCGTGTTTAGTGACCAGATCTGAATAGCCAGGTACTTCCCAACCTTCCTCTTCCCTACCTCCTTCCCCTCCCCACTACCTTCAGCCTCACAACATACCCCAATCGGGGATGCCATAGTCTCACTGGCTCCAGACAGGAGCAGTTGAGATTCTTGTGCAGTATTTACTGTAAAAAAAAGTTTAAAAAAAATACACAGAAAAAGTACGAATATAATGTAATATTTATTAATATAATATTAATATTTTTATCACTCATTAGTTTGACACTACGAAAACAGTAATATAAATTTGTTTGTTTTCTAAATATTATTATCAATAAAAAAATAAAATTAGCTTTCATTGCTGTTAAACTTGTAAAACCATTTTCTAATCTAATTAATTATTATTTTTTTTTAATATTATTCTAAATTATCAGCGTTCGGGTCATTATTTTTAGAAACAGATTGTCTTTCGACATAGGCCTCCTCTAAAGATTTCCATTTTTCTCTATCCTTTGCAACTCTGATTCATTCTGGACCAGCTACCTGTTTAGATCACCTTCCGATCTTTTCGTTTGTCCACCTTTGTTTCTTTTACCGTCTCTTGGATACCACTCTGTTACTATTCTGGTCACCTGAAAGACTTCAAGAACTTGAAACGGCAATATAAAAGCTAAAAGAAAAGTCTATAATGCATATATTCTGCCCTGTTTAACATAATATAGCAGTCAAACATGGACACCAACGAAAACCTTAACAAATAAACTAAGCGTCTGTCAAAATAGCATAGAAAGAAGTGTCATTGGAGTTAATAGAAGAGATAAAGTAAAATTAACAGAAATAAAAAATGGAACTCAATTCAAACAGGTACATTCTGTACACGGAACTTAAAATGGTGATGGACTAGACATATGTTGAGAGGGTTCCATGACAGTTAATCCGGCGCCAGTTGGTCCGGCGACATTTGATCCGGCCGACATTTGATCCGGCCGACACTTGATCCGGCGGACAGTTGATCCGGTGGACATTTGATCCGGCGACAATTGATCCGGTCTGATCCTTTAGAAGATTTTTTCTTCAAGTAAGTATGTAAAGAGGATATACGGCCGTACAACCAAAGTCGATGTACTTATATCTGAAGGCATCTTGAGTGAAAATCCGCTGTAAAAATATTTTTACTAACAATAATTTCGACTCTCCGAAGAAGCATGCGGCAATACAAAATATCACATACTTATACGTGCAGTCAGCAATCTCTCCCGATCCGGACCGCCACGCAGTAGATGAGGAAAAGAATTTGCCACAAAGACCTAGACAAACCTCACTCCAAGAACCCAAGCACCCCTGTTAATTCACCAAACGTAGCGAACCACTTGGGATGACGTAGTGCAGGAATGTTGGTTATCCAATAAACGGTTCACGGGGCGACGGTGAACATATCCGCCTCCTAAATCTTGAGTAGATGTTGCACATATAAGAATGTCGTATTTTGCTATTCGTCAGTATTCATTCAGAATTGAAACTTTACTTGAAATAGCTCTAGGCGTGTTTGGTGACTAGATCTGAATAGCCAGGAAATTTTTTCACAAATCCTTCTCCTCCCCACTATCTTCAGCCTCACAACATATCAAAATTAGGAATGCCATAGTCTCACTGGCTCACGGTTGCGATAAAAGTTCTAAAAAAATAAAAATAAAATTATAAAAAAATTAAAATCATATGATTTTTGTATTTTGTTCGCTGGTGTACAGTATATGTAGGTTTAATAGGATTACTTGAAATGACGTCACTAGATCTGAATAGCCAGGCACGTTTTCCACATCTCCTTCCCCTCCCCACTACCATCAGTATCACACCATACCAAAATTGGGGATGCCATTGGCACTCACTGGCTCGAGACGGTTGAGAGCAGTTGGAACTCTAGTGTAATTTTCAGATAAAAAAGTTATTCGCAAGTAGGAATCTTTTTCGATTTTTTTGTTAAACTGACTGCACGTATAAGTATGTCGTATTTTGTATTGCCGCATGCTTCTTCGGAGACTCGAAATTATTGTTAGAAAAAATATTTTTACAGCGGATTTTCACTCAAGATGCCTTCAGATATAAGTACATCGACTTTGGCTGTAAGGCCGTATATCCTCTTTACATACTTACTTGAAGAAAAAATCTTCTAAAGGATCAGGCCGGATCAATTGTCGCCGGATCAAATGTCCGCCAGATCAACTGTCCGCCGGATCAAGTATCGGCCGGATCAAATGTCGGCCGGATCAAATGTCGCCGGACCAACTGTCGCCGGACCAAATGTCGCCGGATCAAATGTCGGGTGAAGATAAATTATTATTATACCCTTATTTGAATCCCAACATTTCTAAAATATGTAAAACAGAGCAGTTTTAGAAAATCTTCCAATTATCATTTTTTTCCTGTACCTATTTCCATTTGCCTATGAATTGTGTAAAAAATGTTAATATTTATTGGCTTTATAATTTTTTCGTGGTAAGATTACAGCAAAATTCAGATTATGAGTCGCATTTTAAATAAGTATTTTAAGCTTTGATAAAATGAAGTACCTATATCAATTTTAATAATAAATAAGTCACAAAGGGCCTTCAATGTGACATTTAATTAACCTTTGAGAATAATAAAGGACCTTTAAGTAGGTTCATGGGTACAGCCTTCCCTTAAAATCTTCGAGTAGCCGAAAACTGAAATGTTTTAACTAATTTTTCTACTTCAGGGACGTACGGTACAAAATTGTTTAGATCATAGATGAAATTGGTAGATACCATTAAAAAAAGTAAATAGGTAATTGATAAGTGTTTTATGGAGATTTGATGCATGGTTGTGTATAAATGAAATAAGCATTTAAATAAGTTTATTATAACAATTTACATCCGTACCATCCTACTAATATTATAAAGGCGAAACTTTGTATGGATGTATGGATGTCTGGATGTATGTTTCACACAAAAACTTCTGAATGGATTTTAAAAATTCTTTCACCAATAGAAAGCTATATTATTTGCGAGTACTATAGGCTCTACATATTGGTAAGCTCTGGCGTTATGAATAATCTCTGGCGTTATGAAATTATTTATCACACGTTTTCTGTCTCTAACAATATCGATTTATTGCAAACGTCAGAAAAAAGCAAGGGAGAAGGGGAAGGGAAGGAAGGGGAAAGGGGAAAGATGTAGGAGGGTGTGGGGAGAGGTAGGGGGTGGAGAGGGAGTTGATCGGGGGAATGGTGTGGGGAGAGGGAATGTGGAGGGATAATGGGTGGGGGAAGGGTGGGTGGAGGGAGAGGGGGAAGGGGTTGATGGGGGAGTGGAGTGGAGAGAGGAAAGATGGAGGAGGCGGAGTTGGAATCCCCAAATACCTTACGAGCGAAGCCGCAGGAAAAAGCTAGTAAATTGTATTTATAAAATATTCGTAGGTATATGAAGAGTGAGAGCGAAAAGTGGCGATTTACAAGCAGTTACGTCGTCGGCAATCTGGAACAGATGGTTCCTATTTTGTACCGGCAGTCGGTGACTAGGTGAAAATATTGCGGGATCACTATTGGCGTGTGAGGAGCCAATTGGAATGATTCCGCGATTCTGCATAGTTGGTTACCACAGTTTTAATATTTTCAGGTGATCTATCGGTTGCCAATTATTAGGGCAACCATCACGTTATAGATTACAGTTTATACAAATCATCATTTCATGTCATCTTCCTGTACGACGCCATCGAAACCGACCGAAACTAGATTTTCAGCTGAAACAAAAACAAAATGTCGACTTCTGTTCTCTTTTCGGTTGAAATCGGAACCGAAACTTATTAATTAAATGCCCTAGTGCAGGGGTCGGCAACCTTCGGCTCGCGAGTCACATGCGGCTCATTGGATGTGAAGCTGCGGCTCTTTAGTTCCATACGCAAATATTATTTATTTTATCAAAAAAAAAACATTTAACAATCGTTCTGAATGATGATTAGGCACCATTTCAATCTCTCAACCACTTGACAAATGGTTGCAAAATTTTTACTTTATGGTGGATATCTCAGCAAAATTAAATGAGCTGAATCTAAATCTGCAAGGAAAGGGAAACCCAGCCAATGTTTTGGTGAAAGAATTGGTTTGTTTCGAATAAAAAATAATTATTTTTGCAGAAGATATTCAGGGCGGTAAATTACTTCATTTTCAATTTCTAAAGCAATATCGCGATCGATCCTGTGCAACTATGTTCACAAATTACTTCAGCACAGTTATAAAAAAATTATAGATGAATTTTCTGACAGATTTCACCAATTCAACCAACAAACGCATTCTAGCATTCATAGTAAATCCTCTTATCTTAGTAAAAGTAGTAAATTGAAGGAATCGCCCCCTTTACCACAGTAAAATAATCCACCCCCCCCCCTTAAAAATGATGTATGCAAGTGCTATTTATTGTTGGCAAGAAAAAAAATTGTGGCTCTTTAAAAACTTGGAAATTTTGTAAATTGTAATTTTTTACTCTTCCGACTCAAAAGGTTGCCGATCCCTGCCCTAGTGTAAATTAAATTTCGCAATGAAATAAAAGACATCGGTTAAATAAGCAAATTGGTTTACTTTCTTCACTTTTTGGTTTGTTGTTACACAACTGTTCTTCAATGTACGCTGAAGATATTTAAATAATCCTAAAAATACTTCCGTTTATGGTAAATTTATCAGTATTGACTTTATTAATCTTTATTTTAGACGATAATCATAAAATAACCACAAATTTTTATTGAAACGATAAACTTTGGCAAAATTTAATAATATTTGAAAATTACAACACATTGAACTTTAAGACACTTCTCATAATGTAATATTAAATTATTCTTGAGGCATTTACCCGTTCAAACGTCCCAGGAAAGTTTCGGTTTCGACTAATTTTAGTTTGAAACCGAAAGCGAAACCGCGGATGAAACTCGTTTAGTGGCTAAAATTGGGACCGAAATTTTAGCCAAAATCTTATTATATTTCAACGTCCCAAACATAGATAAAATAAAAACGGATCATTCTGATTCTAAAACAAATTTAGATAACACACCATTTAAAAAAGCTTCACTATTTTTAGTCGCCCCAAAAGAATCATAGTCATGTTATAATCAAGTAATCCATTTCCTTCGGTCGAAATTTCTCGGTTACAAACAGTATTCCAGTACACGAAGAAACGTACCGGATGCGCACGAATCTCTTTCGGAAAAGTTTCCGTTTTGAAATTTATTTGCATTCGGTAAGCGACAGATTCGGAGATTACATGAAAGTATTTCGTAGAGTTTTGACCAGACAAAAATAGGGCTTTTAGTTTAGAAATAAGACGAGACCATGGAGCATGGGCGGTAAAGGGTGTATTTTTCGCAATAATTATTTTAAAGTTAACGATGAATAGATTTTTAAAATTAAAACTCATAGTCAATGTATACATATAGAAGACTGTATTTTTATACACGAATCTAAAATATGGTTGCGGTGTACGCCACTTTCAACAGGACACTCCGACGAAATTGCTACTCGGTGGTTGACAGCGGTAAGGAAGCCATAAGGTTCAAGAGAAAAATAAAATAAAAAAATATATTTAGAACCTAGACACAAAGGTTTACAGAATCACTTAGGGGAATATTGATATCTAAAAAAATGGCGAGCCGGCGATTTTTTTTCGGGTTTTCAAATCTCTACGTGGTGCCATAGAGACTGAATTTTTGAACAGTTTAAGACTTGGCGCATGCAAATTGGATGTATAGTTTTTTTTTATAAGTTGTCAACCAGTTTGAAAAAAAATAATTTCGAGAAAAACGCATTCAAAGTTTTGCTGAAGGATAACTAACTGCTTCAAACGTTTTCACATAAAATGCTGTATCTCAACCAATTTTACGAATTTCTGTAAATCGTTTGGTGAGAGAATTTTTTAACAAATGCATTGCTAACAACCTGGCAGCGGCTACATGGTGTCAGAGTTGCGCTCGGGGACTACGCCCCGTATAGGAACCAGAACCTCGCTGGGCCCGGGTGCCACCAGGAGGGCGGCACCACAGGGCGGGCTCCGACCTACCTTGCAGGCGGCTAGCTCGAACCAACGGCAAGCAGGAGAGACCCTCGTCATCAGGGTGGTGTGGTCACCGGTAGGCTGTTTGGAATGTTTTACATGGGGGAAATACTGGCCGTGATCACCCTCGAACAATCTCCTCAATAAAAGAACGGTATTTAGGTAAAACAAACAAAATGTATTGTGAGAAAACACAGACATACAAGGTTAAAAGGCAGTTCCTGGCTAGAATGTCCCTACACGGTAAGTCTCTCAACCTGTCCTCTCTGGGGTCGTCATTACTCAGGTAAAATCGCGAGGGCAAATAGAACACATTAATTTAAAGGGGGCTTACTGCGATGGAGGCGGCAGGTCCAATCCTCGTCCGCAGCAGAGGGGATCTCGTTCCAACAGGAGTCTCCAGGTGAAACGTCCCACACACGTAAACATTGTCACTGTACTTTAAATTACGCCTCGGCCTTGTCTGTCGTAGCATCTAGAACACGCATTTGCGTATTAAATTCCCGACGCCATATTGCGTCGCGGATGACTCGGGCCACAAAGGTGCCCTGCGGAGAGAATTTCTCCTTAACAAAACAATCGACTGTTCGCGGAGCGCTCTGCCTAGGAAGTGTGGAGAGTCGGTGGCTTCGCCGACCGTTGCTCGCATTTGGCTCCACTAGCGCGCGCGGCGCGCTTGCGGCGAAAGAGCGAAACTGTAGTCTGTGCAGTGGCGTGGGTGAATAATTAGTAGGGGCTTATTTGTGCATCGTAACAGCATCTTTCAGAAAATGAAATAAAAAATAATAAAAAAATTTCACAGTAGTCTGGTGCATTAAAGGTAATTATTAAAATCAATAACCAGCTACCATTGCCCACTGTGGAATAAAATGTTTGAGGAGCTAGTTAGACACTTAAACCCCCCTAGTATTGGTTTTATGAACTGATCATACTCTGGTAATACAAATTTCTAGCCCAGACTGCTCTTCTTTGAAACGATAACTGTATGTTTTGTTTGCATTTAGCGCATGCACTAGTATTAGTTTTGTATCATCCTTATGAAGACAATATGATGCTTCAACTCGGTCTTTTTATCCTAATCAGCCCGCAAACTAACGGCCGTTGTTTCCAACTTTTCGATCGATCAATCTGAGTCTCCGATCAGCTAAGTGATTTGTTAAGTAACGCTCGATTAGCCTGTTGGTCGGAGAGTAACGTTGGGAAGAGCGTATTTGCGCATTTGAATAGTGTTGAGCCGCCAAAATATCGGCTCAACAGTTGATCAGTAGGATTGGAGACAACGGCCGTAAGTGTCTAAGTCTACAATGGGACTGAACCGCGTGTAGCAATTTCAGCGTAGAGTTAAAAAAGTTCAAGTCATGTTATAGGGAACTTTGTAAATAAAATTTTCAGCACTTATTTTGAACCGGAGTGTTTTTTATTGAGTGAGAACTCATAAATTAAACCGTAATAATGATTTAATTTCATGATTATAAGAACAGAAATGAAGAGATCTATGGGTATGGTGACTCTATCCATTTATTCCAAAGGGAAATTAATTGGTCGAGATTTTTATTTTAAAATTACAAGGTACTTCCCTGGACATCACGATTGATTTGAAAACAATAGTTGTACCCCAAGCTTTTGAGACATCCAGTGAAAACTATTTAGAAGCTCGTTAAATTTATCAATAGTAATTTGTACGCTATTAATTATTTAGACGGCGACGGGTTCAATGTTCAGAGTTCTGACCTATACTATTTTAGTTATAGTGCACAAAAGTTTACCTTGCCCCAAACTACCAATATTTTTTAGATTTTATCGGATAATTAATCTGTCAGTTTTACTTCAGAAGTATTAGAGTGAGACAGCAATAGTATAAAATTTGGTGACCAGACAACTCATAATGAAACCAACTCAGAAGCACCTCAGAAAGGTCATTAGGAGTGATGATAAAAAAAATAAAAAAATTGGTCAAATAGGTTAAGTTAGGTTAGGGTTACCGGCTATTTTAAAATTATTTTTTCATAGCTTTTAATGACCTATTTGAGGTGTTTCTGAGTTGAGTTCATTATGAGTTGACATGGAACCATAAAATTTATACACGATAGCATCTGCACTCTCTCTCTGTCTTTCCTTCACCCAGCTCTCCAGTAGAACATACGTTATTAGTCATCGTATTTTATCATCGTACATATATCGCTTACATTAATCATCGCAATATTAATAATTGTTACTAAGATTACTTTATTGAATAAAAATCATTGTCCTTTGGGAAGATTATTTGTAATTTGTTCGCTGGTGTACAGTGTATGTAGGTTTAATCGGATTACTTGAAATGACGTGACTAGATCTGAATAGCCAGGTACGTTTTCCACATCTCCTTCCCACTACCCTCAGTATCACACCATACCAAAATTGGGGATGCCATTGGCACTCACTGGCTCGAGATGGTTGAGAGCAGTTGGGACTCTAGTGTAATTTTCAGATAAAAAAGTTATACGCAAGTAGGAATATTTCACGGTTTTTTTGTTAAACTGACTGCACGTATAAGTATATCGTATTTTGTATTGCCGCATGCTTCTTCGGAGAGTCGAAATTATTGTTAGTAAAAATATTTTTACAGCGGATTTTCACTCAAGAAGCCTTCAGATATAAATTCATCGACTTTGGTTGTACGGTCGTATATCCTCTTTACATACTTACTTGAAGAAAAAATCTTCTAAAGGATCAGGCCCGATCAATTGTAGCCGGATCAAATGTTCGCCGGATCAACTGTCCGCCGGATCAAGTGTCGGCCGGATCAAATGTCGCCGGACCAACTGTCGCCGGACCAAATGTCGCCGGATCAACTGTCATGGAACCCTTTTTCATATGTTCATTTAGATTATCAGTATTATCATCTTGTTCAATGATATATGACATTGATGGGAATAACCTTCAAAAGTCATAAAAATACAGTTGTTTTTATAAAAAATTGATTATTTAAATTTTAAGGTGGGTTTGATATTTAGTTCTTCTTATTATTTTGATGTTAAAAACTGACACAGGACGAAGTGCAGGAAAAGTGATACCGTGAACAAAGGCGAGTGCATAAAATAACTCTTGCGCTTGGATTTTCACAGGCAGAGAGTGCAGTGCACGATGGATTTCTGTTTGACAAGCCCCCAAAGGGCGCACGTACTCCAACGGCTCGGAGGGCTTTGAAGCAAATAATGGATGGTTACCTCGAGAGTGTTTTCTCTTGGGGTGAAAATTATCTCGTTCAATATAATGTTTCAAAGACGCAATCATGTCTGATTACGTCTAAAAGGGATCTAAATGAAAATCTAGTCTCCTTCAATGGAAGAAATCTTCCGAACAGGCCCATCATGACATGTTTGGTATATATAATATATGGTATATATAAGTAACCAGGTACGGAGGCTCCATCGAAGCCAGAGTGAATTAGCCTCCCAAAAACTAGGGGTACTTTACAGGGCCCGCAGATACTTTAATAATGCATATTCTGCTAACCCTGTACAAATCGTATGTGCGCCCCACGGTTGAATTTGGCAACCACCTCCAAAATACCTGGAAAAACCTCTCGACTCTATGCAGAAACGGGCGGTCCGTTTGATAGATTCTCCCATCGTAGCAAACAGATTGCAATCTTTAGAGCGCAGAGTGGGAATGTCACACTTGTTCTACCGGTATTTCAATGGAAGATGCTCCGAGGAACTAGCATCATTGAGCCCCTCGGCACGGGTGCGTAGTCAATGACGTCACATATAATATATAGACGCGTGTATAATATGTAGACGACGTATATTATTCACAACTGCCAGTGACAATAATAATCATATTATCGGCAATCTCTCCATATACGGAGAGATTCACGAAATTATAAATCCAATAGTACTAGTCTAAGAAAACAAGGCGAATGTGCGTCCGACATACGTACACGGTTGAAATTTGTCTTATGAGAACGGGTCGCTTCTTCGACTTGTAAGAAGAACAATAAGACCAATGTTCATTCCTTCCTCTCCTCAAAAAGCCTCTTCCCACAGCATCTCAGACGACATAGGCCCTGAGGGAAATTATTTTCTTAAGGGCCTCCTGTGTGGAGTTTAAGTAAAAAAAAAATAAAGGAAAAAGATAGATAATGAAATTTAAAAAAAAATCGGTGTGCAGCTGTTTTTCGATGGATATTTCTAAGTTTAAAAGTTTGTGATGAAAATGCCGGTCATCTAAAAATATTTACATCGACCAGAAAATTTTGCTCCTTTTACAAATAATTTTTCATACCTACGAAAAAAAAAAAAAGATATTTTTTTTTATTGGTGCCCTTTTTTACTCATTTAAAGTACGCTCTAGCGTTTTTAAATCGCACTTTATGGAACGCGCGTTTTTTAAAGTTACCATGGCAACATCAACAAATCAACAAAATGTCAAGTCTAAATGTCAACTTTTATAACTGTGATGTCAACTATTAATCTTATGTGACAGATTGCAAATTAATGTTTGTGTTTTTCATTTCCATGACAACAAGATATTGTGATGTCACATCACGAATTCATTAATAGTTTTTATTTCCAAATTTTTAATAATAATATCAATATTTATGTTTTCAAAGTGTACCAAAAAATAGCGTAAAGTATTCGTGGATAACTGGTCTTTAAAACACTTGCTTTAAATCGCGCGTGTTTTAAAGACCTGTTTATCGACTTATATTTTAATATACTATTTTAGTCAACAATCGGTAACTATAACTTTATTATAAAAATAAATAAAACACTTTGTATTTTAACCACGAATTTATTATATTACATATCGACCGGTTTCGCTTACATCAAGCTTCTTCAGGATATAAGTAATAATAACTAAATGTTAAGTGAGAGCTATGGCTTATATATAAGTTGAGTGACAGAGGGAGAAAGAAAATGACCAAGAACATAATTAGAAAGAGACAAAGTATTTGACAGAGGTAAAGTGGATAATCAATTAGTGGGAGGGAGACAACAATACAATAATCAATAAGTGGGAGGGAGACAGCAATATAGAGCAATATAGTCATTTTCTTTCTCCCTCTGTCACTCAACTTATATATAAGCCATAGCTCTCACTTAACATTTAGTTATTATTACTTATATCCTGAAGAAGCTTGATGTAAGCGAAACCGGTCGATATGTAATATAATAAATTCGTGGTTAAAATACAAAGTGTTTTATTTATTTTTATAATATAATGTCTAACCACAAAGTAATTGCTTCATATGAAAAAACTATAACTTTAATTAACATCCTTCGGTTTTATTATTCCTATCTACTAGGGCTGGAGAGACGATACAAGACTTTGAAATAATAATTAATAAAAACTAAAATAAAAAAATTAAAAAAACCTTAGTTGCAAGTGAAGCGCCAAGCCCTCAGTGGTTTAACTGACCACTTACCTCGGAGTGACGGCACTGCCGGCGGGTATCGGATGACGGGAAGGGAGGTTTTGCCGCTTTACGGCCCTAATATCAAGCCTCCGCCACCCTCAGCCCTCGGTGAGGCTTTTATCCCGCACCCTGCAACCCGTAGCCTTGCATGTGAGACCATGATATTGAATTGAAGGGTGAAGTTGCAAAACGGAATGTGTTAAAACAGTTTTATGGTATAAATAATATTTTTTACATGTTGCTTGTTGTGGTGGAATAACAATAGAAGTAATTGTCTTTACATGTTTCACCACTCCGATCCATAAGCTTGTTTTTACGACAATATAACAATAGCAGTCAAGTACAATAAGCTTGTTTTTAGCTAACGCATAATATGTCCCCACAGAAATCGTTATAACTCCGTTATTGTTCTAGTGACAACCCCAAAATAAAAAGCAGAAGATCCATATTAAATCAAGATTTACATCTGAATTCAAAATTGTTCATAGAAATAGAGCCCTGCGAAATATTTTCAGTTTACCTTGGGACACACATGTCAAAGACATCTACAGAAACACCCAAATACTTCCTTTTAATACCATTCCCACTTTTGAAATAACGAAAACTATATTACAAGTAATTCAACACTCGGCACATTCCAACACTACACTCTATTACAATTGCGACGTACACCAACACAACACAAGAAATCACAACAAACTTCATATACCAAAAATCAAATCAACAAAATATGGACTAAGATCCCTAGAATACATAGCTCACACAAAATATAATTAACTACCCAACGAGATCAAATGTGCAAGTCAATGTAAAAAGACCCAAACTAACATGCTCAAACTTCATCTTATTAATGACTTTCTGAAATAATAATGTTGTGTATGTCCCCATCATATGTCCATTTAATACATACAGCTATATGTTTCATGTAATGCGTATCTTTCCCGCAATGAGTTTATTAACTCCTGGGAGTACAATGCTTTATATAATATACTATATTCTGTATTGTATACTTTTGATAAATAAAAAAATAAATAAAAAATAAATACATAAAAAGACTAATTTTGTAGAAACAGTATTTACCCGCCAAATCGCCTACGCGCCGTTAGACATTGGTAATTTTTTATTAAATATTCTAGTATGAAATGGTAACAGAGTGAGGTGACCAAATTTATATTTATACAATATAATAAGTGTTTTTTTTTACATAATCCGTGATTTTAGTACAGTTTTTACACAAAAACATCGCGTGAGTCATTTTTACATTTTTTTATGTGTGAATTCTAATTTTTATTATTTAAAAATGTTAATATTTATTACTAATAATATAATTTGAAAGCATATTTCATAAACTTTCAAAAACAGTTTCTTAGTATTCGGAAATATTCATTTATAGAGCTTTAATTGCGAAGCGGAAATAAAACAAAGTTTTTGTAAATCTGACAGTTTTTGTAAAACTTAGTTTGAGACAAAAAACTTGCATAACGGTAAAATACCTGAGTGGTTAATAATTCAATACCTAATTCTTTAAATTAAAAAAAATGAAATGTCAATAGAGGAGACCCTATGGTTTTAATAACAATAGAATATTATTTAACCTGTTGCAGTTGAGTAATGGAGTTGTTTTTTTTTCTTCTGAGAAAAATAACGTACTTCATGATCAATTTATCTATCTATCAGGATCAAGTCTTTGGGAATGCAGTGTAGAGGGTCTTTTAAGGAAAGGAAGGAATGAGAAAATTCTGGGAAGGAGAAACGGTTTGGTAGGAATCCGGGGATCAGTGTGTTCAGGAGTAAATGACGTATGAATCCATCCCTCCCATTGCCGTGTAAGGCGGTGGGTCAAGATAGTCGTTCTGGAGAAGTCTTTTGACTCGTTGAGATCCGGTCCTGCCTCGCAGTCGATGGGCAAACGCATCCGACTCCTACACCTGGACATTCTGGACAAACCTCACATCACGAGCCCGGGAACGCACGCTAAGTAACTATTTGAAGCAAACAAACCTATGGGGAGACCTATGGCAGAGGTGTTGATTATCCAATAGATGGCTCCGAGGCTGCGGTACCCAAATTGATTTTCAAATAAAACACAAATAAAATAAAATAATTTGTACATATTATTTATATTATGTTACCTAATCCCAGAGTGGAATAATGTTAAATATCGCACTGCTGACAGACTTAATTAAATTCGCGCCCTTGAGGTGATTTTCTAACGAAAATGGCTCTATAGAAGTGTAGCGGCTACTTAACCCGCTCTGCGAAATTTACCGCAGCGCCACTGACCTCCACAGAATTTGCTGGAAGAACATACCTACAGCGATATATCTACCTACCCGCGAGTACCGTAACGTAGTAGAAATAATAATCCGCCACCTACGCGAAAGAGCTAGAACGTCTGGCTGTACCAAACAAGTGCCCGCAGAAAGTTCGAGCGATTTCTCACCTTTGCGTGAATTCACCGCATTACCTACCACGAGACTAATTACTTGCCACGGGTATATAAGCCGCGCTCGCTTGCTCGGAGTCAGTCAGTACTTACTTTCCATTCATCGATAAAGGAACACAGTCCGAGCAGTGCAGTAACTGCGCCCGGCACGGGCCCGCGCAGTTAGCAGTGAACAATTTATCCAGCGTGACCCAGGAACATTCCAGCACCTTCGAGGAACTTCTCCAACTACCATCTCGACATGAGATGGCAACCAACATCCTGCAACGAGCAGCAACAACAACCGGCAACGCGTGATAAAGATACGATTAACGTGACAAAGATTTTCAGAAGCAAAAATAAAAACCCGATGAACAAAAATACTGCCATAGTAGTATCTCTACAAAACAAAGAAAGTAAAGAAGTAATTATAGCGCATAAAAAAAATATGGTATTTTATACGCAAAAAACATAAATTTTGAAGAAAACAACACAATATATATTAACGAACAACTGACCCAATTTAATAAACACCTACTTTACCTAGCTAAATCGTCAAGACTTGGGTACAAATTTATATGGGCAAAAAATGGAAAAATATGGATGAGGAAAAACGAAACATCTCCAATCTTACTCATAAGAACTCCAGAAGACATCCCCTCCGAATAAAGGATAATAAAACCACATAGCAAACTACTATCAACCTTTCAAAATGTCTGAAGAAAACTATATACACGAAAATTATAAATGTAAAAACCCGTGTGAACTAAATCACCTATTTAAAAATGTCAATTTCTCGATCTTAAACATGAATATTAGGAGTATAAGGAAAAACTTCGATGAGCTCTGTGTACTTATTAATAACCTAGATTTTTCTCCAAGCATAATTGTTTTAACTGAAACTCAAATGAAACAAGTAATTCCATATAACTTACCAGAATATACAACAATTTCATCTGCCTGTAAGCATACTGGTCATGGTGGAGTTACTGTCTTCTGTCATAATTCTCTGAAAAATGTTGCCGCTGAATTTATTGAATTTAAAACAGCCAATGCAATAAAAGTAACTTTTTGTCAAAACAACTATAAATATCATATTATTGCCATATATAGATCCCCTTCTTTAAATGATTTTTTATTTGTAAAAGAACTAAAATCTTTTGTTAGTAAACTTGATAGAAACAATTTCACTTTTTCCATTGTGACAGGAGACATCAATATAAATATTAATGATAATAATACAAATGTGAATTGTCAAAATGAGTATCTTGATTGTTTATCTAGCTCTGGACACATGTCTTATATTAACTCACCAACAAGAGTAACCTTATGTCACTCGGCATGTTTAGACCACATATTTGTCAAGTCGCACAAGGCGGTTAATATCATCTCTTCAATTCTTGAAACAAATATCACAGATCATTACCCGACCTTTTATGGACATCATTTCAAAAATACTCCTCTAAACCGAAATTCCGAAAATCTAGAAAAAGTAGACATTGATTATGAAACTCTAAACTCTTTACTTCGGTCAGAAAACTGGGAAAATGTGATATCAATAGAAAATCCACATCTTGCACTAGAGAATTTTTATAAAACTCTGAGAGATCATACTCTAAAAAGTCAAAATAAAATAGTTGTCACTAACAATAAATATAAAAAAATTAAGCCTTGGATAACAGTTGGATTAATTATATCAATTAAACAAAGAGATAAATTATATAGAGAAATGTTTAAATATCAAATAGATTGCCAAAAGAATAATCTCAGAACAATGCCTTATCTGAAAACAAAATATCTAATGTATCGAAACTTACTCAATAGGCTGATACGAGACTGCAAAAAGAAATACTATAGTATACAAATTGAAAATGCTAAAAATAATCCTAAAAAAACTTGGAATATTATAAATGAAATTGCCAACAAAAAAAGTATGTCTTCAAATATTGTAAATGAGGTTATAATAAATAATGAAATAATAACTAACAAATCGACCATTGCAGAAAGCTTTAATAACTATTTTACAAATGTAGTAGACGTAGTACTTGAATCATCAGGCATTAATGTTAATGATGCTTATATGGAGACATCTCCTCAATTAGATTCAAATAATGACTCAATTAACTATATAGAATATTTTTCTCCTGTTACATTTAATGAAATAGAAAAATATATTGATAACCTAAAACCATCCAACTCTAAGGGAAATGATGGATTATCTTGTGATACGCTAAAAAAAATAAAACAACATGTCCTAACTCCATTGCAACATATTTTTAATTTATGCCTCAAAAATGGTCATTTTCCAGAGCAATTTAAAATCTCCACTATAATACCTATTCATAAATCTGGAGATACGAATAAATTAGACAATTATAGACCTATATCCCTTGTTTCAAATCTCTCGAAAATATTCGAAAAATGCATCAAGTTTAGAGTCGTTAAACACTTAGAAAAATATAAAATTCTATCGAAAAATCAATACGGCTTTCGTAAAGACCTAAGCACCGAGGATGCGATATATGAATTGACAAAAAAGATATACTCATCTATCGATAAAAAAAAAGAAATGTCTTGCCATATTCCTAGATTTAAGAAAAGCTTTCGACACCGTAAATCATAATTTACTCATTACAAAAATAAATCAACTCGGCTTCAAAAAAGACACATTAAAACTACTCTCTAACTATCTTACAGACAGAACAAAAAAAACTAAAATTGGGAATAATTATAGTTCAGAGTCAAAGATAAAAAATGGAGTTCCACAGGGAACTGTGCTTGGCCCGATTTTATTCTTAATTTATATTAATGAATTATGTAACTTTGTAATCCCTGGTAAAATTGTTTCTTACGCAGACGACACGGCAATAATAGTGGATGGTAATCATTGGAAAGAAACTTTTTCGAAAGCAACTGATTGTATTTCACTGGTTTCAACATGGCTAAAACACAACAAACTCGTTTTAAACTATAGCAAAACATTTTACTTACCGTTTTATAAAACCATTAAAAATAAACCTAAAGACAACCTTAAAATTAGAATCCATAATACTAGTTGTAATCAAGAAATGTGCTACATGTGCAACGAACTTACAAATGTCGAAAATATAAAATATTTAGGAGTATCAATAGATATAAATCTTAATTGGAAATCACATATTAATCAAATCACTTCTAAATTAAGATATCTGACCTACATATTTTATAGACTTAAGGAAGTACTTAACATTGAAAAATTGAAAATGATCTACTTTTCCCTGGTGCAATCTTCAATCATTTATGGCATTATAGGATGGGGTGGTGCACTTGATACGTATATTAAGCCTCTACAAATAATTCAAAAACACATAATTAAAGTCATATATAACAAAAATAAAACATTCTCGACCAACTTATTATACAAAGAAACTAAAATATTTAATATACGCAAATTATTTATATTACAAACTTTGAAATATGTATTTAAAAACAAAAATAATTTCGAAATAAATGAAAACAGAATGAGCAAAAGAACAAATAATACATTTTACACTCCACAAACCAATACTAAATTATTGCAGACACATAGCAGTTTCATTGGTCCTCGAACATTTAACCTTCTACCACTACAAACTCAAATGTTAAATAAAATGATAAAATATGTAAAAGAGATAAAATTATGGTTGAATAATGTAGATATCGAAACGCTTTTTCTATAAATTTATCCATCATTCTACAACTCACTTTCTGTAACTTTCTAAACTGTAGTACAATATGTTTTCTGTTTATTTTATTTTTTTATAATAACTTAAAAAAAAAAAATTGAAATTAGTATGTTTTTCTCCATATTTTTATTTTATTTTTATAATAGCTGAAACAAAACCTTTTTCATTTATTCTACGTATGTAATACTAAATTTTTATACTAACTTTATATTTTATATGTTTTTTAAGTTTTTTTATACTTTGGGTACTTAGAAATATAGTATTTTGTATTAATATTACCCACACTCAGGCAGTGCCTTAGTGGGTTTTCATTTCTTATTCATATTATTTGTTATTATATTTTATGTTATTTTATACTATTTGCTATTATACATTATATCTATGTACAAAGAAATAGAAATAAATAAAGTTTAAAAAAAAAAAAAAAAAAAAAAACGCGCCAGCATCCTCATCCTGCAACGAGCAGCAACCACAACCGGCAACGCGCCAGCATCCTCATCCTGCAACGAGCAGCAACCACAACCGGCAACGCGCCAGCATCCAGCATCCTGCAACGAGCAGCAACCACAACCGGCAACGCGCCAGCATCCTCATCGCCTCTCAAGGTTCCTTCCTGCGTCACGTGTGTGCTCCGACCCACTGGACACACAGCCGCCAATACCTCGTCAACGCGACGACGGCCATTGCCTGGACCAAGGTCACGTCTACACCGCCACGGTGTAGGGCAACATGCCGGCTTCCTGAAGACCTGTGATCTTCACCGCCATGGTGTCCTGACCTTCTTCTCACTCATCACGCAGCAGCATCACTACTGTCACTCCGCTCCCGCTCCGCATCGACCTCCGCTACGTAGCCACAATAAAGACTGACTCACACATCGACTTGCCGTCTTTAATTTCTGTCTCCCGCTCCCTCAGAAGTAATCCAATTATTATTATTATTATTAGTCAACGTTCAAATGCTGCTGAAATGTTTAGTAGTCAGAACTGAATAGCTCTGAAATTCCTACCTGTAAGAGCATTCTAAAAATGGTTAAAAAGCCTTGGCTTAATCGAGCAGTTGACACGCATTTTGTTAACCCATTCTAAAATTTAAAATAACACGGTTTTTATTATTTTACAGCCTAGTAACACAGTTTTATTTAATTAAATGAAGACAATATTAGCGAAACTCAACCGAAAATGTGACGACAGAAAAAGATATTGTCACCTCAGGGACTCGAACTCAGGACCCTTTCCTTACATAGCAAGTGCTTTACCAACTGAGCTAAGGTGCCAATATCAAATTCGGCCACTTTTAACCGCATCGTGCTTCGACAGTTTTATTTATTTAAAAGACATTTAGATAACCGAAGGGCGTCTGGTTTAATTTGGTGACGGTAAAATGGAATTTTCAAAGATGATTACGGATATGACGTTAAAATTAGAAATATTTTTCGTAACTAACTAACCAACCATCACGCCGTTTCCACGCAGGGGTAGGCAGAGAGGACGGACCGCCAAACAACTCGGTCTTGGCACACACTCTTTGCCTCACTCACATTCATACATCGTTTCATACATTCTCTTCTATTATTCTGACTTTTGACATGACCCGACTCAAGTATCTGATTCACTTGATCGTGCCGTGTCTTCCTCGGGCGTCCCTGACTTCTTCTACCATTCACATTCGCGTCGTATATTCTTCTTACACTACTTCCTTCGTTCATTCGCTCTACATGCCCAAACCATCTGAGGGTCCCTTTCTTAATCTTACTCATTATGCTTACACCAGCCTTACATTCTTTGCGGATATCCACATTTCTCACACGATCATACATTGTTTTACCACACATAAGTCTCAGGGATCTCAATTCAACAGTATTCAGTTTACTTTCATCCTTCCTCTGCCAGTTCCATGCCTCACTGCCATACATCAGGGTAGGTACCAGGACTCCATTGTGGACTGCTAGCTTCTCTTTTTTTGACAGTTTTTTATTAGTGCCAACCGCATTCAGTCCACCATTAATGGAGTTACCGGCATTCACCCTTCTTTCAATATCTCTTTCAGCCTTCCCATCTCTCGTAAACATACTACCCAGATACACAAACTCATCCACCTGCTCCAAGTATTCATCATTCACAACTATGTTGCATACTGTTTTCGTACTCTCTCTTTTTCTTTCGTAATGAACGTATTTTTCGTAATGAACGTATTTTTTTATTCCGTATTAAAAATGAACTTTTCAGTTTTTGCGTTGAGTCTTTCATTTGCAACAACTCGAATTCGTCAGTTTATGTGCTTTCTAAGATGGGGCAGTCAAATGATCCAGCTGTGTCGATGATACGACTGTTTATAGCCCAATGACATGCCTTAGTTCCCTGCTTTATAGCGGTCATGTAAGAACTTTTGTAAAAATGGTGTTTTGTGCTTATAGATGAGGCCACAAGGGAAATTGTGTCGTCTGGCTGGATATCAATAGGTCAGGGCTATACATAGTTACTATTAAATTTTCCTATCATACGTGTGAACATTTTATAATTCTGTTAACGGAACTACCATGAATGAAAATTAGTAATTTATTAAGGTCAACCTATTCCAGATTCTCCAAAGATGTATCTTGGAAAGTCTACTGAATAGATTAGTTTATGATGCCAGAAAGTGTTCGAGAGATTTTTTAATTTAAGCGGTCTGTAACATTATATTTATTATTACTTTCTTTAAAAAAATAACTGTGCAATACACTCATTTAAACTGTCATGTAACAGACAACAAGAATCGCAGTTAACGAAAAAGTTTATATTAACGTTAACGATAATTCCTTACACTTAAGTAGAACCGGAATCACCCTATTTACTATCGCCACTAATTAACAAAAAATTGTTCATTTTAAGATTAATCATATTTCCTCACACTTAAGCAGAAAAGGAAGCATCTCTAGTTAACGAAAAAGTCGTCCATTTTAAGGTTAAGGACAATTCCTTATAGGTACTTATGTGAAACGAAATCTCCCCTACAGTTATTAGGTCTACGGTGAATACCTCATCGACTTCGAAGGGCTGCACAAGTTTTAAAGACATATTTTTTTCTGACCAGCTTTTGTTATCCCGTACAAGAGTTGCATCTGTCTGGTGAAGTTCGGATAGTAGCCGAGTAATCAAAAGTTTCTGGTTCCTTTTTTTTAAATTTTATTCCGCACAGTAGGGTCCGAGAGTATCATCTTTGGGGGTGAAAAGTCTAAGGTGGGTTGGGCCTGAACTTCTCAGAATAAAACGACGGATTTTGTCTTGTTCGTTGAGGCAACTTCATCAAGCAGGACAAAATCCGTCAATTGTAAGATCATTCAATGATTTTTTTATTTTAACTTGTAACCTCCAATTTTTCCTAATCTTCGTTTTACAGTATCGAATTCGGACTTACGGGAACAGTTCGGCAAATAATAATAATGGCAGTAATATGGTGATTTTTGTAATTTGGAGCATTCTTCAAAAGGCCAAGCATTTGATCGGCCATAAAAGTAAACGAATAAAATTTAAGGAACAGTGAATGGAACAAACGGTCTGTTTTATAGGAAAAGGTTTCGACCTTTGATTGTGCGCACGAGGGAAATCCTTTTCATTTGTGATTTTGAAACCAGTGACGTCATGACTTCTCCAGTTGGAATGATGTGACGTCAAAGATAATGCAGGGAAGAGAAAAAGAAGGAAAAGCAGCATAGGAAGGAGCTTACCTCATCATAAAAATGGAAATGGTTTATTTTGTCAGAATTCTCCTTCATTTGAAATTAATACGACTATTAATACGGTTACAACCGCTTCTTTAAAATAAAATGAAGTTGTACAACATACTACAATAGTGTAAACGTTCCGCAATAATTGTTTGTCGGAACGTTTTGCATTTACTCGTTACGGCAAAGCGTTTTACTAAATTTAAATTTAGTTTCAATCAAAGCGCTCAATTGAGCGTCTTTTTGCAGAATAAACTGAGCTAACACAATGAAGAAATAAACACTACCAACCCTATAAAAACGGTTTTTTATCAAATGCATAAAATTTGAAGCACGTTTATTAGTAAGTTTCTTGGGTATAAATTATTAGGATGCACACCCATCAAGAGATTAAATATTAAAGATTTTACGTGTACATTCTGATATTGATATTTGAAAAAAATCTATAGCGTTGCGATTAATAAAATGTTTTAAAGAAAAATAGAGTTTTTATATTTTAGATAACAAAATAATATAATATTAGTCTATCGGAACCTGAGAGATGTTCTACGATTAACGACATCTGTTGATAACAACAAAAACTAACGGTCGTTGTATCCAATCCTACTAATCAACTTCTAAGCCGAAACTAACATGCACTACGGCTCAAATGCTCAAAACTACACTCTTTCCAAGACACAAGCATCGCTTAAGAATCGCTAAATCTAAGGAAGCCGGACTAGTGGATTAAGTTCGACTGAGCAAAGCAAAGTTAAAAAAAGTGTCTGTAGAGTGGAGCTAACGCCATGAGGTGCCGGCGGCAAAGGTCAAGCTGACACTTTATTTTTAATATATTTTATACATATGTGCAAAGCTAGATAAATGCAGGTTGATGGATAACAGTAGATAGTAGATAGTATAACAGTAGATAGATAACAGTAGATAGTATTTAAAGAAATTATGTGTGTTAACAATAAATACAATATTTAACTCTTTAATATTAATTTAACATCGAAAGATTTGACTTTAATGCCATTTTGGGTAGGGCCAAAGTAGGAGGGTCACTTAAGATAATTAACGATAAAATACCTTTACCTTTAAAATACTTACAAAATGCTTAGTTGATGGTACACATATTGGTCGATCGAAAAGTTGGAAACAACGGCCCTAAGTGCCTTTTCAAAACACTATACACACACGGTAGGTATGAAGGTGAGTTACGTACATATTACGTTATAACATGTTACAAGAAAGAGAAATAAAAAACTGTCGTTTGAACTGCAAATGGAATAAAAAATAATATAAATTGGGAATATAATGCAGGTACATAAAGCATATTTTTCAAGCGAATAATACAAAATCTGATACAGGGCTAGCAGATTCTTCAATGGTGACCAATCCTGTGCTAATCCTGTACAAATCTAAGGTACGACCAACCAAAATTCTTGACAAACCCACTTGATTATGTGCGGAGGGCGGTACGTCTTATTGACAATCCGTTGTTAACAGACCGATCTTCATATTTAATGCACAGGCGCAATGTAGGCGTGCTGAGTCTCTTCTATAGGTATTTAAATGCGTAGTCTGTTCTATAGGTAGTTTAATTTCTCTAGCGTTGATCACTGGTGGCGGTACGAGGGAACATCCGTTCACAGATGACCGTGACTTTGTGAGAATGGGTCGTTTCTTCGACTAGTTGTGGAACATGTGAACTAGTCACAAGCATCCATTTTCTTCCTCACTCATGCCTCTTCAAGACCCGCATTAATAAATCCCTTCCTGAAGCCCCAACCTTAACCAGCCTCACAATGCTGCCCAACTGGGTGGTGACATAGTTCCCCTGCCTTGTACGCTCTTGTGAGGTGTCACACAAAAAATCGTGATAGAAAAAAGTATAAAATATCTTCAGGGAATAACCAGACACAACCGGAAATGTGAAATTTAAAAATAAAAATTCTTATCGACCCTTTTCAAGAAAAACAATTAAATTGATTTCGAAAGATTCTTATTTTATTTAGAAAAAATATTTTCAACGTTTTAATGTTTATTTTTACTATAATTAGGTTATACGGTTAGTTATTGGCAGATTGGTTAAATTTTAAAATAAAACGCTTTATTATTCAACACATTACTTTAACTAAAATCGATATTGAGTTAATAGTTAAAAAATCTTGTACATAGAATAATCAATCTTTATCATCGGAACCTTCCTATATAGATGCAAGGGTGCGATCGCAAGATCATCTTTCGACGAAATTTGAATTCTCATCGAATTCGCTGGTTTATGGGCCAACAATTAAAATAATATTACAACGAGGTTTGTAATCTTCCATAAGTTACTTACTTTATTACTTTTGTACTCTATTATATGTTTATTAATAAAAGGCAGTATAGCCGTTTATGTATTTAAAATAAAAATAAAATAAAAATAAGTTAGTTATTCCAAATGACAAAATATAAAACTCCGAGACAGGAGTTGGCATACCAATATAACATTCTGTTCAAACGGTTTTATAAAAATGTCGGCCAAGATAGCTGCCGATAGATGAAACGTCGTTTCCATGGTTATCAATTGATATTATTCAATGGCTTTAGGGCTTCGGAGACTATCAAGCAGCTTGATGGCAAGCACGTAAATTTGTTGTCAATTGTGGTTTATTATTGTCTATTATTGTATATTGTTGTCTCTGCTTTGGCACTTGACGCGTGCATCAAGCCGCTTTGGCAAGCCTTTCTTGATTGATTGATTTTACAGGTGGTCAAAGGAGAATTGTGCGAAATGGAATCTAACAAAGTTAAAGCATTTTTTGTTTGTGTTATAATAAATTTAATATGTGTACGAGTATATTAATATCATACTTATATCTTTGTAACAGACGTCTCTTGATGCACTTGCCAGATCTTGTTAACGTGAAAAATTGCAGCAGGTCGCCGCAAGTGTTCCTTTAAAATATTATTGCCTACCACCTGTTCAGAGAAGAGTAAACAACATGTTGATCACATTTGTACAAGTCGATTCTTGCGAAATGTTACATAGAAGACTGCACGTGTTATTCAAACACCAAGCACTTAGCAACCAAAACGCCTTGTATTATTATTGATGATAAATTCTGCATTTTCGGAGAAAAACAGCAGGTGCGTTCGTCCACCTGGAGAAATCAGGTCAACTCATGCAAGAAAACACTACGCATGTCCAAACCAGTTTGTTATTGTAAACAAAACTTAGCAAACTAATATATCGGACACCTGCCTCAAACACCTGGGATACTCAAGATAAACAACAGATGCAGAAATGAAAAACATGTTTACGTTTTTCTTCAAAACAGGTGTATGGAAAATTTAGTATAAAAATCGTCTGAGAATAAATATTTGATTATTACCCAAGAAGTCTCTGAATTGTTATTATCTCCCGAAACCAAAGTGACAATCGGAGTTCAGCGCCCTATCGTTTATAGTATTTGTATGGAACAAATAAGTGGTCTCATACAATCTTAATTAAAAAAGTCTGAAAAATTATTTATTCCCCATTTTTCAGATGTTCACAAGATCATATAACATATATATATATATATATATATATATATATATACATCCCGCTATCATTGCTGCGTCCTTTCATCAGATCGACATTACTGCGTCTATCTGAAGGACTTAATTTTACATAGTTTTAACTAAAGTATATATTAGCTTTTAAGTGTTTGATTGTAGCTAGGTATTTATATTTTTGAAAATAATGATTTTAAAAATATACAAAACGAAAAAAACGCCCTTCAAAGTTCCACCAATCCGAACTCCTTTCATATTCAATGCAGTGAGGCATCCTGCGTATATTTTCTTCAATTTGGTCCACAATGTAGCGTCCAATTATATATTCATTTTCATGTTGACGACAAACCAACGTCTTGCAACGTTGCCGCTTATTTGTTCAAGTTTTTGGTTGGACGACTGTAAAGTTATTAATAGAATATGAAAGTGCCAATACGACTGGCCAATATGTTGCGGACTCTAATCAACCCGGCGGCGATGCGCACGTAATATTTATTAAATTGGTATGGGATTTTTTTGAGACTTATCATTCCGAACATCACCTTGCACCGCAGTGGGAGGGATGGATTCATACGTCCCTCACTTCTGGACACACTCCCCCAGATTCCTACCCACCCCTGTTATCCCTTTCTTTCCCAGAACTTCCTCTCTTTCTTCACCTAAAAAGTCTCTCCAAACAGCATCGCCAAAGATAGCATAGGCCCTGAGGAAAATTATTTTAATAATGAATGAAGAATTAAATTATAATTATATTAATGCTTATCATATAAATGCTGTCACCCCAAGAGGTTCGCTACGTTTGTTGACTTAGCAGGGGTAACCGGGTTCATGGGGTGAGGTTTATCCAGGTTTTGGTGACCGATGCGTCTGCCCACCTGCTGCGTGGTGGGTATAATCGAGAGAGACTGGTTGAGGGTGGTCTTTTATTCTCTCCAGCCATAATCTCTCGACACATCGCCTTGCAACGCAGTGGGAGGATTGGATTCATACGTCCATCACTCCTGGACACCTACCTCAGGGCTTCCTGTGGAAATTTCTCCTGCCCCCCCTGGCTAATGTAAAAATAATCTTTATTTAAAAACGAATGTTTATGTACCTAAAGCATTCATACGATTACGATGACAATTTGGAGATTTGTCGTGCGCATGCCCGAGATGGTTTCTGTGGTGAGCTCTAGCGCTATGAAATTATTTCTTTTGGTATTCATCCGATAGTGATGAAACTTTGGTGAGTTGTTATGCGCACATCCGTGAATTTTTCTATATATAATAGTGAGCTCTGGCGTTATGAAATTTGTATAAAAAATTACAATTAGTGGCGTGCGAGTTGTTTAAAATGTATGTTTTTCATTAAGTTTCGCTTCAAGGAGTGATGGAGGGAGGGGAAGGGGAGGGGGAAATTTGGGATTGGGAATATCAACGAGGGACGAGTTCGCGGAAGGGTAGAAAGCAGGGAAGATGGGAAGGTGGAAAGGAACGCAAGAGGGGTGAGGGTCGCGAGAGTGTAACGAGGGCGCAT
This sequence comes from Limnephilus marmoratus, assembly GCA_917880885.1. Lineage (NCBI taxonomy): Eukaryota > Metazoa > Arthropoda > Insecta > Trichoptera > Limnephilidae > Limnephilus > Limnephilus marmoratus. Next base: position 14,523,946 of record OU862931.1, on the reverse strand, counting down.
GGGAAAGGACACACATGAGAGGGTGAGGGTAAGGGATGGAGGACGAGGGATGGCAGAGGGAGGGATTGCAAAGGTGACATAGTAACGGTAGGGTATAGAAGGGAATAAATTTGGAAATGGGAACCTTTCCGAAATTCCAAAAATGTTTTAAAGATTGGAAGGCTAAAACAGTATTTAAAATATACAGTAAATGTATTTTTATTGTACAACGAACGAAAGGAGATGCTGAGAATTGGTACAAGGAGAATCTAGAAAATTTAAAGGAATCGTGACCTGCAATATGGAAGTGATTTCACTTTTTTTTACATGAGCACCGCGCAAGAGTCTCGAACTACTCCCGTCTGGTCCAGTGAGACTATGGCATCTCCAATTGGAGTATGCTGTGAGGCTGAAGGTAGTGAGGATGGGAAGGAGATGGGAAAGAGGAAGGTGGTAAAGTACCTGTCTATTCTGATCTGGTCACCAAACACGCTAAAGCCATTGCAAGCAACGTTATACCAGGGCGATACTGAGAGTATCTCCCGCTCTGTAACGTGCCGAAAATATACTTTACCTACTCGTATTATACGATATTGCCAATATCTTTTTCTGATTTTTCTGTTTCCAGATTTTCGAATGAGTTTCGCTAATATTTTCTTCATTTAAATATATATTTTATAAAAGTTTTCTTTATTCATTGAATTATTTATTACATGTTTGAGGATTTTTCGTTACATCTTTGAGGATTTTTAGATCAACATGGTATGTTGATCGAAAAAGATAGCAAGATTTTAATATGTTGATCGAAATATCAATATATTCATATTTAAATGTTATAATTTGGGGGCTCATAAAATTAAAAATAAAAACATAGGTAAGGATATATTTTTTTTAATTTTAAGAAAGGTAAACATTCCCTGGTTACGAATAACCAGACAATATTTGAAAATATCTTACTTTTTTACATTAGCTCCATACAGGAGGCTCTGAGGAAAAAAGAATTCCATCAGGGTCTATGTCATCTTTGGAGATGTTGTATGGAGGGTCTTTTTAGGGAAAGGAAGGAGTGGAAGTTTTGGAAATGAAAAGGGTATTAGGGATGAGTAGGAATCGGGGTTTAGTGTGTCCAGGAATGACGGACGTATGAATCCATGCCTCCCACTGCGGTGTAACGTGATATTCCCAGAGAGTACGGCTGGAGAAGTTAAAGGAACTCCCTCAACCATTCTCTCGCGATCCGGCCTGCCATGCAGCTGGTGGGCAGGCGCATCCGCTACCAAGACTCGGATAAACCTCACCCCATGAACCCAGGCACCCCTACCAAGTCACCAAACGTAGCGGACCACTTAGGGTGACCTATGGCAGAGGTGTTGGTTATGCAATAAATGATTCCCTGGGCGGCGGTACCCATACCCGCCTCTAATAGATATTATTAGGCAAAGTATTGTCCCTTTGCAAATTATAGTGCAGTGCACTAGCATAATAAAATACGATATTAAGTGCGCAATATCAATATAAAGATAACCTTCTCTTTTTAATTTGGGTCCAAGCTCTTTCTCACATTACGATTTTTAAAGTAAAAACTTCTTTAGGACCGTTGTGATTTGAAAATCGATGAAACGAAAAATAGTAGGCAGAAATTGTTGCTTGTGTCAAGATGGAGGATTTAGCCACAGATGAACTGAACACACAACTCCTGAGTGGGATTCAAACTCGGCCATTGACCGGTCGAATGTACTGCTCTGCTGGTCATACATGTGAAGAAAACACCAAAACACCATATCATTTTTATCGGCGTCGACTAATCGTAACTTGAAACAAAAAAGTCCAAGCCACAATAAATAAAATGTTCGACTATTATGTGATAAGCGTCCTCGGGACAGCTGATGCATTCATAACTTAACCTACATCTCAAGTGTTCATACGTATCCATATAAACAAACTGCCTCGTAAATCGTTCTAAATTCTTTCCGAACCACAATTGATGCACATTATGTGATAATTATTTATCTTAATCAAGTTATTTCATTTTTATTGTTTATTTTTCTATGAGTCATTGAACATTCAACAGTCAACCATTACATTCATGGAATTCTCGTGTCACAATAAGATTGGCATTATTTTGCTTTAAGATGAACAAAATTGAATTAGTTACATAAAATTAAATTAACATTGTATAAAATCTCAAAAAAAATTTTCAATGTAGGAACCCAAATGATTTTTTTTTAATCATAAAAAATGCATAAAAGCTTATAAAAATGTTAAAAGGGTATAAAACCTCTCAAGAACTGGGCGTTACTGTACAGGCCCGCAGATACTTTAATAGTATACAACTGCTAAACCTATACAAATCACATGTGTGCCCCATGGTTGAATTTGGCAGCCACCTCTGGTCTGAAGCTCCAAAATACCTGAAAAATACCCTCGACTCTGGGCAAAAACGGGCGGTCCGTTTGATAGATTCTCCCATCTTAACAGACGGGTTGCAATCTTTAGAGCACAGGCGTCGGGTGGGAATGCTATCCTTGTGGCACCGGTGCATAGTTGGGAAACACGCCAAGCGCGTGCCCTACATTTGTACACGATTGACATTTGTCACACGAGAACGAGTCGCTTCTTCGACTCGTTCTTGTGTTCAACAGCTCGGCTATGGAATGATTTGCCGGCCTCTGTGTTTCTCCTTCTTACAACATGGGTCTCTTCAAGACAAATATTCATTCCTTCCTCTCCTCGAAAAGACCCTCCACACAGCATCCCAGATGACAATTAGAGGGAAATTATTTTCCTCAGGGCCTCCTGTGTGGAGTTAATGAAAAAAAAATAATAAAAGATGAGAAAAAATGCATGTTAATATATATTTTTAAATAAAGTAAATAAGTAAAGTAAGTAGCGACAACGGCGTGGTCTGGGGGTAAGGCTCTTGACTCGCAATAAAGGTAGCGGGATCAATCTGGGCGTGGGCAAATACATTTTATTTACGAATTTGTGTTATTTCACAATTAATTCCTTAACAATAATATATATCTAGTATATTTGCGGAACGTTCCAGAGTGGAAGATACTCTCAGTATCGCCCTTGTGTAAGACCACCATTCAAAATAAATTAATTGAAATGGCTTTAGCCGTGTTTGGTGACTAGATCTGAAAAGCCAGGTAAAGCAAGCCCACCTTTCTATTCACCATCTCCTTCCCCTCCCCACTAGCTTTATCCTCACAACATACCCCAAATCGGGGATGCCATAGTCTCACTGACTCCAGACGGGAGAAGCTGAGGCTCTTGTGAGGAATTTACATAAAAAAGCGTTTATACGCAAATTGGTTATGCTAGTCTTTTTTTATTTATCAGCCACGTGTTGAATTTTTTTAATATAATCATTAAGTAAAAAAAATATCTTAAATCCACAGTAATTATGAGTATTTTCTAATGTCATTAAAATCAACATAGAATTACATAAATGCTTATCAAATCTATTATGTTTGACAGTAGGTATCTTTTCAAATTATAGTTAACTAATGCATTCTCGTCACGGGAGAAACAATTTTACGGTTCTTTTATGGACTTTAAAACAAAAATATGCATTATATTCTTTTAGGACGAAAAAAGGAAAACACAAAAAAGGGAAAGCATAAAACGGTAAAAGTAAATAAATAAAATAACATGCCGTCGCTAATAAATAAATAGTGTTAAGCAATAACTAACTAACCATCAAGCTTCCTAACGTTTCCTCGCAGGAGTAGGCAGAGACCGCCAAACAACTAGGTATTGGCATATATTTCTTTTCCTCATTTACAATTCACATTCATAATCGCTCTTCTGTTTTTCTGACTTTTGGCTTGGCCTGACTCAAGAATTTGTTTAACATGATCATGCAGTGTCTTCCTCGGGCATATTTACTACTCTAGAACAAGCTGCAAATATGCACTACATATTATTTTTAATGAATTCATACATTATGAAATAACACAAAACACGCCCCCACCCTTAGTAATAATACATTGTATCAACCCACTGTTTTGTAATTGTCAAGTCATTATATGTTTGCCATGAGGAAGAAACGGTCGTTCCGAAACCGGTCGGCGTTAATAAAATATATAAGTTGTTCTAACGAAGTTATATTGTTTAATTTATAAATAAAATGTTACTTGCGCACTCCGGGATTTGAAACCGCGACCTCTAGACCACGGAGGCCGCAATTCATGACTTTAAAGTAATTTCTGTTTTTTTGCTCGTCTAAACTAATTAGAACCAGGACATCTCTTCTTTCCGATCCATCTGATTACTTACTACACTACAAAAAATAGTCATCTATATTTTTTTGTTGGTTAATATCGCCAAATTCTTGGTAGTTTTTTTTTTTTAATTTTCCTCCGGCTTTTTCATAAATGTGCAATTGTAGTCTCTGAAGATCTGGACATTTTCAGTTTAGTAATATGCATTTTACATTAGCGCTGACATTTTTGGGGATGCGTGTGGAGGGTCTTTTTAGGAAAGGAAGTTCTGGGCAAGAAAAGCGAATGAAGGTTGGGTAGGTTAATCTGGGGGTTAGTGTGTCCAGGAGTGACAGATGTATGAGTCCATCCCTCCCACTTCGGTGCAAGGCGATGTTCCGAGAAAAAATGGCTGAAGAAGTCAGAAGTTAGAGAGAATGGTTCCCTCTTCCGGCCTGCCATGCACATGGTGGGCAGAAGCATTCAACGCCAAGACCCGGGCAAACCTTACCCCATAAACTCGGGCACCCCTGCTAAGTCACCAAATGTAGCGAATCACTTGGGGTGACCTACGGCAAAAGTGTTGGTTATCCAATAAATGGTTTCCGGGGAGGCGGTACCCATGTCTGCCTCTCAAATTGAAATTGAAAAGTCAGAAGAACTAAACGAAACCAAAAGAAAAATTCCACTTCTAGTAAATTAGTTTAGGCAATTTCGTCTTTATTTTTAGATATAAGCATGGATGCTGTGATTGAATATTAGTTTAACAATGAATGTCAATTCACTTTGCGAGTAAGAAGTAAAATCATTACTTTAAAAAAAATGCAGCTTTGGCAAATTCAATATCAGCAAAAAAACTATTATTTAATGAGTAAACAACGACGATATTGTAGCAACATTGTCTTGGTGAAATTGAAATATTAATTACACACGTTTGACAAAGATCCATCCTTATTGGAATCATATTTGGCGCCAATTTTGAATAGGTAATGTAGCTGAATTTCAATGTAATCTTACGTAGCAATGTGCGATATTTAAGTATGATTGTTTTGTTTTCGCAGAGAACAGAAGAAACGCTGTTAAAAAGCGATGTTGCCAAATGTAGGAGTTGCGATACGCGAGTCAATAAAAGCCAATAAAAACGTATATTTTGCTAAAAATATACGCTGGTCTACTGCAGCGCCGCGGCTCGCCGCTCGGTGACAAAGCACTGAACTAAAATAGCATATTTCAGTTGATTTAGGTACCAATACCGCGTCTGGCTTATTTTCGTTTTTGGACTGTATGAGGGTACAGGAGTGGGGAAAACTTGAAATTACATGTGTTCAATCCTGCGTCCGTATACCGGACGCAGAATGACGGTCGGACGCAGGATTGAATGAAAGTGGACCATTAGAAGACGCAGCAATGATAGCGGGATGTATATATATATATATATATATATATATATGTTATATGTATATGTAAAACACTTTTCTCGGTTTACCCGCGTAACGTAGTCCTGAGAAGGACTTTTTAACTCCTGACGTTTCGGACAGATCACACTGTCCATCTTCAGAGGCCTTATGTCTTTAGCTTTTGTCTCAAACTGATAGCTTTCGCATGTCTGTTCGGTCCAGAATCCAAGACTCAAGTGAGTGCAAATCAATTCCTATGGCTAGAACGGAGTACCCGGGTTGATTGTGATTTATGGTGCTGGGGGTAGGAGGTGGGACCGGCAGTCTCAGGCGGTTTACATGTAGAGACCTGATTGGTTAGGCTAATTGTGGGTACTTCTGATAATTTTGGAAATGCCGTTTTTGGGGGATTTTCGTCAATTATTACTTTCCAGGTGTTGGGAATTCTTATGGAGTCGTTTCTGGTGTTCATATTATTTTTATGTTTATAAATTTCTATTGCTTCGCGGTAAATTCTTTTTGGTTCATTGTATACGCTGGCTATTGTTGTTGTATTATCGAAGTCTATTTTATGACCTTCATTAAGGACGTGTTGAACTAAGGATGAAGTTAAGCGTTTATTAGTGACATCTACTTTATGTTCTGCAATTCTACAAGATATTTTTCTATTGCATCGTCCAATATACACCTTTTCACACGCCCCACAAGGTATTTTATAAATCCCGTGTGATTCAAGTGGAATGTGGTCTTTCGGACTTCTTAATAGAGACGAGATTTTATTTTCCGATTTATAAATAGTTTTGATTTTATTGCTTTTGAGGATTCGACTGATTTTATCTGTTGAGCCTTTTATGTATGGGAGAATTGCTACAGAAAGGGGCTCTGTTTCCGTTTCAGGATTAGTTTTTTTACGTTTGTTTATGGATTTGTTAATTAAATATTTGGAGTAGCCGTTTGCTTGAAGAGCACTACTAAGGAGATCTAGTTCTTCACGAATATGATCTTTGTCCGCTAGTCGTTTTGATCGGGTAACTAATGTATTTATAACTGATGACAACTGAGATGGGTTGTGATTTGAGTTGGCGTTTAAATATCTATTCGTATGTGTCGGTTTACGATATACGGTATGTCCAAGGCTGCCGTTCTTTTTCTTTTTAACTAAAATATCGAGAAATGGGAGACAATCGTTTTCTTCGATTTCCATGGTAAATTTAATATCTTCATGGATACTATTCAAATGAATAAGGAAGTTATTTAATTCTTTAATTCCGTGTTGCCAAATAATGAAAGTATCGTCTACGTAACGCCGCCATAGTGAAGGTTTCAGAGGAGCGCTCTCTAATGCCTTTATTTCGAAGTACATCATGTAAATATTCGCGATTACCGGGCTGAGAGGGGAGCCCATTGGGGCACCTTGAATTTGTTTATGTATTTGTCCCTCAAATTGAAAGTAGGTATTTTTAAGGCAATGTTCCGTCAGAGTGATAAAATCAGTAGGAACGTCTAGTTTTGATTTAATTAACTCTAATGCTTCAGTGATTGGTATTTTTGTGAACAAAGAGACTACATCGAAGCTCACTAGAATGTCACCCTTGTTTAAAGTTATATTAGAAATTGTTGAAATGAAATGTTCAGCATTGCGAACGTAAGAATCCGCTTTTTCAAAAAAAGGCTGAAAGCGTTGGGCTAGAAATTTTGCTAATATTTGGGTAGGCGAACCACACGAGCTAACAATAGGCCTGAGAGGCGCGTTAGGTTTATGAATCTTTGGAAGACCATACATTTTCGGACCATACATCTTCCAAAGATTCATAAACCTAACGCGCCTCTCAGGCCTATTGTTAGCTCGTGTGGTTCGCCTACCCAAATATTAGCAAAATTTCTAGCCCAACGCTTTCAGCCTTTTGTTGAAAAAGCGGATTCTTACGTTCGCAATGCTGAACATTTCATTTCAACAATTTCTAATATAACTTTAAACAAGGGTGACATTCTAGTGAGCTTCGATGTAGTCTCTTTGTTCACAAAAATACCAATCACTGAAGCATTAGAGTTAATTAAATCAAAACTAGACGTTCCTACTGATTTTATCACTCTGACGGAACATTGCCTTAAAAATACCTACTTTCAATTTGAGGGACAAATACATAAACAAATTCAAGGTGCCCCAATGGGCTCCCCTCTCAGCCCGGTAATCGCGAATATTTACATGATGTACTTCGAAATAAAGGCATTAGAGAGCGCTCCTCTGAAACCTTCACTATGGCGGCGTTACGTAGACGATACTTTCATTATTTGGCAACACGGAATTAAAGAATTAAATAACTTCCTTATTCATTTGAATAGTATCCATGAAGATATTAAATTTACCATGGAAATCGAAGAAAACGATTGTCTCCCATTTCTCGATATTTTAGTTAAAAAGAAAAAGAACGGCAGCCTTGGACATACCGTATATCGTAAACCGACACATACGAATAGATATTTAAACGCCAACTCAAATCACAACCCATCTCAGTTGTCATCAGTTATAAATACATTAGTTACCCGATCAAAACGACTAGCGGACAAAGATCATATTCGTGAAGAACTAGATCTCCTTAGTAGTGCTCTTCAAGCAAACGGCTACTCCAAATATTTAATTAACAAATCCATAAACAAACGTAAAAAAACTAATCCTGAAACGGAAACAGAGCCCCTTTCTGTAGCAATTCTCCCATACATAAAAGGCTCAACAGATAAAATCAGTCGAATCCTCAAAAGCAATAAAATCAAAACTATTTATAAATCGGAAAATAAAATCTCGTCTCTATTAAGAAGTCCGAAAGACCACATTCCACTTGAATCACACGGGATTTATAAAATACCTTGTGGGGCGTGTGAAAAGGTGTATATTGGACGATGCAATAGAAAAATATCTTGTAGAATTGCAGAACATAAAGTAGATGTCACTAATAAACGCTTAACTTCATCCTTAGTTCAACACGTCCTTAATGAAGGTCATAAAATAGACTTCGATAATACAACAACAATAGCCAGCGTATACAATGAACCAAAAAGAATTTACCGCGAAGCAATAGAAATTTATAAACATAAAAATAATATGAACACCAGAAACGACTCCATAAGAATTCCCAACACCTGGAAAGTAATAATTGACGAAAATCCCCCAAAAACGGCATTTCCAAAATTATCAGAAGTACCCACAATTAGCCTAACCAATCAGGTCTCTACATGTAAACCGCCTGAGACTGCCGGTCCCACCTCCTACCCCCAGCACCATAAATCACAATCAACCCGGGTACTCCGTTCTAGCCATAGGAATTGATTTGCACTCACTTGAGTCTTGGATTCTGGACCGAACAGACATGCGAAAGCTATCAGTTTGAGACAAAAGCTAAAGACATAAGGCCTCTGAAGATGGACAGTGTGATCTGTCCGAAACGTCAGGAGTTAAAAAGTCCTTCTCAGGACTACGTTACGCGGGTAAACCGAGAAAAGTGTTTTACATCTTACACCCGTGAAAACCTTAACCATAACATATATATATATATATATATATAATACAATATAACACATCCATATACCAGTGTCAGTCCGTGAGTTTTCAGTCAGCTAGAGTGCTAAGATTGAAAAATATGAAAATGGATATTAAAATTGGGCGGAGTAAATAGAATCGTATAAATAAGTCGTCAACGTGACCTAAATGCATTTTGAATATGGCCTTGAATGCCGAAACAGCTGTCATAACATAAAAAAAACTAAAATTCTTGCAGAACTTAATAATAACTGTATCGTTACGAGGACATACTTCCATGTGGGAACCAGTTACTTCTGGCGTGCCACAGGGATCAATCTTAGGTCCGCTGTTATTTATATTTTTTTTAAATTCCGTTACTGAATGTTTCATGCACTATTTATTTCTGTTGTACGTCGATGACATAAACATATTTGCCATCGTTAGGAATTTAAATGATTGTCTGCTCATCCAAAGAGACTTAGTAAGGTTCGAAGCGTTTTGCAATGAGAACAAAATTTACATAAGTTACAACAAATGTAAACAAATAAGCTTTACTAAAAATCAAAACGTTATCATACACAATTATTATATTGGTAATTATTCACTCGAGTTCGTAGACTGTATAAGAGACCTCGGCGTACTTTTTGATTCCAAACTTCATTTCGGTGCGCACATTGAAAACATTGTGAATAAAGCTAACTGCATGCTAGGCTTTGTTAACAGCCGTGTATTTCGAAAACCTAAACCTACCTTCTGCTTTACTATACGCTGGTCTGTTCTCAACTTGAATACTGCACCTCCATATGGACTCCACTTTACCTATATCTGTAAAGAAAATATTGAAAGTTTCGAAAATAAATTTCTGCGTTGCCTCAATTATAGAATGAGCGCACCTAAACGGGGATACACAAATATGCTCTCGAAATATAACGTCTCCACTTTATCTAACCGGCGAACTTACCTTGACCTTATGGCCCGATATAAAATCTGCAACAACGTTATCGACTGTCCTGACTTACTCAAACTAATTAATTTTAAAATACCACCCAGAACAACTAGGCTCAACGACTTATTCCACATTAACCGGACACGTACAGGGATCCAATCAGAAGAATGTGCGAATTGTTTAATAAAAACCACAATCTTAAGGATTCCGATATATTTTTTGATACTTTTGGTATAGCGCTTTTGGTAGAAAATTGAAGGCTTTATGAAATAAAAAAAAAACTTGCATATCATTCACTATACTTTTTATGTGCTTCTTTTTAAACGATTTTCGATTCATTATTAATTATGACTTATTTTTAAACATGTATAAAAAATGTATTTGAAAATCTTTATTTATCAAGTCAATCAGTGAGAAATAGTTGGGGTGCCGGCGAATTCTCAAGTTATTGTTCATAATATTGTTTTGTTAATTATTGTCTGTATCTGTGTTTTCGCTTAAATAAAATTTAAAAAAATATTTAAAAAAATAAAATTAAATAACATTGTTAAATTTGATTTACATATTTTTTTATCAGAATCAGAATCGATGATTTTTAAAAAATCAGAATCTACAAATTAAACATAAACTCTTTTTTTTTTTTTACATGAGCTCCACACAGGAGGCCCCGAGGAAAAATCCCTTAGGGCCGATGTCATTTTCGGGAATGCTGTGTGGATGGTCTTTTTAGGGAAAGGAATGAGAGGAAGTTCTGGGAAGGAAAACGTATGAGGGTAAGAATCTGGTGATCAACGGGCCTAGGAATGTAAATGTATGAAACGAATGAATCCATCCCTTCCACTGCCTTGCAAAGCTCTCGGTGGGTCGAGAGAGTTCGGCTGGAGAGGTCTAGGATAGGTTAGGTTAGGTTAGATTAGGTCTGTTGTGTCGAGAGAGTTCGGCTGGAGAGGTCTAGGTTAGGTCTCCCATAACCAATCTCTCCTGATCCGGCCCGCCACGCAGTAAGTAGGGCAAACGCATTGGTCGCCAAGTACCAGTCAAACCTCACCCCATTAACCCGGGCATCCCTGCTAAGTCACCAAATGTAGCGAACCGCTTCGGGTGACCTATGGCAGATGTGTTGGTTATCCAATAAATGGTTCCGAAATTAAATAATAACTTTCAAACAGCTCTCATCATTTTTTGGTGAAAATGATGTAATTCGCGGAGAATGAACATTGAACAATTGGTAATGCGCCTTTTAATCCCTCGACAAAATATCCCCGACAAAAAAATATTGTACGGATAAAACGTCCCCCAACAAAATATCTACAAAAACTTAACCTAACCTAACAAAAAATAGGACAAAAATAATATAGACATCCTGTACATGGAATAAACTATAGTTATCTGTATTATTTTAGTCCCATTTTACTTATTTTGAACAATACTTTGTTGTCTTTACGGGATGTCTGTATTATTTTAGTCCCATTTTACTATTTTTGAACAATAATTTATTGTCTTTACAAAATGCCTGTATTATTTTTGTCCATTTGACTATTTTTAAGCAATAATTTATTGCCTTTACAAGACGTCTGTATTATTTTTGTCCCATTTTTTTGTTAGCTTAGGTTTTAGTTTTAGATATTTTGTTGGGGAATTTTTTGTCTGGGGGTATTTTGTCGGCGATTATTTGGTCGGGGATATATTGTTGCGGGATGAAAACGCGCGGAACCTGAACAACTCGTCTAAACATTCCAGCGAGTTGCTGTTTCCGTTCATCTCTTCAAGTACCTTCGAGGTAATAATATTCTACACGAAGACATTAGGTATATGCCAATCGATATTTAATTTCATCTTGCATGAAATGTGGCGGTTTTACGGTCTTGGGGCAGGAATTACGCCTCGGGGAAAATTGGGAGTGGAAGGCATCTTTATGGAGCGAGGCTGGAGATCTTTATTACCCTCCTGTATCTTCCTGGGATGATATATCTACAGTGCTTAAGATGCAAAACCACCTTGGCGAAACTCTTACGGGTACACGGGTATTTGGGTTGAAGTTAATACGATTATTTATGTTGTGTAAGTACCAGTGGCGGTCCTACCCTTAGGTCAATTGGTCAAAGACCAACCAAAATTATAAAATTATAGTAAAACATAATATTATGCAAATCAAAACAACTGGCATTATTTTAATTACTAGCAGTTGGAAAATCGCTCCGCAGGTTTTTGCTGCTGGGCCCTGCGGGCGGCTTTTAGTTAGGCTTCGCCCGGTTTGAGTGTTTGTGACCATTTTATAAATCCGATAGGAACCGGTTCCTAAAATAGCCAGTTCCTCGGATCCACTGTGATCCAGTGACAGCTAGTCACCGTCCTCACCGAGATAAAGTAACAGTGACAAAGTAACAGTGACAAAGTAACAGTGCCAAAGTAACCGTATCAAAGTAACCGAGATACGCAATGACGTTATGTGTAATTTATAACAACTTCGTCAAGTATTGCCGTCAATCTTCAAATCCGGAAGGATACTTAAAATTATAATATATAAATCCTTAACCGTTATACCTAGGGAGGAAACATTCAAGTGCGAGCTAATGACGAAAGTAGTGACATCTTGTATCGAATTCTTGAATTTGAAACCGAATTACAACAGCAGCTTTGTGTGAAATTCCACTTACAAAGATGTTATTTGAGGCGCGGCCGTTGAGCGTGGTGTCCGACATGCACTCGTGGCTGGGTTCTGAAATTCAACCACACAGATGCTAGCCTTTAATACTGTTTGATTTGAAATGCATCGCGAGAAGCATGCAGTGGCAAGTAGTGACATCTAATGTCTTTCCACGCACAATGATTTACTGGGTCAATTTATCAAATGTCCCAAAATCTCGTTTTCGGATTCTACGCGCCATACAATAAACGAGATAGCACTACATCGCCTAGTATTCAGTAGACAGTTTAGGTCATTGCCATGAGGGAGAGAGCGTGATGAATATTATGTGTCTGAAAGAGATGGTTTGATAAACGTAGGTTGCATATTGTGTGCTAGTCGCATGAAATAATTTACTGTATTAAATGTAATTTGACTCTCAAACTCGTAAGGTACCTACAAAAGAATATTATCGTACTTAATTTGATATTGTATCAAAATATCATTTTTTTTAAATAACCTTCCACGTCCGGACCCCTAGAGCCGCCTCTGGTAAGTACCTAAGTATTTGATAAATTTATATAGATGCACCACAAAAAAACGTATCGACTTTTCATAATAAATCGCCCAGGAGACAAGTCAATGTAGCTTCAATCAATTTTTATCACTTGCTGTCAGTGAGAAGTGTTAAGCTTCAATTACTTGTGTAAACGATCGATGTGTATTGACGTAAGTATTGACAATTTATATTGACTGTCTACGTGGCGTTTTATCTACAATCAAGTTTTGATAAAAGTATTATTAATGTGGATATTCAAGAAAATATGAAGACATAGATTATTTGTGAATATTTATGGATATTTGTGAACATTTGCGGGTATTTGTGTATTTCAAAAATATTTCGTAAGTTGTGAAAATCATTTGTCCTTCTGGAAAATAATTTGTTGAACGTGACGATCGCAGACCGTAAAATGGAAGCCAATAAGTGTAGCTTCATTTGTGGTTGTGTGGATATTAGTCAATTTGTGCGGGTGACAATATGCATATTAATTGTTTTTATGTTTAAGCAATGGAGCGACAGCGCATTTTAAAACTATTTTCTCCGTTTGCTCGATATTTTCAGAAGATTATTTTTTAATTTTATTCCAACATTAAAAAAATCATATCTTCGAATTTTAACATTGAGACATAAAAACTTATTATAGTGCTATGTATATAGCCAATGAATTATCCTGTATTTTACCGCTTTTCTCATATTTGTAGGATTTATAAAAAAATATTAAAAAAATCTTAAAATTTATAACCGCAATCCTGCTTGGTTGTTACTTAAAACTGCCGTGAGAGGTACTTATTCGAGTCAACATAGAATATTTAAGATTTTTGTATATTGTCTGTGGTATGTTTGATAATGAAAGATGTGTGGCGGCACATCATAAACTTCGCCATCAAAAGAAGATTCGAGAACATCTCCTAATATTCGCGCGGCACCGGCAAACCTACTTGCTACTAGGTACCTACCTACATATGCCGCCCGCGATGTACTTTGCTCGCCTGCCGCGGCCGTCTCGATGAATGATAATATCGCCACCGCCTAGAAAGGTCTAGAGTTTACAAGCCGCCTGAATATTCGGCACCGCGGATGTTCCAGTACCTTCCAGTGTGCACATTGCCGGCGAATGGAACATTACTCCACCGGTCGCGCTGGTATATATAAAGCGACTAAACTAGGCGCTAGCTCAGTCAGTCTCACACTAACCGTCGGTCAACAGCTCGTCGTAACAGATCTCCGCACAAGTGCTCCTGCAGTACTCTACACATCCAGGGCAGCTTCCCGAGGTTCATCACCACGTCTCAGCTACAAGACCCATCGTGCCTTCAGCTCCTGAGATCAGCTACATCCCGCGACTTACAAGGCTTGCGTCACATTCAGTCCAGGGATCAGCTCACCACTTCATGGCACCCCGAAGCCCACCGTGCTTCGCTGCCATGGAAACACGCTCCACCTCGCCAGGACTATCTGCTGGTGGCTCAGCACACCGAGCCACTCACCGTTCATCTCCGCGATTCAAAGCGTCGAGCAACGGCCTGGAAGATAGGTCAACTCGCTGACCTTCACCGCACCATCTCCACCACCTCCGTACGCCTGCAGCATCTCATCTACGGCACCCTGCATACATCTGGTTACTGCTTCACCGACCCTCGCTACGTAGCCCAATAAACGACTGACTCATACTTCGACTTGACGCCTTTTATTTCTCGTCCTGTCTCCCGCTCCCTCAGATGCATATCTATGGAAAAATTAATTAATTTTAACTGTAAACAGCTAATTAGAAATTCAACGTGAAAAAAAAATTATTTTGAACATCGTTATAAAATAGTCTACGAAGTTCGGATTTGCGACATCTATGGTCATAAGAGATAAAGCATTTCAATAGCTTCGTTTTAAGTCCAAAATAACAAACGTGGGAGCTACAAATTTAAAAAAAATGCCGAATCAAGGAGATAATGGCCTTTTTTATCCGAAAAGCAATCGGAGATATTTAAAATGGCCCCAATGTGTGGCAAAAATCGGTCCAGTGATTAATTCGTAGAATTCAATTTAAAAAAAAATATCATAAATATAAATTTAATTTAATAATGTCATTATTTTAGTTTTTATTATTGTGACAGCTGTTTCGAGCTTTTTGGAGCTTCCAAACTGGAGAGAGCTGGCACAAAACCGAGATGAGTGGAGGAAGACTCTTGAGGAGGCCAAGACCCACCAGGGGTTGTAGAGCCAATAGTGATGATGATGATGATGACAGCTGTTTCGGCTTACAAGGCTCAAAACGGCCTACCACGTTAAACTACTTTGAGGCGTCTTATTTATGTGATTATAAATTTCAATTTTGAAGGAGTTTAAATTGATTTATTACTGGTTAAATCAATTTGGTGATAAAATATTTGTAACAATAGATTTTCTATTAGGTGGGGTACTATGAAATCTGTTTTCAATGCACTAAATGTTAATGTGTTCTTAATTGTTTAATAATGACGTTACTGCTATGACGTATTTGAATGTGTTTAGGTTTTGTAAACACACTAAGAAGTGGGGAATAAATTATTTTCCTTACTTTATTAATTAGTGTTATTTTAGGGTCATTCGTTCGTTTATTGATTTTAAATTGTTTTCTTCAGCAATTTCAGCACGAAGTAAATTTTTTTTTCGAGGAACATCGGAACTACAGACCAGAGGGTGCGTTTGATAGATTCTCCCATCTTAACAGACGGACTGCAATCTTTAGAGCACAGGCGTCAGGTGGAAATGCTGTCCTTGTTCTACTTGTATTACAATGGAAGATGCTCCGAGGAACTAGCGTCATTGATCCCCTCGGCACCGGTGCATAGTCGGGAAACACGCCAAACACGCGCCCAACATTTGTACACGGTTGACATTAGTCACATGAGAACGGGTCGTTTCTATGACTCGTTCTTGAGTTCAACGGCTCGGCTGTGGAATGATTTGCCGGCCTCTGTGTTTCCTCCCTCCTACAACATGGGTCTCTTCAAGACCCGTGTTCACTCCTTCCTTTCCTCAAAAAGACCCTCCACATAGCATCTTCAAAGATGACATAGGCCCTGAGGGAAGTTATTTTCCTCAGGGCCTCCTGTGTGGAGTTAATGTAAAAAAAAAGAGGTGGCTGCTTTCGATAGTGGGGATCTGGGTGAGACTGAGCATCGACTAATTATTTCAATCATTCACCGTAAATCGATTAATTTTATTTTATAGCAGATTCGTACCAAAAGTGTGTCTTGTGCGGAAAAGAAATTTAGTACCTACACTAGGGACGACTTGTGCTTCTCCGACACTCGTATAAAGGCTCGGTCACACGGGGTAGTTTTAGTAGCGGCGAAATCACTTCATGTGACAATGTACTCTCTGCGACTGTCTGGTCAGTGGTTGAGTGGGCATAGCGCTTGGGTCCCACCCGAGCGTCGCGTGTTCGATTCTTTGGCTGGCTAAGTCCTCCACCACAACACAAGCAACATTTTCGGCTTTCTGTGGTGGTAGTAGGAGATTTTCAAACATTGTTGGGTTATTCGTAGCCCGGGAATGTCTTAACTAACACCAGGTGGGGCAGTACCTCTCCCTCGACTGCTGAAAGAGATGCGTGAACTCACTCTTAATGAATGGCAAAAACGTTGGGATAGATCGAATACGGGCAGATGGACTTTCTCCTTCTTCCCGTCAGTTAAAACCAGAATGGAAGGGGCGTTCATCAAATTGGATCATCACTTAACACAAATACTTTCAGGTCATGGAGAATTCAGGGGAAGACTGCACAGCCTGACCCTGTCTCCCCATCCAAACTGTGCGTGTGGTGACACAAACCAAACAGCCGAGCACATTCTGTGGCACTGTGAGATTTTGACGGACGCAAGAGATGAAATGTTGGAAGGTCTGAAAGTAACTACGAGACCAGCATGGAATGCAGATCTCGTGTCGAATAAGGAGAATCTCGAATGCCTGAGGAAATTTACAAGGATCTGGGTTGAGCGATGGCCTGAACTTAGAGTCGATGATTAAATTTAACTTCATTGTGTGTTTAGGATCCAGGTGTAATTGCTCCTGGAATCCATGGTCACCCTTTTATTATACTTCTACTACTACTATTGCCCGGATTTTTATTATTTCGCACTGAAACTGTTTATTCATGTATTTATGTATCATGCTTTCTTAGGTACTACCTTCAACAGCCTCTTTAATATCTTAAATTTGTCTCTATTTCTTGCTTTTTAATCATTGTTTTCTCTCTCTTAACTTGATATTATTAATAACCTTACCCGTATATGCTACACTTGCTACTTTCATTTTATTCTTTTTTTCTAAATCTAAGATATATTTCAATCAAGTTTTGCGTGTCTGGACTTGCATAAGTAAGGAGCCGGATCGTAAGGAGCCGGAACGGAACTATCACTTAATCATTTTGTATTGTCTTACACCCCATCAAGGGGGTGGACTAGACCTGTGACCGTGCATCAACTGAGGAGATGACTCCCAAGGCAGCGGTTGCATAACCCGCCCGCGCCTCCCCCGTCGCCATGAGCGGGCCTGAAGACCAACCGTTGCGGACCGGTGCCTTTCCGCCCTGCCTCCGGTGACCCGATGCTCACTTTTATCCCTAGGGTCTTCAGGTCTTTCACTCTTTAATTCCAACACTTTCTTCGAGGGCGTACCGGGAAACCGGCTTAGGGGCGCGGACATCGAGTCCCGCTTGCGACTGGACTGATGGCTCTGCTTATCCTCGGCGGGACTGCCGGACGACTGCAACTCAGTTGCTTTGGTTAGGTCGTACAATCTCATCATAATAATTGTTTTTTTTTTTTTTTGTTTTCTAGTAACCTTTCCTCTTTTCTATTAATAAACTTTGTTTTCAGCTATATCCAGTGGCGGAGATGAGACGTGATACTGTGAAATAAATAACTAACACCATGTACGCACTCGCATACTGCCTGCTAACAATGTATGCCCGGACATTGGAGGTCTAGAGTCATTTTAATAAAAAAAATAGCTTCTTTATAAATAAAAAATTAGAGTCCTGACGTGTACGGTGAAGGAGGAAACCATCTGTTTCCTTAGAACGCCGTGGGAAAGTGGTGGGGAACCTCCAGCCCGGGAATGTTTGTCTTTCTTTAAAAAAAAAAATTTTTTTTTTTTGATTAGATAATTTTAGAATACACTTAATTACAATTGTTAAAGATTTGGCGTTCACGTGACCTTGTTGATAGTTACGTCTATAGTCGCCGCTACACAGCGCTATTATCGCATGGTCTGATGTGTCAAACCGTTAGTAGCTTTCTAGATTTTACTTCAATATTGTGAAAACTTCTTTAGCACCGATGTGATTTGAAACTTCATTAAACAAAAACGAGTGACACTAAAATAGATATATACATAAATCTATAGAATTTAGCCTGCGAGAGGATGAGATAAAAATAAACCTTACTTACATATAGTAAGTGCGAAGCGCCGCGCTTCGCGCAATGTCCGTTTTGATTATGAGCTCACTTTTCAAGGCTCCTGTTGGTTGAGATTGTGTCTATGAAGGTTTCATTCTACCGCGTGTCAACTGCGCTTGTTTTTTTTATCAGAACAGAGGATAGGATATTTCACTCGCTACTACTTGCAGTTCCAATAGCTCAGTGAGAATGTTTCTTACCGGCTACAACAAGTAGCGATTACTTGCTACGGCAAAGTAGCGGCGACAAAATTGCCACGTGTGATTGAGCTTTTAGATGATATTATGATAATAAGATGGTTTAAAATGGAATATAAAAATATACAGTTTTGATAAAAGGAATTCTGCAGAAAATTTAAAACATTCAAATTTGGAATTTCCTTAAAAAAATAGTTGAAAGCGCTTTAGAAATAGAACAAAAATAAAAAAAACGAGAAAATGATTGCTTTGTTCTTATTTTTTCAAAGATAATATATTTTTAAGATCCAACAAAGAAAGAATAATATTGAAATTTAATTACACTAGTGATAAGTGATTACAATGTATATAATATCGTAAGGGTGAATATTTCCCTCGAAAATTCTGCTGTTAAATCGGAATTTTCTTTTTTTATTGGTGCCTTGTCAAATAAAACACTTTTGTGAGTAATCAAATTTGAAAGTCTATTAAATTTGTCGTAAAAACCAGAAAAATTGACAGAAATTGGCCGTAAATCATCATTTTACGTCCCAGTTTGACAGTTCCACTGTCATTGTTTCGGGGAATTATTTCAGTCCATTTTTACCTCTGTTTACGGTAGACTTAATGTCCAAATAAACACTAGCAAAACTTCTATCCCACACGATTCATTTCACAAACCGAGATTATATGTCCAGTTATTTTTTAAGGTTAATACATAAAAAAAAAACATTTATTACGTTTTAAACTAGTGTTCTTTTATTTACATTGCCCTAAGGAACATAATTTCTCTAAGAGTCAATTTCATCCTTGGGGATGCTTTGTGGAGGGTCTTTTTTAATGAAATGGAGGATAGGAAGTTCTGGGATAGAAAACTAAATTAGGTGTGGATAGTAACCACTAGGGGTGTGGCAGAGGTGTTGGTTATCCAATAAGTTGTTCCCGGGGCGGCTGCACTGCACAAGAGTCCCATCTATGGATTTTTTTTTATTTATAAAATACATGTTTCATAGATTATACATTTACATAGATTATATACATTAAATCACCATACTAGGCGGCTGCCTGTATTATGGTGATTAATGTAGGATAGTTACTTTGAGTGAAGTCTAGTGTAAACATATGGTACTAGTATGTAATGATGTTTAAAATTGTTAAAGTTATAATAACAAAAGAAAAGAGAAAAAGAAGTGCGTTAGGATAAGATTATTTATTTATTTATATATAAGTTGTACATTTATTTATAACAATTACAGGTAATATAGCCTAAGACGTTATAATTGTACCATTTATGCAGTGTGTATGCAATGCCAAAAATCTTACAAATGCGCTATAGGACACAAAAAATAAATCAATTTTTTTATCCACCGCATTCAAAAAGCACGTAGCTCTCCCCAGAGGTGAGTTCATAAATAAATTAGTGCGGCTTGCTCTACTATATAGAAGGTTGTGATGACGTCCTCGAGAGTGAGACTCTGGTACAAAAAAATTTAATTGGGCCAGTATCTCATTATTAGATAAGTGACCGTTCATTAATTGAAAAAAATATTTAAGCAAAGCAATATCTCTATATTATGAAAATGTACGTAAGCTTATTTTAAATTTTATATTTTTTTATACGTACATGTGTATAAAGAAATATGCACCAACGAACATGAATACCATTCCAACACATACATACTTATATTATACATGATTACAATACAATGTTTTGAGCCTTATGGTAGTGGCCGGAAGGGCAGGGAAGAAACATGTTGGAATGTATCCTGGACCTCTAGCACGGTCGATCGATAAGGATTGATAGGATAATTTTCAGTAACTTTTCATCGTTTCCTAGCATGACTGCAGATCGCCAACGAGTAAATAGCAGTTCACAATGACCAAGTGTTCTTAACGTTAACTGTTGTTTGTACGTTAGTGATCTGTAGTTGTCCTAAGGAACGATGAGAAGTTACAGTAAGTTATCGGTACAATCCTTATCTATCGACCGTACTAGGGGTCCTGGTGACTTATCAGACCTCGCCACTAGGTAAAATAGAATCTTATTAAAGTAATGTACATTTTCTATATTTCATTGGTGCGCAGCTATCTCACCAGAGGGGAGATTCCGGTTCTACTTAAAGATTAGAAAAAAAAACTAATTAAAATTAACGACTTTTTTACCGTCATCCGAGAGAACTGGAAATGCAGATAACGAACTAGTGAAATACGTTTTTAGAGTTTCACGGCCTAAAGCATTATCGTTATTTGTTTTTGGGGTGTTATGCCGTGTTGCGCTACCTTCTTTTACGGAGGCAATTGAAATCTATAACCGTTTTGAAGTATATTGTTATACCAGCTCGTAGTGGAGTGGAGCTGTCAACACGGTATCGCTTCCAAGTACATAAGCACACATTTCACCACTAACAATTATTACACATCTGCCGGATCTGCCCTGATGATGGACACTGCACCGCTGTCCGAAACCTTGGCTAAAGAAGGAGGTAGCGCAATTAGGCATAAGACCCCAAAAACAAATAACGAAAAAGTGGTTTAATTTAAGGTTATACAAATATATTCTAGTCTGGTAAAAGACCACTGTCTTTAGCCATGTTTGGTGATAAGATCCCCTTCCCATGCTCTTCAGTCTGACAATGTATCCGAATAAGGACGTCATAGTCCCATTAGCTCCGAACTGTTCGGAGAAGTTGGGACCATTGTACTGTACTTACAGCTGTTTAAAATATTAAGAGCGTTTAACCAGCCAGCGGACGAAAATCCACTTTTCATCGAAAGTTGTTCTTACGATCGTGCAGGGCGGTTACAATGAGAAAGATTAATTATGCTCCGTACCAGCTTTTTTAAATTATAACTCAATATCGAATTTATTTCAATTCAAATTAGCTTTAATTTATACCTTCATCCAAAAATGCTGAAAGGCGTGATGATAAAACTATTAAAATAATGTACTTTTTGTAGTTATTTTTTGATTATAAGTATTTATCATTTTTCAATAATGTCTAAATTTAATAAGAATGTTAAAAAAATCTGAAATATATTAGTTTGTAAGTGCGCAAATAAATACACAAACGGACCAATTTTCGCCAAGAAACACATGTACGTACATATTTTTTAATGATTTTATTGAAACTAAAATCAAAATTCTAAAACATACGTTTGCTAGATAATGTTTTGATTTATTTTACTGCATGATTTTATTATTTGAAATGGGTGTGGTATAATACAAAAACTTTTTTGAAAATTGAACAAATCTGCCAACGACCTATGGAATAACCTTATTATACTAAATTTATTACATACGAATGCTAGATAAAAGAACAATCTTTTGAAATATATTTATAATTTTTTGTGGAAAAGAGTCAATACGTCTAAAACCTTTTTTGAAAATGACGTATTTCCGGTTTTCTCTGGTAATGCACTCTTAAGGGTTACACAATTCAACCGGTACCAGGTTGTTGTGACTCTTGTGTGGTCATAAAAAACTAAAAAAAAATGCTGTAAACAAATCTCAGAACGAAACTAAGATAGTAAAAATTTCCTCAACATCTACTGGTTGCAATACAAGATCGGGAATTTAAGTTTAACATTAATATTTCAATAATATCTGGTGATAAAGCTTTGTTTAAAAAATTCGCGAAGCAATAAAAGTTTAATGAGAAAACTTGGAGCGATTAAAATATTTAGCAGGAACTCGCAATGCCGCTTTTCCTCGCGTCGCTTTTATGTAGTTCCAGTTATTTGGCAGTGGGTACCTACTCAACAAGATTATAGAGATGTGTTGGATGTTGAAAAGCGATGAAAGTATATATACGAGTGGGTATATATATATAATGAAAACAAAGGCGTTAGTGTGTTTCTCTGTAAAACAAAAGAAACAACATTTAATGCCCTTATTTCAGGTTTCTTTATATAATAATAAATAAGATAATTAGATAATATTTTGAGGATTTTTTTATGCAATAATTCTGACAGTTATATTTAAATAATTCGATTCTATTGTTTGGCTGTCAGCAGTGATATCTAGTGGGCCACTAACTAACTCGGTACTTACTCAGTGACGCAGCAAATACAAGCTTAAGGAAAGCACTCATTAGTCTAGTGGTTTTCTTTACATATATTTTGGGTAACGTCTAAAATTAAATTAATGTCTTAAATTTTTGGCTATATTGCTGTCAAAGAATTTTATTTTAACATTTTATTTACCCACCGAGAGACATTTTTTATTCCAGAAGTCGATTCTGGATTAAAAAGGTTCGACAAATGCTTTTTGCGTTCTAGTCATATCAGAAACCAAATTATAAAAAACGTAAATAACTGACAGTTTTTTTTAAGCGAGAGCTTGTTGATGTTTTAGGTTTTACTTTTTATTTGAAAACTGTTCGGATTATTTAATAACTTTTTGGAAAATATTTTTTTCAAAAAGTGTTACAAACCATTGGACCTCAAAGTTATCAAAAAGTTCTTGGAAAATATTTTGAGACAAAATATAATGATGATTTTTTGATCATTTTTTCATAGGAAGCAATTACTTTGTGGTTAGACATTATATTATAAAAAAATAAAAGAAACACTTTGTATTTAACCACGAATTTATTATTTTATATATCTACCAGTTTCGCTTCGAACAAGCTTCCTCAGGATATAATAATAACTGGAGTTATTTTTATATCCTGAGGGAGCTTGGTCGAAGCGAAACCGGTAGATATATAAAATAATAAATTCGTGGCTAAATACAAAGTGTCTGTTTAATTTTTTATAATATTTTTAATAAGATGATTTTTTTGTGTTATTATCGGATATTTATTGTTAGTCTTAGAAATGCTTCCCCATTCCATTATACTATACTGCAACACTGACTGTACCAGCGCAATGGAAAATCATTTTATTAGTTGAAAGTTTTGTGATATATGTTTTTTTACATTAGCTCAAATTTGTTTTTTTTTTCGAAATAGTTGATACGTCTAGAAATTGATTTATAAATGACATGTATATGTTGTGTCTGGATATTTCCTCTTAAGTTTAACCGGAATCTCCCCTTTGGTCCATCAAGGATGTTTATTTATTAGATGGTACCTATATCCAACGACCTCCGTAGTCCAGTGGCTAAGACTCTTGACTCACATTCCGGAGGTCGCGGGTTCGAACCCGGCATGCGCAAATAAATTTTATTTGATTAATTTGTGTTATTTCACAAATTAATTCATTTAAAATAATATATAGTATATTTGCGGCATGTTCCAGAGTGGAAGATACTATTAGTATCGCCCTGGTGTAAGAACACCATTCAGAATTGAAACGTTGCTTGAAAATGGCTTTAGCCGTGTTTAGTGACCAGATCTGAATAGCCAGGTACTTCCCAACCTTCCTCTTCCCCACCACCTTCCCCTCCCCACTACCTTCAGCCTCACAACACACCCCAATTGGGGATGCCATAGTCTCACTGGCTACAGACAGGAGCAGTTGAGATTCTTGTGCGGTATTCACTGTAAAAAAAAAAAAAAAAAAATCCAAGCCGGGGTAGTTTGACAACTTTTAAACTTTCACTTTCGCAATACAGTACATCAACGTGTTATTCCGTTATTTTTTAGTACCTACGCATCCATAAGTATTATTGTTTTTTCATCACTGGCCACTCATACTTTCAGTTCACACCTTTGCTAATGGATTTAGTTTGTGTTATTTCTTCACTTAATATAACTGGCCTTTCACGATATGAAAATGAATCGTGTTCCTCGATGAAAACTCGGTCTGCACGTCATATGGAGATGGAGTAAACACTTACGGCTTTATCTACCTGATCTATTTATCTATTCTGAGGAAGGAGACAGGTATGTGTTAAATTTAGGTCATTTTTTTTACATTTTCTTTTATTTACTGATACCAAGTATATTTTCTAGAACTCCATCTTAATTTTAATCTTTTTTATATATGCAACTAGCAGACCCGACCACACGTTGCTGTGGCTAACGAAACACAACGCCATTACTCAACCTTTATAAAATTCACACCACGCGCTTGCCAGCTGCCCGCTGCCTGAATTGAATATTTGAATTTCTCGGCTTTTCTCTACTATAATAAGCATGTATTATACATATAAACTAATTAACTCGCCACTAATTATACAATGCTTGCAATGCACACTGGATATTTGAAAAGGGAAAATCAAATACCTACTTACTCTAGGACATCTATTTTCCAATTTCTTCCGTAGAACGAATTTCAAAAGTGACTATAGTACGGCCCGCCAGCCGTTTTAAATCGCACAAAAATATGTTTTCTTTGAATTTCTCAGCTTTTCTATAATATAATTTACATGTATTATACATATAAACATTCCTCTTCAATCACTCTATCTATTAGTGAAAACTGTATGAAAATCCGTTGCGTAGTTTAAAAGATTAACGCGCACATACATTTTGAGCGACTTCATTTTATACTATGTAATGATAATGATAATGATGATGATGTAATGATAACGATAATATTTAATCTATAAAAACAGTTTACAACAAACAAGTTCTGCTATGTAATTAGTATTATGCGTGACAGATATTTCGCCCTCTGAAGGCATTATCAAACTGTGGTTATACCACTTACAGACGATGTATTTATATCATTTCTATATAGGTACTTATGATGAAAAAAATTATTGCTTTAATTTTTATTAATTTGTGAGTAAAAGTACGTAAAATATTAAAGATTATCCTTTTAAAGTTTACCCAATTACAACATTGTTTAAATTTGACTGAAGGAAGATTGTTATATTTAAGGTTGTTATTTATTTATTTATTTACGCCTATTTAGGCTTTTACATACATACATATTATAACAATATTAACGAAATTATACTAGTAAATAGTGCAGGAAACTACTGTTTAAAACATTTGCACAAAAATAAATACAAAGTAAAAATATTAGGTATTGAATTTGAACCACACATGATGTAGGTACAAAATACAAAAAATCTGAAATAGTTTTTTTTTCTTTCAGCCAACAAAATACTGTCAATGTGTTAGTCAATTTTAATAGCTTTATCAAAATATTCCCCTGTTTGATGAAAACATTTTCAATAAGGTATGCTTATATAATAAAATTGATGTACTAAATATATCAACAATTGGAGTATTTGTTTCCAAGCTGTTTAATCCGTCGCATAGGAGTATAATATTGACTTGTTGACTTAGAATTGCTACAATAATATGGTAGGTACTGCCTTGTGACTGACCTGCCTGGAGTATGAAAAGAAATTACATATAATAAATCAGGGGTATCAAACATTGAATTTATGATATATTTATTGTGTAAATGAGAACAAAAATTATACATATTATTTTGAGTTCCTCTTTAAAAGTTTATAACACACAAATCCAATTCTAAAATAATTTTCATATTTCATTTTATATAATTTTGACTAATGTATCACAATAATTTTTAATGTTTTTATCTTTAGATAATTATTTGTCTATACTTGTTTGTATTTTGTTATTATTGTCCATTTTAATTTTATATTGTCGATGAAACCTGTTTTGAAATATGTTTTTAAAAAGTACAATTAAATTTTTGGTTAAAGAATTTGCAACAACATTAGTGATCATCAAATGAAATTATAATGTAACTGAAAGAAATCACCTATTGTAATTTATGCATAAGCCACTTCACTTACACAAATGCAAACACGTATAATGTAAAACTTAGGTAAACATGTAGCAGATATTTTTAATAGCACCAAAAAAACTTACAAAAAAGCATTTTCGTTATTTGTTTTTGGGGTGTTATGCCGTGTTGCGCTACCTCCTTCTTTAGCCAACGTTTTGGACATCGTTGCAGTGTCCATCATCAGGGCAGATCCGGCAGATCCGGTAGATGTGTAATTTTTTGTCGTGCTTATTTACTTCGAAGCGATACCGTGTCGCCAGCACCGCTAACTTTCACCAGTACAAAATACTCGTGACAAGCAGTGGTGTCATCGCCGCGGAACGGAATAGAAAGTTCATTAAAACATAGTATTTATGCTAGCCAGGGGCAAGTCCGTTTGCGAGATGCCGACGGAAGTGGCTAAATTGGCGAAACGTTGGCTAAAGAAGGAGGTAGTGCAACACGGCATAACACCCCAAAAACAAATAACGAAAATGCTTTTGGCCGTGAAAATCTTTAAACTTATCTACAAAAAAGCATTTCTCATAATTTTTAAAAATAGGAAAAACTTTCCATTTTTTCCCACTTTTTACTGGCTACAAACTGGAGGCCATGAGGAAAAATTCCTCAGGGCCTATGTCATATTTTAGGATGCTTTATGGAGGGTATTTTTATGTAAAGGAAGGAAGAAGTTCTAGGAAAGAAAAAGTTATGAGAGGTGAGTAGGTTGATCTGGGGTCAATTTGAGTGTTGGATTTATGGATTCATCTCTCCCACTGCGACGCAAGGTGATGGGTCTAGAGAGTCCATCTGGAGAGGTTAATAAGTCTCCCTCGATAAATATCTTCCCATACGGCCTGCTAAATTAAATTTCATCAAACGCGTAAACTGTCAAACACGCGAAGTTAAAATAGTTGTTAAGTTTTCTGAAATTATCTTAACCGTTGCATGCAAGTAGTGTGCCTCTTTTGCTATACGCAGCTCCCGAATAAATACCTAGACACAATACATCGCAAACTCTGTACATTACGTATTGATTTATTAAACGATTGAAAAAATGTTAACTTTTAAAATTACCTCACGAATTTAAACGATTACATCTCAGAACGCCAAACAATTTTTTGGCTCTCGAGCACAAAAGACCTGGCGCCAATTCTTGGAAAGGTTAGACACGTTGTCGGTCTAAGGTCACATTCAGAAAATTTAAAGAAATTCTAGAAATTTTAATAAAAATTCCCTGAGCGGTGCATAATTCTTTCCGAAAATGTTCTTTACATTACACTTTCATGTTCCAGGATAATAATTACAAAGCTTATTTACGTTGGAATAGAAAATACCAGAAGAGCCCCGCACGCATGAATAAATAAATTTATTAACAATAAAACACTTTCAATTCAATTCAGTTCAATTTTTTTCATTTTGAAAACATTACAAAATTATAATTCTAAAACGTTTTTTAAAGCGAGAAAATATTAAGATTAGATAAGCAGACTTGAACATTAATGAAACACACTCAGACTAACAGCAACAAAGCTTGCCGTCTAAATTGTACTTAATTGATGTTAAACATATCGATATTCAAAGTGATTCAATTTAACATTAAGACAGCTCTCCCGAATGGCATTAGTTTAATTAGTTCTGCAAGCCAGGAGATCAAACAGTCTTTGGTGTCGGTGACGGAGATAACCACTGGGAACACAGAAACTAATGCTCTCCATGATAGCCGGGTTTTTGAACCGTCCACGAATCAGTCTGAAGAAATGTGTTACAATGTGCACATCTCTTCTGACCCGTAGACGGTTCAAACCGAGCATGCTCTAGAGAAAGTCGCTAGGGTAGAGCTACGGGTAGTAGCCGTACTCCCTCAGGTAGAGAAATCTTAGAAATTTTTTCTGAACCTTCTCCAACATGAGGAAATACTTCACTTTGTGCGGGCTCTAGACCACCGATCCACTCTCAAACTACTTCTAACCAAAGCATTGTATAGTACTATGAGAACCCGGGTATCTCTGAAATTTCTCGCAGTGCGTAGGACAAAAACCAGCATTCTCAGTGAAGTACTAAGCACACGTTATTACGATACGATCATGAAAAGTCAATCTACTGTCAAATACAACACCAAGATCTTTTATAGTGAAGACACGTTTTAAATTTCGGAAAGAAAGAATGAAACATTTAGAGATATTGAATTCAATCTGATTCCGTTTACTCCAGTCAACAATTCTAACAGTGTCCATATAAACACAGTGGGCATAAACAGCAAAAAAGATTGAGCTTTCATGATTTTCGTAATTCGTAGAACCAAAAGGTATGAAGCAGCGACGTTTTAGTATTCATTAAAATATAAATGTATTGCATTTCCGGTATATTTTATCTGTTCCCACAATTGCCATTTTAAAAATTGAAAATCATTTGTCTAGAATTGAGAGCATCCCCATTTTAGATGATATGCAAAGCGTAACTTCCAAATAATCCAATTTGACCTCTAACGCTCCAACGCCAATCGACAATTGATAATAATAATCCTTTTTGGCGAGATGTTCATACGCAGTAACGACTATTTATCATGGTTCTGCGCTAATCTAATATATAAAATTCTCGTGTCACGGTGTTTGTTACCATACTACTCCGAAACGGCTGGACCAATTTTGATGAAATTTTGTGTGCTTATCTGGTAGGTCTGAGAATCGACCAACATCTATTTTTCATACCCGTAAAAGTAAAGGGTGTTCCACTCCGAAGAAAATTATTTTCCCCATACATTTTGTATGGAACAAATTCTCCTATTTTGAAAGAACTGCAGCAATATTGTAAGGGGTATAATATTGAACTGTGAACCGGGGGAGGGGGGAGGGCGGAAAGGAACTCAGCAAGGAGGGTTAGCGGGACGGGGAGAAGTGGAGTGGGGAGAGGGAGAGGGAACGCGAGAGGGGAAAGGATACGCAGGGAGAAACAATTTAGATCAATTCAGCTAATAAGTTGACAACAGTTTTTGATTCTGAGGCGGTACGAAGTTCGCCGGATCAGCTAGTATTATATAAAACTTCAAAATGGCCATTTGTTTAAAAAAACTGTCATGTAATTTTTTATTAATTACCATTAATTATTCTCACGGAGACTCTTGACCCAGATGTAGAGGTTAGGTGCAGAATTGAAGCAGCAAGAACTGCGTTCATTAAAATGAAATCCCTCTTCTGTAATGACAATATCAGCTTAAAACTAAGGCAGAGAATGCTAAAATGTTATGTGTGGTCGGTCTTGCTGTATGGATGTGAAACATGGACCTTGAAAGTAAATACCATGAACAGGTTAGAGGCTTTTGAAATGTGGCTTCACCGGAGAATGTTCAAGGTCCCATGGATCGGCATGATCACCAACACAGAAATTCTCAGGCGGGCCAGAGCAGATAGAGAACTGCTTGCATAAATAAAATACCGGGAAATTCATATCTGGGTCATATACTTCGAGGGGAGAAGTATCATTTGCTCCATTTAATATTGAAAGGCAAGATAGAGGGTTGGCGGGGGCCTGGTAGGAGACAAATGTCTTTGCTGCGAAGTATACGAGAGTGGACCGGCATTAGAAGAGTGGAGTAGCTATTCCGGGCTGCGCAAGACAGAGAGACATTTTCAAGAGTGATCGCCAAGACAGAGAGACATTTTAAAGAGGGACCTGGTACGGCACACAAAGAAGAAGAAGATGTAATTATTATTATGCGTGACTGCAGTTTTGCCTTCTGAAGTGGTTGTTGTCATATGTAATTGTTGATTAATCTGGGGGAGGTTCAAAAGATTTCTTTACCCACAAAAATATGCGTGAATCTAATGGCAACAGTTTATTATTATTTCTCAACTTATATTTCAAATAATCCATTGCAATTTTAAGACATTTCTAATAAATTCTGGGTAACTTTTGTATCGCAAGGACCCCTCTGATACAATCTAAATCGTTCGTTCTTTGCATTTCCACGTGGATAATTATAAAGCTTTTTATTAAATCATTATAAAATTTTTTGAAGCGCTGAAAAAACAATGGATTCGCGGTTGAACTGCGAAGCTGTTGGAATGAATATAAAACAGACAATTATTAAACACCGCCTCATTTCAACATCCATTTCCTTTGTTTAATACATTTTTAAATGATAAATCATTTACGTGATGAATTATACAGATATTTTTTATAACGAAGATTAATTTCTATACCCCAAGCAAATAAATTTGAATCAAACATTAATATTATTTTTAATTTAATTATCTTTTTTGTTGATAAAACTTATCTCTTGGAATACATCTTTAGGAATGCTATGTGGAAGGAGGAAAAGGGTATGAGGGTGGGTAGGAATCTAAGGGTCAATGTGTCCAGAAGCGCCGGATTCCATCCATCACACTGCGGTGCAAGGCGATGGGTTAAGAGAGTCCAGCTGGAGAGGTCTAGATTAGGTCTTCCTCAACCAGTCTTTCTCGATCCGGCCCTCTACCCAGTATTTGCCGCCAAGACCTAGACAAACCTCACCCCATCAACCTGGACACCCCTGCCAATAAAACCACATACCCCAAACGCTTGGACATGACAGGGATATTGCTTACTGTTCGGGATACATGGGAGTAGGTATACCTACCTACTTACTACTCCCTACCTACCTACTCCCTACTCCCATGTATCCCTCCCGCCTTACCTACCTATCCTGATATATCCATCTTGCTATTGTCACCGGTTCAAGATTGATTCCTAACCGCGAAATCAGTGCAATTTCAACACCGCGCGGTACTGGCAGCCCAAATACTTAGGTCTCGTCGCTTTATAGTCGAAACCCGGATCCGCGCAAGATACGTGCTTTCAACCGTGGAGTTATCTTGAGTGCATGAGTGTGGGACCCCAGGACGTCATCAGCAAGGTAGGGTCACCTTGTTTTCGGTGGACATCCCATTTTTTCCCCTTCATCCCTTTTTTCATTCCAACAGTGATAGGTAGAGATTCCGAACTCCGCGGAAGAAAGTGTCAGCTTCCAACAGCTATCGAAACATTTACCCATTAAACGGTTCCTAAATTGTTTAAGAACAATTCGATTCAATTAACAATTGTCTAATAATAATTTAAAAACTCTTCTTTTATAATTCACTCTGTCTAAAAACTGTATCCACACGTCTGAGTCTCAACATCTCCATAAAAGTATGTACCACTCTAGAACAGTGGCGGCTCATGACTTTTGGGTGTGCTAGGGTGCTAATATTTAAAAAAATGGCATCATGGATGTAGACGTTGGCGAAAAAAAAATTTTTTTTTACAAAAATCGGTGTTTTGTATGAAGATTTTTCAGGAAATCCGTGCGGCACACGGCCAAACTGAAACTAACTGAAATTTTTCATACAATTGATTTAAAAAAAATTTTTTTTTTCGGCTACAACAATATCAATAATGCCATTTTTTTAACCCGTCTGCTTGGTTTAATATATTCGTACCTCACAATCCGCAAGCCTCATTTTCGCGCGTAAATTCTGAAACCGTCACTTTGGATCGAGATTGTAAAATATCTATGCAAGATTGCTTTCATATTTCAAAGACAATAAGAAGCATTATTTCGTTCTCTTTCTGATTAAAATAATGACAACACGTTTATGCAGTTCGCAACAGACTGGCTTTTATTACTAATGAAAGGTTTTACATTCTTGTTAGTAGATGGCGTTAGTATTCATACATTTTAATTTTGATATAGATATTTGGCTTTAGAGGAAGAGAGATATTTAGCTTTTAACCCTGCAGTGGTCGCGCATCTAAATCAGACAGCAGAAGTCGCGTGGGCTGCAGACGTAGTCCATTTTTAAATTGAAATAAAATAAAAATTAAGCAAAATATCTTTATGTTACTTATGAAAATATAATCAGTTCAGTTTTCTTAACTATATGCAATAAACAAAACTTAATCACAACCTCTGTTTCATAATTAATAAAATATAAATTAAAATCCTTCAAAATTGGCACAAAAATCTCAGGTTTGGCTCTAATTGAGATTACAATAAAACTATGTATTAAAAATCATTAACTTATAATATATTTTGTACAGGAAAGACACATTATTGAAAAGAAAGAAATAAAACACACTATTAAATTTTATATAACATACATACCTACTTAAAAAATACTTACGTGATTGGTCGCGCGGACTACGTATGTAGTCCAGGATCTTTGCGGAGCTACTGTTAAGAGGGCATTACCAGAGAAAACCGGAAATACGTCATTTTCAAAAAAGTTTTTAGACGTATTGACTCTTTTCCACACAAAATTATAAATGGATTTCGAAAGATTGTTCTTTTATCTAGCATTCGTATGTAATAAATTTTGAGAATTTTTTTATAATTTTTAGTATAATAAGGT
Source organism: Limnephilus marmoratus (assembly GCA_917880885.1). Taxonomy (NCBI): domain Eukaryota; kingdom Metazoa; phylum Arthropoda; class Insecta; order Trichoptera; family Limnephilidae; genus Limnephilus; species Limnephilus marmoratus. The sequence continues at coordinate 14,491,091 of OU862931.1, read as the reverse complement.
TATTTCATAGGTCTTTGGCAGATTTGTTCAATTTTCAATAAAGTTTTTGTATTATACCACACCCATTTAAAATTATAAAATCATGCAGTAAAATAAATCAATACATTATCTAGCAAACGTATGTTTTAGAATTTTAATTTTAGTTTCAATAAAATCATTAAAAAATATGTGTGTTTCTTGGCGAAAATTGGTCCGTTTGTGTATTTATTTGCGCACTTACAAACTAATATATTTCAGATTTTTTTAACATTCTTATTAAATTTAGACATTATTGAAAAATGATAAATACTTATAATCACAAAATAAGTACAAAAAGTACATTATTTTAATAGTTTTATCATCACGCCTTTCAGCATTTTTGGATGAAGGTATATATATTCGATATTGAGTTATAATTTAAAAAAGCTGGTACGGAGAATAATTAATCTTTCTCATTGTAACCACCCTGCACGATCGTAAGAACGTTCTTAATCAAAAATTTCTCCAAAATGGTAAGCATTAGTTCCACGTGCCGCTAGGTAGCGGAGCTACTGTTACACGTGCGGAAGTGTAACAGTAGCTCCGCTGCACTGAGTGCGTCTCTCGATAGTTCGTTTAAATGTACCTAGCGGCACGTGAAACTAATGCTTACCATTTTGGAGAAATTTTTGATTTAGTATTCGTGGACTACATAAGTCCACGCGACCACTGCAGGGTTAAAATGTAAAATCGCTCGGGACGTTTTTGGTCTTATGAAAGTATAACGCGATTACCTGTTTTGGGATGTGTTTATTCCTAAACAAGCAGGCGGGTTAATATCAGCACTCTAGCACCCCCAAAAGTCACGAGCCGCCACTGCTCTAGAATGTGACGCAAAACACGACAAATAACATATTACAAAATTATTTAAATGATTTGTTCATGCGATTTGGGTATCACAACCGCTTGGCCACAGATGTCGCACATCGTTATATCTAAATGCCTCGATAAAGGCTTCTTGTCAATCGTGAGACCATTTAAAAAAACATGTTTATAAAATTAAAATAAAAAAAAAAACTAAAATTCTAAAATTCATTTCGCAGATGCCATGCAAGTGACACTGTAAGCTTGGAAAGGTTCTATTCACGAACCGGATGTTATATTCGTAAGGGCTTTTGAGGATAATTAATTTAGCGAGCAGGCCCACGTAACTAGGCCGTTCCGCCAGCTTTTCGGGAATTAAAAACACGCCAAATAGCGACAAAATGAACGGAGCTTTCGAGCTTTATAATTATTGAGGAAAGGTAATCCAATCGTAAGGGATTTTTTAGAACTTCATTGAATTAAGTGATGAGCCCTGTATTAGAATTCAAATGGTCGTGTTTTTAAAAGGTTTTTATTTAAACATTGAAAATGATTAGTGTTTGACATTAATATCCGGTTTTGTCGGAAGAAATTATAATTGCTATTAAAATTATCCTACCTTAAAGAAATGAACTTACTCACAAAAATGATCTTAAATTCCAGTTGATATTACTTAAATAAATTGTTAGTACCGCTGGTGAATTTACATTTGTAAATATGTATAAGCGATTTATTTATTTGTTTGTTTGTTTTTGTTACAAAGAATACAGTACAAAGACGCTTTGACTGTCCAACTAGGAAGGTCTCCCGTTCTAGGACAGTCAAATGACAGAAACATTTTGATAGGGGTAAATTTAATTTACAAATGACTGATTTGGGACACAAATCAAAAAATCATCGCCAAAAAACTTTATCTTATTTACTAGGCAAAAATATTTAATTATTTATAATGCATGCACAATTTAATTATTTATTAATTTAATTATTTATAATTATGCGATCTATTCAATATTTTTATAAATTTCTCCCATATCAAAAAAAATATGTATACATTTCATTGTGCATAGTAAAGTTCTGTTTTCACTCGACCATATGGTTTTTCATCTGTCTGCTAATTTGTTTGTTACGTTCCGTTTTCGGTATAATATGGAGTCCGTTTTGAAGTGCTACCTTTCTATCCCGCCAGAGTTCATAGTAAATGGTAATTATTGGCAATACGAAAAAGAATTGTAATCGAGATGGTGACATTTTTTCGGACAAATTCCTTGTTTGAAATAAAAAAAATGTTAAATTAAATATGGTTCCATACCAACTCAGAATAAAGTCAACTCGACACCCACTTAAAAAGTCATTAAAAGCTATACATATTTTTTTAATTAGCCGATAACATAACTTAACCTAATGTAACACATTTAATCAATTTTTAATGTATTTTTTATCACTCTAAATGCCTTATCTGAGATGGTCCTGAGTTGGTTTCGTTCCGAGTTGTCCGGTAACCATTAAATATATGTTGTTTATAATTATGATTTATTTCTTGTGATTTGGTAGGAAATTTTGACTTCGTTTTAATCAATATGAGAAAATAAGATGCACACTTTTTTGGACTCGAGGTCTGTTATTGTCTGTCACAGAGCTATTAGTATTAGTTGAATAACTGTTATTACACGTATTTTACTTATTGAGAAATTTACGTGTCGCACTTACCAGATATGTGCGCTACGCCTTCAGAATGCTCGGTTAACGAAATCATACTGCCCATTACTTAAATGAAAGTTTCCGCCGAATTTTTGTAAGTATTTCGCCTTTTCTATCAAATTTAAAATTCAGGCGTCGCGACGCTCTTACCACCGACGCGCGACGCCACTTTGATGAAAAATGAAAGTGGCGTCTTTCCACGCAAAGCGTTATTACAGTCGCCAGCCACCTTTTTCTGCATGACGTATAATCTCCTCGTGGTCGGGAAGGCTTTCACTTAAACTCGACGCTACTATTCGGCACTGCTAATATTCAAAAAGCTGCAAAGTGAAAATATTAATAATTTTTCCACGAAAAATGGCGAGAATGACAAGTTTTTTTTACTGGTTGTGCCACGTGTAGATATTTTCACAGGATGGTTCAAAGAATGAAAGCGAATTATGAATATGTAAGGTTGATCTCAATTATTATTATATTTGTTTTATTACAGGAAGGAATGAGATTAGATTTCTTCAAAATCAAAACGTGTGTATTTCTTTACGAAGATTTCGCTTTGATTACTGCGCGGTAATATTTTTTAGATAATTCCCATAGAGAGCAATATTTTTTGTGTTGATTTTATTCTGGAACGTGAAATCATTTTTTCATGTTTTGGCAGCGGTGCAATATGTTATTCCGTAATCGTAGGTACATAGTTTATTTAAATTATAATGAAAAAAAATTAAATTACTATTTGTTAGATAAACGAGTTATATAAAAGCTTTCCAGATTCGCACGTAGATGGCAGTTCTAAGAGCTTTTTCGAAAGTCCGCAAGATGGCGGCGGGATTAGTTAGTTCTCCAGAGGGCCGGGGGCCGAGGTTGAGAGGCTCCCACAGAAAACGGTGGGAACCAGATCTAGCAGATCTATTACAGCTAGCTCCTAGTAAGGTCGATTACTTGCAGTCGCAGCTTGTAATACGCAAAGTATTAATAAATCCCAGATTAACATAAAGAACACTATTATTCCCAAAGAAGTAATCTCTTTCCAAGACCAGTTGGAGTACCTGATCAATAATATTACATATGCAAGGAGTGCGTAAGAGGACGTTGTCCGTCGCTCATGCGCATCCATTTTTTATTTTTTTTTTATTTTATATTTTTTTTATTTATATTTATATTTTTTTTATTTATTACCACACTAGGCTAATGCCCATGTTGTGGTAGTCGTACATTTAATATTTTAACATTCCAAAAAAATATTAAGAAATACTTAAAACTAAAGAGAAAAAAAAAGATCATATTTTAAAGAAAAGTAGAAATAAAAATGAAAATTCGAATTAAAATTTTGAAATATACAATTAATAATAAAGATTAAATGTTAAGAACTCAAGTGTTCTATATAAATTAAAACATATAAGTATATAAATCAAAATTAAAAACATAAATAAAATTTAATGAAAAACTAAGAGAAAAAAAAATAACAACATTTTAAAGAAAAATAGAAATAAAAATGGAAATTCAAATTTTGAAATGCAAAAATTAATAATTAAAATGTAGTGTTAGAACTCGTGAATTCTTTAAAGTACGTTCGTCCCCTTTCGAAAATCCAATGTTGTACACGTTTTTTTTTTTTTTTTTTACATTAACTCCACACAGGAGGCCCTGAGGAAACACAGAGGCCGGCAAATTATTCCACAGCCGAGCTGTTGAACACAAGAACGAGTGGAAGAAACGACCCGTTCTCATGTGACAAATGTCAACCGTGTACAAATGTTGGGCACGCGTTTGGCGTGTTTCCCGACTATGCACCGGTGCCGAAGGGATCAATGATGCTAGTTCCTCGGAGCATCTTCCATTGTAATACCGGTAGAACAAGGATAGCATTCCCACCCGACGCCTGTGCTCTAAAGATTGCAATCCGTCTGTTAAGATGGGAGAATCTATCAAACGGACCGCCCGTTTCTGCACAGAATCGAGGGTATTTTTCAGGTATTTTGGAGCTCCAGACCAGAGATGGCTGCCAAATTCAACCGTGGGGCGTACTTGTGATTTGTACAAGGTTAGCAGTTGTGTACTATTAAAGTATCTGCGGGCCCTGTACAGTACGCCCAGTTTTTGGGAGGCTAGCTTTACTCTGGCTTCAATGGAGCCCCCATACCTGAGCTGGTCACTTAGGGTTACACCAAGCATATCAATGGAGGGCCTGTTCGGAAGATTGCTTCCGTTGAAAGAGACTAGATTTTCATTTCGATCCCTTTTGGACGTAATCAGACAAGATTGGGTCTTTGAAACATTAAATTCAACGAGATTATTTTTACCCCAAGAGAAAACACTCTCGAGGTAGCTGTCCATTCTTTGCTTCAAAGCCCTACGAGCTGTTGGAGTTTGTGAGCCCTTTGGGGGCTTGTCAAACAAAAAGCTATCATGAACTGTACTGTCATCCGCATAACAGTGAATTGGTGCACATGACAAAAGGTCGTTGATGTGCAACAAAAACAAAGTTGGAGACAGAACCGATCCCTGCGGGACACCAGCATTTATCGAGTGTGAGGAAGAGGTGAAACCATCGACTACCGTCTGAATCGACCTCCCCCTCAAGAAGTCGGCAATCCACGTACACAAGGATGCGGGAAGTCCGTAAGAAAGCAGTTTGTTGACAAGTCCTCGGTGCCAAACCCGGTCAAAGGCCTTGGAGATGTCCAGTGCAACCGTTTGGGTCTCACCGAAACGTTCCAGGCATCGCCCCCAAACATGCGTCACATACGCGAGAAGATCACCGCACGAGCGGTTCCGCCGGAATCCGTATTGACGGTCGTTGATAATTTTGTTCTTCTCGAGGTATGTGAGCAGTTTGTCGTTGATCACACGTTCCATCACCTTAGACAGAACTGATGTGATCGCTATGGGGCGGTAGTTGGCCGGGTTGGAGCGGTTTTTATAACACGTGTTATAAAAAGAGAATTAAAATTACTTAACTTTATGTCAGTACTCAGAGCATTATATATTTTAGGAGCGATGAACCAGAATTGTCGTTGAGCGAATGAGGTGTTAGTTTTTGGGACCACGCAACCCAGGTTTGATGAAAAGCGGGTGTGTGCTTGATGTTGTGGAGCGATTAGTAGATTATTTTTTCGTATATAACAAATGCTTGTTTTAGTAAATAACTGTCGAATATCTAAGACTCTGATTTTTGCAAAGAGTTCATTTGACGGATGGGTAGGTTGACATTTAAATATAATTCTCAGAATTAGTTTATGCACTAAAATAATTGGTCTAATAATGGATTCAGCACAACCACCCCATCCCACTATACCGTATGTTGCTATGGATTGGAAAAGGGCAAAGTATACGCTTTTTAGAGTCTGTAAATCTAAGATAGACGTAAGGGAGTAGAATATAGACCACCAATTGAACCGGCCATCAACAAGGCGCGGCCTATTGAATCGTCTCGCATTTCAACATTTCAACTATTGTTTCAACCACTTCAGAACAATATTACAAAACCATTAAATAATCACAAACCTAATAAATTACCTTCCACGTAACTCATTGTAAAAACAAACTATGTGAGGCTGAGGATTAGGCTCTTGACTCGCAATCCGAAGGCCGCGGAATCGAATTCCGGCGTGCGCAAATTTTATTTGATTAATTTGTGTTATTTCACAAATAATTAATTAAAAATAATAAATTAAAATACTCTCAGTATCGCCCACGTTCAAGACCACAATTCAGAATTAAAACGTTGCTTGAAATGGCTGTACCCGTGTTTGGCGATGAGATATACATAGCCAGGTACTTTTCCATCTTTCTTTCCACCATCTCCTTCCCCTCCTTTCCATCTTCAGCCTACATAACTTTACACAAGTTGGAGATGTCACAGTCTCACTGGATTTAGACGGGAGCAGTTGAGACACATATAAAAAAGTGCGTAAAAGTAAAATTGGTGTTTACCCAATAAATATAATAAGTGATGTAAGTTATGAAGGATGATTCAGATTTCTGGAATAAACTCAAAGGTACTGAAATGTCTCTGAGTTTATTCCAAACAAATGAACCAATCTAAGAATCAAGGACCAAAAAAAGCATTGTAAAAATAATATATATATATATAATATACTACAACAAATTAAGTATGGTATGCTCGCTCAGAAAGAATGGATACTTTTATTTATTTATTTATTTATTGTGAAAAACAGTTAACATGTATATCCAATTATATTTCACAATTTTTAGTTAATAGTGTAAACTAAAGAATACCTTTATTTCGCTCTTGAAATGATTGAAGTTCGATCGAAAAATGTCAATTTCAGAAGAAAGGTTTAATAGTGAGGTCATTCTCCCCAGAGGCATAACCATTGGTAGGTTGAGGATTTGAAGCAGTAGATCATTCTTATAAGGCTTTAAGATACGATACTGCCAAAATATAACATCACCACTGCCATCCTACAAATAATTCAACACTCCTCACACACTAACACTAAACCAGCCTTTAATTCCGATATACACCAGCACAAAATACTATCACAAAATCAAATACACCTATCGTCATCTACTCACACGACGAAATTTGGAATTAACTCCTTTTCAACGCATTACCTAATGACTTAAAACTTCCAGCATCAAACAAATAAACATTGACAAAGTCTCAAATAGGATATTTTCTCAGCAGCTTTATTAACCGGTGAAGAATTTAGCTGTCTTTCTTTGTAACTCTTCTATATTCTTCTACTAACTGTATCAAGTGTGTGTAGTCCGTGTTAAAATCTGTGTTTGTTTTTACATTAACTCCAGGAGGCCCTGAGGAAAATAATTTCCCTCAGGCCCTATGTCATCTGAGATGCTTTGTGGAGGGTCTTTTTGAAGAGAGGAAGGAATGAAAATTGGTCTTGAAGAGACCCATGTTATAGGAAGGAGGAAACACAAAGGCCGACAAATCGTTCCACAGCCGAGCTGTTGAACACAAGAACGAGTAGATGAAACGACCCGTTCTCATGTGACCAATGTTAACTGTATACATATGTTGGGCACGCGTTTGGCGTGTTTCCCGACTATGCACCGGTGCCAAAGGGATCGATGAAGCTAGTTCCTCGGAGCATCTTCCATTGAAATACCGGTAAAACTTGGGAGGCGGGAACTCGAACTCAGACGGGAGGCGGGAATGGGTACCGCCGCCCCGGGAACCTTTATTGGATAACCAACACCTCTGCCACAAGTCACCCCAAGTGCTTCGCTACGTTTGGTGATTTAGCAGGGGTGCCCGGGTCCATGGGGTGAGGTTTGTCTTGGTCTTGGAGGCGGATGACCTGGACACACTGAACCCCATATTCCTACCCACCCTTTAAACCCTTTTCCTTCCCAGAACTCTCCTCTCCTTCTTTTCCTTAAAAAAAAACCTCCACACAGCATCCCCAATAATGACATAGGCCCTGAGGGAAATTATTTTCTTCTGGGCCTCCTGTGTGGAGCTCATGTAAAAAAAAAAAAAGAACAAGGATAGCATTCCCACCCAACGCCTGTGCTTTAAAGATTGTAATCCGTCTGTTAAATTAGGAGAATCTATCAGATGGCCCGCTCGTTTCTGAACAGCGTCGAGGGTTTTTTTCAGGTATTTTGGAGCTCCAGACCAGAGGTGGCTACCAAATTAAACCGTGGGGCGCACTTATGATTTGTACAGGGTTGGCAGTGTACTCTTCATTGAACTCTCCTTTAAATTCGTGTTCTTGTGAAAAAATAATTTTCTTTTAGTTCTATATGTTGTCCTTCCCGAAATCAGTTTTATCAAACTCAATGGGAGTAAAATATTATAAATGTTACTTAATAGTTTTGTAATATATTATCACTAATAAAAAATAAAATAAAATAAAATCTTGAACCGTTTTAATAAGTTTGCAGTTTGGTATAAAAAGTCTACATTCTTTACCAATAGTTTTTTTTTTATTGAACAGAAGCGTTTTATTTCAGCATCTTTTTCATTGGCTTCTTCGCAGTATCTTCAAAAGTCTAGACGTTGTGATTAAATTCTTTCGATGTATATTAGTGTCTGTCAAACAATATTTTATGAACAGCAGATACGAGGAATTGGTGTGATAACAGAAAGGGGTTGTGTCACATAAAATATAAAATATTGTATAGATGTTTAAGGTTACGTTTTAGGTGAGTGGAACTCCTCCGGATATTCAGATGTAACATACAATTTCATTATGGTCCTAGGAATATTCGCAACTCATAAAAATAATAAAAAAACCGTTTTACTACTACGTGTTTTAAAATTGCATAATTTAGACAAAATGGAATATTGACAATCTTAATTTGATCATCAAGTTTGAACAATATTTCATTTCTTGTCTTTCATTTTGAAAAGTTTGCCAATTAAAGAAAAATTGTTTAAATGTTTTTAAAGGTTAAATTCACAAAAGCAAGGCCTAAGGTATCTCATAGGGAATTCGATCTTAAAGCCCATGCAATTTTAGGAGGAACTTCTGTTGGAATTTTAAATGTAAAAATGAGTTAACTGGGGCTTAAAGAGATACATGTTCTTGGGGGGAGGAATCAAAGAAGTTGGCAAATAATTCCACAGACATACATCAACAATTGAGCACCACATTATTGTAATGTTCTACAATATTTTTCTTCGGAATCACTTGATGTATTTTCGGGAATTTTTAATAAAGCTTGTTTGTTTATCCAGATTACAAGTTCTGTTTATTTCCTTTATTGTGTTTACAAGGAAAAAATATTAGGCCTCAAGCGACGGTTCCAAACCGCGCGGTAAACGCATCTAACTGGTCAGCCGATCTCGGATGCGCTCGTTTGACTTTACGGACTATTTCCGTAATGTTCGGAGCTAGACCTGAGCGAAGTGACATCTCTTGTGATAAAGCTGAACTATATATTGTCGTAGACGAAATGACATCTCTTGTGAAAAGTTAGAACTACACTGCACTACAATTATCAACATGTCGTAAAAACGACAGATCTCTTGTGGAGAATGTCATCTGTATTTATTTATTTATTTATTTATTTATTTATTCTTAGTACATTTACATTACAAAGGTATTAAACTTAATGGTTACGTGTAGCCCGATTAACGGCATTCTATAATAATATACCTAATGTTATGTAATTCGATCTAAGATTAACCCTTTTTAATCACCAAATAATACGACATGCAACTCTGCTTACGATATAATCACATGTGTATGTTTCAATAGAATTGCATCTCCCAATTTCTTATTGATGTTGGTATTTTTAAAATGAATGTGTCAACATTTATCAAATTTAGTTAGCTAAGATGTTAATTATAAGATGCTAGCGGATCCAGCAACGCTTTGCTATTTATTTATTTATTAACGCCCTTTTTCGGGACTTTTACATGTGAATAGTGAGAAATATACAGTATTTATTGTACATAACTGGACTGCCTTCGTAACAATATTTTATATTTGTTTAAAGATAAATTGAAGATGTCCACTGACTTGGTATAATTGTTTCCCTCCATTAGTAGGTATTCTGGGCAAAGAGGATTACATATGGTAGTTAGTTCCAGAACTACTGCACTGAAATAAATCCTGACTTCCAATATTACGTCGTGGAATCCGGAAGCTTATCAATTCAAGCAATACCTGACTGTCAACTAAATCATTTAGAATTTTATACAGAAATACCAAGTCAGTGAAAGTTCTTCTGTCTGACAATTTGAGCATAATCATATCATTCAAAATAGTATTATAGTTCAACATAATTGCTGGAATACCCATTTTAAAATTAAGAAAACAAAAGAATTTGTTTTGTATTCTTTCAACAGCTTGTACATGTATATTGTAATATGGGTTCCAGACGGGAGAATTGTATTCAAGTTGACTTCTAACATATGCAAAATATAACAGTTAAATACACTTTATATTGTTAAATTGATTGATTGATTCACTGTTGAATCTTGTCATGACTTCCCCTTTCTCACTTCTTTCACCATTCAAACCACTCTCTAAACACTCCTGGCACCAATAAGACAAAAAAATAAAAAGTTAATTAGTAGTTAGTAGTTTTCGAGTCTCTATGGCACACACATTCAAACAAAGCCTTTTATACGTATAGAATTTGTATCGAAATTGAATATGAAATTAAAGTATGGAGAAATGCATTTTGGAGTATCAGAACTGCAAAAAAAATCTTCTACGCGGTATAAGATAACCCAATATTTTCATAAGAAATTGTTCTCATGTCCACGTTTAAATTACTCGTATGATACCAGTGACTAGAATCCATTACGGTTATGTGCTCTAAGCATTACATTTGACTTTGAACCTTTCTTGGCGATTAATTTATTTGTTTACCTTAATTGTTTTGTGCTGACCACAAGTGGTGCTGTTGACAGTGGCACTACAAATACCAATTTATCAACAAGTACACGGTGAACAAAAAATCATCAGTCACTAAGGTCGGTACCAACCCTTTCTATTGTGTCTAGTAAAGATTACAAACGAACTTTTAATTAAAAACGACAAACTACTAGCACTCGTTTTTATGTCAGTTTTTTTTTGGTCTACGCATTTCATTATTTGACGAAATGGAAACTTTGAAACTAAAATTTACAACAATTTCAGCTTTTTTAATATATGTGATACAAATTTGATATGTTATGATTAATTGTTGATTCCATAAGAATCTGTTAAGTCATTTCCCGTCGAATTTGTACTAAAATAACGAACCTATGCATGTCTCATTTTCACAGAACTTCTACCCAAAAATAATGCTATCTTCTAAAAGGGAAAAATATAAAGGCATTTATCGTCCCACCATTCAGATACATTGGCATTGCTTGAAGTGGCTTTAACAGTGTTTAGTTACCACAAATGCAAATGCATACAAATTGCAAGGTAATTTTAAACACTCCTCTTCCCTACGTCATTCACCTCCCCAATTAAAGAAATCAAACTCTGACTTTACCCAATTTAAAGGGCGTGGGCTCGCAAAAGCTCACCATGTTTTCTTACATAAAATTTCAATATATTTACCAGAATCTAATTGAAAGTAGTCCCAAAGTAAAGTTTGTTTTCTGCTCTTCTTTTTAGCTTTGTTTGTTTTTTGTGAAGCCTTTCTTGTTGCATCAGAGCTTAATTTGTCGCGGTCGTAGTTTTTGTGGCTTTTCATATGTCTTCAACCATCTCTCGGGTGGCATTGCAAATTTGTGAAAAGCAGCTTCATCTGGGTATGTAAGTCAAGTTACATGAGAATTTTTTCAAGGACTAAATACTAGAAGTACCACCTTTCGAATACTCAGATTTGGAAGAACAATAATAAGGAAAATTAAAAATATTATGGCTTTAAAAAAATATGTTCATATAGACCAATAAAGCTGATTCTGAATATAAATGTTTTATTTTATAATATTAAACGCAGAGTTTTTAACAAAATATTAAAAAGTCAATTTTTAATCGGATCGTAAAAACACGCCGTCAAGTTGGCATTATTTAAATTTTAGTGGTGACGTCACGACACGTCGAACAGTCACCGTAAAGTCATTGTATGGGAATGTATGATATGACACAAGCCATCGTATTAATTTATTCGTTTATTTACATACAGTTTATAGAGATTTAGTTGTTGTGTTCATTGAAACATTATTTAGGCCTAAATGATGTTTCAAAAATAAAGGTATCTCTTATTAGTTTATCTCTATTATTGAAAATATTCAAAAACTACTGTACAAAAAAAATAGTAATGCCACTTCAAGGGAGAATACTTCGAACAACGGAATTCAAAATGGCGGCAGTTGATCAGCTGATTGCCCGATCCTATAGTATTTTTTCAGGAGTGGTGACATCACAGGATATACCATACATACGGTGGTTTTCGGGGATCTTGAAAAATTAAAACTTTGACAATTATTTTAACTAAAAACTAACTCTAAAAATAAAAATAAAAATGCAGTTATTTAAGTTGGAAGGTCATTATTCTTTAAAAAAAAATTAAAAAATAGCACTGAAATTCTCTATTATTCCTCGAAGAAAACAAATAATAAATTGTTGACATAAACAAAAGCCACTCTACGCTTCTTAATTCAAAAAAATTGCAAAAATAAAAATAAACGCCAACCTGGAATTCCCACCTTCTTGCTATCCTATGACATTCCTATCAATGGATTTCCTTTTTCTCACATTTTACTCGTATACCAGTCGATTTATAAATAACCACATTCCTGGGACCATCCGGATTCCTTATTATTTATTAAACAGTGCACATAGTTAACTGCGCAAGAGCCCAAAAGAGAAATAAATCCACCTTTTTTTCTGTAGCCAAAATATTTTCAATTGAGCAGTATATTTTTTATTCCTGTTTGTTTCAGTATTAGGACAAGTTGCTTCCATTTCCTTACTATGTTATTAGCTTCTACGATCACTATAAGTTTAAAATAATAATATTCGTGTTTGATTACCGTAATTTATTTTATTCTTCATTTTCGCTGGGGATATGTAATGACGTAAAATGTGATATTATTTATACTCTGGACCAGGATTATTTTATGCTGCTGTCTCCGATATATTTAGCACCAATGTCACCGACTGCAAAATTAAGAGTGTCAATCTTTAATTTATAAATCTTGCGAAAAATTTAAAATTTCCACTTTTTTCGGGAGATCAGTTTTCACAGATAATGCATATAATAAGAGACGATTTTACTGTTCGCATATTTTTGGAGAAATTATTTTCAATAATCTAGATTTATGCAGTAAGTAATGTATCTTTAATTTTTTTCCAATAGTTTTACAAGTGATAAATAACATTTAAAAAATATTACCAATATAATTACGCCGGTATTATTTTATTACTACATAATTAATATTAAGTTTTTACCTGCGTAGATATTAAAAAAATGATATGTACATTTTAATTCTAAAACAATTGATAGAAACCCCCCAAAGACACAGCCTGTGTGTGGGTAATACTCAACAGAAAATACAAAAAAAAACCTTTGAAATAAAACAAATCACCAAATTCAAATCATGTAAGTTTTAATGTACGTTTATATACATAAGTAGTTATGTACAGGGTTAGCAGTTGTGTACTATTAAAGTATCTGCGGGCCCTGTACAGTACGCCCAGTTTTTGGGAGGCTAACTTTACTCTGACTTCGATGGAGCCCTCATACCTGAGCTGGTCACTTAGGGTTACACCAAGCATATCAATTGAGGGCCTGTTATTGAGATTATTTTTACCCCAAGAGAAGACACTCTCGAGGTAACCTTCCATTCTTTGTTTCAAAGCCCTCCGTGCCGTTGGAGTTTGTGAGCCCTTTGGGGGCTTGTCAAACAAAAAGCTATCACGGACTGTACTGTCATCCGCGTAACAATGAATTGGTGCACATGACAAAAGTCGTTGATGTGCAACAAAAACAAAGTCGGAGACAGAACCGTTCCCTGTGGGACGCCAGCATTTATTGAGTGTGAGGAAGAGGTAAAACCATCGGCCACCGTCTGAATCGATCTCTCCCTCAAAAAGTCGGCAATCCACATACACAAGGATGCGGGAAGTCCGTAAGAAGGCAGTTTGTTGACAAGTCAAATAAACCAGTTTATAAGAAAAACCTTTCAACATCCGAGTCGTTCAGCCATATTTTAATTCTTTCTTTGACATTTTATTTGTCAGATTGAATTGAGTTTAAAATAAAATGTATTTTTTTATTGCACAGGGTAACAAATCAAATCATTGATAAAAGACAACCAAAAAACATGTCGATCTTACTTGAAGGAAAAAGAGGATCTAGCTCAAGAATTTAAATAAGATCATTTGATTATTCACTAGACCGAGTTCTCTTTTATCAACAAAGGCACCTTTGTGTCTGAAATTCAAATAAAAACTACGCTTCCCATGAAAGAATATTATCTCAGGGAGTTGACCTTTCAGAGCCTCGAGGCAAAGAGGTTTAAGGGGAGAGCGAATAGATTCTTTACAAGATTATCAAATCAAATAAGCATAAACCTTTTGAAATGGTCGATGACAATATGTATATTGGCTTCAAGTTGTTTTTTATAAATACAGCAGCTCGATAAAAATGCTGGATCCTCTACATAAGTGGGTATTGTTGGGAAAATGTGGAACGAATTTTTAAAAATCTATCTTCTATCTATCAATCTATCTTCTATCTATAAATCTTCTATATAAATAAAAATGAATCGCCGAAATGTATGTACGCGCATAACTTCCGAACGACTGCACCAAATTGGATAATACTTTTTTTTTTATTCATTATTGTCAGGACAAGGTTTGAATAAAACTACTAGTGAGCTTTGGCATTATGAAATTTGTCTAAAAAAATTGCAATTGGTGGCACGCGAGCTGAAAACTGAATATTTATTTATTTTATTTATTTATTTATATAATACATGTTACATAATTGTGGCATTTACATAAAGTAGATTATTGAATCACCATACTAGGCGGCTGCCTGTTTCATGGTGACCAATGGAGTATTGTCGCTATGTATGAAATTTAAAGTTTAAAGTAAAGTGTAAAGATATGTAAATAAATGGTGCTAAAAGTTGAACAAATTTAAATAAAAAGTAGAAAGTTCAAAAAATAGGAAGTAGAAAGTACACAATAGAAAGGAAAAGTGGAGTAATTTAGCATAAGATTATAAAAATATTTAAAAAAAGATTATAAAAATGTACATAACCTTATTCTTTTATTAATATATGTGCATGTGCATGCAAGCACTCATGTACGTGAATAGACACACACATACATATATATACACACACATACACATCCAAGCATACACATATACATATACCAACACATACATACATACACCTGCACATACATATGTATATATATATATATGTTATGGTTAAGGTTTTCACGGGTGTAAGATGTAAAACACTTTTCTCGGTTTACCCGCGTAACGTAGTCCTGAGAAGGACTTTTTAACTCCTGACGTTTCGGACAGAACACACTGCCCATCTTCAGAGGCCTTATGTCTTTAGCTTTTGTCTCAAACTGATAGCTTTCGCATGTCTGTTCGGTCCAGAATCCAAGACTTAAGTGAGTGCAAATCAATTCCTATGGCTAGAACGGAGTACCCGGGTTGATTGTGATTTATGGTGCTGGGGGTAGGAGGTGGGACCGGCAGTCTCAGGCGGTTTACATGTAGAGACCTGATTGGTTAGGCTAATTGTGGGTACTTCTGATAATTTTGGAAATGCCGTTTTTGGGGGATTTTCGTCAATTATTACTTTCCAGGTGTTGGGAATTCTTATGGAGTCGTTTCTGGTGTTCATATTATTTTTATGTTTATAAATTTCTATTGCTTCGCGGTAAATTCTTTTTGGTTCATTGTACACGGTAGCTATTGTTGTTGTATTATCGAAGTCTATTTTATGACCTTCATTAAGGACGTGTTGAACTAAGGATGAAGTTAAGCGTTTATTAGTGACATCTACTTTATGTTCTGCAATTCTACAAGATATTTTTCTATTGCATCGTCCAATATACACCTTTTCACACGCCCCACAAGGTATTTTATAAATCCCGTGTGATTCAAGTGGAATGTGGTCTTTCGGACTTCTTAATAGAGACGAGATTTTATTTTCCGATTTATAAATAGTTTTGATTTTAATTATCAGAAGTACCCACAATTAGCCTAACCAATCAGGTCTCTACATGTAAACCGCCTGAGACTGCCGGTCCCACCTCCTACCCCCAGCACCATAAATCACAATCAACCCGGGTACTCCGTTCTAGCTATAGGAATTGATTTGCACTCACTTAAGTCTTGGATTCTGGACCGAACAGACATGCGAAAGCTATCAGTTTGAGACAAAAGCTAAAGACATAAGGCCTCTGAAGATGGACAGTGTGATCTGTCCGAAACGTCAGGAGTTAAAAAGTCCTTCTCAGGACTACGTTACGCGGGTAAACCGAGAAAAGTGTTTTATATATATATATATATATATATATATATATATATATATATATATATATATACATATCCCAATCCTCACACATATAAACAATATATTCACCTCTATCTGAGTACGAGAAACAGGCTACTAACACTATCACATTCACTCATCAAGAATTTCCCGAGCGCATTTCTGACACTGTCGTATTTGGCTATTGACTTTATTTCTATTTTTAAGTTATTGAAGATTTTAGGAGCAAGAAAATTAAACTGTGCTTGTGCCATTGAGGTTTTTGTTGGTGGAATAATATAATTGGAATTGTTGGAATGTCTTGTATTATAGGTTGATTCAAAAATTATTTTTTTCGTATGTTTGAATTTATAGTAGGAGGATATATTTTTGACGTATAGGGATTTTATATTGAGTATTTTGAAGTCCTTAAATAAGTCCTTCGTGGGGTGAATATAGTTTACTTTGTAAATAGTCCTCATTATCAATTTTTGAGCTTTAATTCTCTCTCTCTGGTTTCAATCCTGGGATTGGTTTGCAGCAATTTCATCTATTCGTTTCTTCCACTCTTCCCTGTCTTGTGCGGCTCTTTTGAAGTCTGCATATGATAAGCAGCGCACGTCCACCAGCAGGTCCTCCAGGTACTCTCGGCGTGGGCGTCCCCTAGCGTTTGTCCCCTCGGTCATACCCTCCATTATGGCATGCAAGAGGCCTTCTTGCCTTATTGCATGGCCGATCCATCTTGCGCGCCTTTCGGACAAGGTCCTGAGCAAGTGCCTTCCTCCTTCGATTCTTTGAAGAACCTCCTCATTTGTGATGTGGTCTCTCCAGGAAATTCCTAGAGAGGAATAAATTCCTAAATAGCTTTAATTAATGGCTCTAATATCATTTTAGAGCATCCTCCCCAGACTACTATACCGTAAGAAATAATTGATTGACGTAAGGAAAAGTATACTGTTCTTAGTGTATTTTTATTTTGAATATTTCTTAACGACCTGAAGATGTATGCCAGTTTCCGTGTACGGTTTGTAACATTCATTACATCATCCTCCCACCGCAACTTGTTATCAATTATTACACCCAAATATTTAATTGAATCTTCTCGTTCCAGTGGATTGCATAGACAACTAGAGATATCTGTACAGTTATGTATTTTTAGTGTATGATTAATTGAAGGTTGACTTGGAATATTAAGACTAAACGTTAGATATTTCGTTTTGGTTATGTTTAACGTGAATAGATTATTCTCCAACCACTGTTTAATAATTTGCAATAATAGATTCGCTTTATGAAATGCTTCTTCCCATGTCTTACTTTTTAGTACTAGAGCGGTATCATCGCCGAAAGTGATTATGTTGCCATCTATAGATAGTTTGCATAAGTCGTTGATATAGATGAGAAACAGTGTGGGACCGAGTACACTGCCCTGTGGTACACCAAAATTAATGCTGGTTGGATGGGATGATTTATGTGGTGGTAGATTAACACTTTGCTTTCTGTCTGTGAGGTATGATTTGAACCAATCAAACGCCTTATTCTTTATTCCGATTTTTCGGAGCTTAGCCAGAAGGATTGGGTGAGATACTGTATCAAATGCCTTAGCTAAATCCAGAAATATTACCAAACATTTATCACCTTTATCTAGGGCCTGTGTAATATGTGATGTTAGTTCTAAAATAGCTGAATCTGTATTTAGCCCTTCTCTGAAACCATACTGGTTTGACGAGAAAATGTTGTATTTTGTAAGATGGTAAATAAGTCTTTTTTTTACTATTTTTTCAATAATTTTTGATAGTGATGATAATATAGAAATAGGTCTATAGTTTGTTATGTCAGTAGGATTTCCGGTCTTAAAAATTGGTTGAACTAGAGCGAGTTTAAGTTTGTTTGGAAATACACCTTTAATGAGACTGAGATTAATGATATGTACTAATGGTTGGATTATAAACGGTTCAACTGTTTTTAGTATATTTGAGGATATTTTGTCATGATTGCATGAATGGGAGGGCTTTAATTGTCTAATAGCTTGTGAAATTTCAGCACAGTTAGTGGGGTCTAAAGTGAGTATATTGTCTGTTTCATTAGTAGATTGATTGATAATGTCGGCAAGAGCATTTTCATCGGTTAATGTCTTATTTATAATTTGTGATGCTAGATTTTTACCGATATTACAAAAGTATTCGTTTATGTGATTGGTCACAGTGGCTGGATAATCGTTTAGGGAGGTGTCTTGGCCGTTGATGTTTAATTTATTGATTGGTTGTACTGGGTGATCAGTGTTGGATATTTCTTTGATAATATGCCATATTTTTTTGTTATTATTACCGGCTCTGGACAGTTTCTCTTTATAGTAGTTTTCTTTTGTGGTTTTAATGATATTATTACATATATTTCTGTACTTTTTATAAAATATTTGGGCTTGAATGTTCGGATTATTGAGTAAGTTTTTATGGAGCTTGTCCCGTTTTTTAATACAAAAAATTAGACCATCTGTTATCCATGGTTTCAGTTTTTTATTTTTTGAATTATTCAAATGAGATTCTTCGGTTACATCCTCAATATGTTGCAAGAGAGTTTCAGAAAAGGTATTAAAAGCAATGTCTACGTCTGTGGAATTTAGAGTGGAGAGCCAATTTTCTAAAATAATTTTAGAAGTTAGTTTCTCGAGATCAATATATTTCTTTTTTATATTACTACGTGACTTTCCAGTATTGGGTTTATTATGCATAATGCCAATTGCTATAGAGAAGTGGTCTGTTATGGTTGATTGATACACAGTTCCCATTGCATTTTTTTTTGTTCTTAGAAATATATGATCAATACATGAATTAGTCGTATCAGTTACTCTAGTAGGAGCATTAATATAAGAAGCGAGTCCATGTTGAGTCATGAGGTTTTTATAATCGAGTGTTTGTGGTGCCATAGGCTTAAGTAAATCTATGTTCATGTCGCCGATCACCATTAGCTCTTCATTTGGTGTACAGTTTAATAAGGCCAAGTCTAATGATTTAAGGAAGGATGAAATATTTTGGTGTTTAGGTGACCTATATAGTGCAAACTTTAAATCCTGCAATGATTTTGTGGGTGTAATTTGATTTGATCCAACATTCAGTTAAAATTATTACGTAAAAAATATTGTTCAAACCGGCAAGTGTTACAAGAAGGTTATTATAGTTTTTATCAATGCTCCGAATATTCGTTGAAAATATTGTTAATCGTTTATAGGGTTTCAGAATATCTATGCACTTTGAGGCATCATTGGTTTCAGGAGTAATTACGTTTCCATGGTTTTCTATTTGTAGATTAATATCGGTCATTTCTTTTGACTAAAATATATACCTAGAATGACCAGAATATTTAAGTACAAGTTAATTGTACCGCGAGCATGTATAAAGAGTAGAGGTAAGTGAGATAAACAGATAAGAACAGGGTTAGTGAATATGCGGAGAAAATATAAGTGCAAGTACGTTAAAACAAAATAAACAATTGTAATGATTTTTGGAGTGTACAAAGATTTAATTAGAACGGAGCTTGAGCATTTGCAGTAAATTTCTTTCCAAGTAAATAGTATTGAGATAAATGAAAAGCAATAGTAATGTAAAGTAATAGTATTAAGATAAATGTAAATAGTATTGAGATAAATGCAAAGTGTTGCCAATAACCAATTGCAAATATTACTGCTAGTGAGGAATATTCGTATTAATAAGGGTGGTATTATTTGTTTACATGGTGGGATTATCGAATAATAAGATATGACATTACAATTTATGACATATACCGGGAAATAATGGAATGCGGGAAGGGGGTGGGTGTAGGGGGGAGGGGAACCCGGGAGGGGGAAGGGGAACCTGGGAGGAGAGAGGGGAACTCGGGAGGGAGATTCGCGGGATAGGGGAAGGGGGGAAGTGGAATGGCGAGAGGGAAGGTGGAGGAGGCGGAGTGGGAAGGTGGAGGAGGCGGAGTGGGAACGCGAGAGGGGAAGTGGAATGGGACGAATGGGACAGGGGAAGCAGGTAGAAACATTTTCTTTATTAAATGGCGTCGCAACGCGTGCCGGGTACCAGATAGTATATTTATAATTTTTTAGGTATAATGGATATCAGATTCGATTGGTTATCCATTATAGATAAATGAAACGATGTTACTTTGTTTGAACCACTTGTATATTTGTTTAAAGCCGACCAGTTTCGGAACGACCGTTTCTTCCTCAAGGCAAACGTATACTGATTTGACAATAAATTACAAAATAGTGGGTGGGAACAAAGTATTATTACTAAGGATTGTGGTAGGTATGGAGACGTTGTTAGGGATTAATGAAGAGTGGGTGTGTAGGGGAACATATTCATGATTGGGCTGTAAGATAATATTTTTTGTTTGTTGATAATAGATTCATTATTTTTAAGTGATTTTTTTTTTATTTTTAAGGCTTCTAAGTTATCTAAGCGTTTTCATTTATAGTTAATATGAAGAACATTTATCCCAGTATTTTTTTCAAAACTATGGTTATTTTCAATGATATGGTTAGTGAACTCAGAAAAATTATTATTAATAAGACACCTTAAATTTTCTTTGATTCTGATTAAAAAAATTGCGAGTTGTTTTTCCAAATAAAATGAGGGACAGTTTATGTTTATATATTCCGGAATTAGTCAATTTATGGTCTTTTTCTTTAGCGTTCCTTAAAAAATTTAATTAGATAATTAGTAGAGCTCCGTTTTTGTGTAAAATCACCTGAAGGGCGCTTTATAGATTATTATGATTTCATTTAAAAATTTTAACTATAGAAAATTTTGGCTTAGGACCCTTTTCTACATCAGTTTCAGAATGGAATATTTCCCTAACTTCCTCTTACTTCCCCTCCCCAGTACCTTCAGTCACATGACACAGGTTCTAACACTACACAATTTGGGGATGCTATGGGTTCTGGTTGGGCGTTTACACAATTCATAGCTACACTTACCTACATACATCCACATATATCATAGACTCTATATCTGCTTGTAGCTTGATTGTCACATATTCCTTTCTTATCCATTACTATCATGTTCCTTTTCCCCATCCTATCCCATCCCAATGTACCTGTTATTTCGTTACCATAACAAATCAGTGACGTCAATCGAAACTCGCCGCGTAAGCATATAATTTTCCCCGCATCCACAAACTGAATCCGCATACCGCAAGTATATAAGTGCATGAATAAACCATAATAAGCCAAGATGGCAGAGTGTCACAAGTTACCGCAGCAAGTCCCCTCCTTCCTTTCCTGTAAGTTCATTCTTTCTACTTGTACAGTGGTCTTTCACCCACCTATATTTCAAAACACATACAAGGTCCTTCGACATCCGCATTTACACAAAATACACATCATTCAGTCTCACTAGCCGGTTGATAGCAGTTGGGACCCTAAAGCGGTATTCACGAAAAAAAACCTGTGCAGAGCTTGAATAAATAGCAAAAGTTGAATATACGTTGGAAAGAATTAGAACTTTGAAATTTTGACGAATTATTCAAGTTCTGCGAATCAACTGGCCCTAAAGCGTGAGATCATTTTATTACGTTTCAACCGCAGTCGACAGCCTTTATTTGTCCATCAGCGCAGGTGTGTTGTTTATAAATAGCCCTTGGCTTATACGTGTCACAGTCAATCCTAGTTAATATGGGTTACATGGGTCGTCTCAGGGAAATACCCTTCAAAACCGACCACCGAGAATTGTTTAGCAAACCCGCTGGCCCCATTACCTGCTGTTAATCGCGTGCTTGTAAATATCAATCGCCTCCGTAATTTGGCGAGCTTTATTGGATTAAGGTTTCCCTGGTACCTAAAGCTCAAATCAGGTAAATTGCCGGCATCCGAGAAATGCTGAGCTATCACGGATTTGCAATAATTTATTCAGTAATGATAATAAATACCTTTCACTAATGGGAAATATTCAAGTTAGTTATATAGAACATCTTTATATTTAATATTAATAATAATAATAATGAAATTGGCAACATTACAACTAAAAAAGTACATTTTCAATGTAGATTTCATCAGTATAAAAAAATTAACAAGTAGAAAGTAATGTAAGATCGGTTACACAGAATAGCATAATTATACAATATTTTTAGTTGTGCATAGCCTGCCTCACTAGGTGAACCTGTATTGAAGCAGAATTTTTTGTAAAATGTTTCTCACAATTTTATCTATGGTTTTTTATAAATGTATAATGTAGGTTTCTTTACAGCAAAAACTTAATTTTAGATTACATTATTGTTTGTATATACACAATACAAAACTACAATAACAACTGTCAATGACAGGGCGTTTGGGTGAGAACATCAGTATAGGCTCGATCATTAGAATATATCCAAATTTGAATATATTTTTTAAACTCGTTTGTTTGACTATAGAATGTGTAATCCGAGCTAATGTGTACCTACGTACGCAATAGCTCGGATTACTAATCTCTACATCTTCTCTATCTCTACATATTATAAATTAAAGTCCCCCGCGTCGTCTGTCTGTCTGTTCGCGATAAACTCGAAAACTACTGAACGGATTTTCATGCGGTTTTCACCAATATATAGAGTGTTTCGTGAGGAAGGTTTGTCAAGGATTTGTGTAAATTGGTTGAAACATAACGATAATTGTTAGAAGTCTCGGAAAAAGTCAAGCCGCCTGGTAGCTTTCATCGAAAACGCTGCCTAATCTTTTGTGATATAACAAAACAGTGCATGGTGGGATATTCCTCTTTTATAGATTTACAGAAAAGTCCGCGAAGGCATATATCTATCTTTTACGGATAGCTTACTATACCCATTCTATCTTCTAAAAAAATAGTCACGTACATACATTGCGGTAATTGAAAAGTTATATAGACGGATACAGTATTAATCCTTATTAACTCAGATACGTTAGTTACCCCAAGCATTTCATGCACATTATTATAATCTTTCACACCATCTCTACGTATTATAAATTAAAGTCCTCCGCGGCATCTGTCTGTCTCTTCGCGATAAACTCAAAGACGGCGGTGGTTATATAGGTTGGATAACCATCCAGTAGATGACGCAGTGTTTTATTAGCCACAGCAACGCGTGGCCGGGTCAGCTAATAATGTAATAATGATGCAAATATTTTCCAGGAGTGGTAGCAATTCAAAAGTCAAGATACTAGCTTCGATAAGACGAACAGAGACAGTGACCAAATTCAAAAACGACACATAGACTTGGGTTGCTGAAATAGGTCGCCCCACTAATGCAATTCTCTGTAAAACGTAGCACACGTATCTTGTCAAACTAAGCTTCCATCATTATTATTACAAATTCTATTATAATTCAGTTTATATTTCTTAATTTGTAATATTTTCCTCTCCATAACATGCACATTCAAGCATCTTTCTTTTCTGTTTTTATTGCAAAATTATGCTGTCTACCTCAAAGAAATAATGTTAAGATGTATTAGTATTATTATTATTCTGCCTCAATACAGGATCACCTAGTGAGACAGACTATGCACAAATAAAAATATTGAACAATTGTGCTACTTCTGTGTAACCGTTCTTACATTATTATCTATTTGTTAATTTTTTTGTACTGATTGATGTAATCTATTGGTAAACTACATTGAACGTGTAATTTTTTTAGTTATAATGTTGCCAATTTCATTGAATAAAGTTATTATTATTTGACTCTAGTATTTACGTGTATATATATGTAGGTACGTTCATCCGCAATGATGTATTTACCTTTTACGTATGTCTCAACATAGGTATATCCTAGTGAGACAGGCATCATAAAACTCGTAATCTTACTGTAAACGAAAAAATAAATCAATAAAAATAAAAACCGTAAATTGGTTGAGATGTGTTTGTAATAATTTATTCGAAAATACCACCGTCCTACCATCACCTTCGTAGTTGCCACCCCTGACCCCCCACTACACGAAAGAAGAATCATCCTTAAATAGAAAATTTTCAAAGAATTTCAAAAATAGTCAAGATTTTCCTTAAATAGACTGGGATGCTTTCCCCGAATCTATCTAGGCGTGGAATTTCACGGCTTTAAAATTATTTATTCATGGATATCAATAATACCTTTCGCGAACGAGGGAGGTTAGATGGAACGAAAACCTACATGGTTCACGTTAAATGGTTCCAGTATTTTTAAATAGATATGGTCCACGTAAAATGGTTCAAATCTTTCCTTAGAAAATGGTCACCATGGATATTGGATATGGTCAAAGTAAAATGGTTTCAATCTTTCTTTAGAAAATGGTCACCGTGGATATGGTTCAATTGAAATGGTTCCAGTCTTGCTTTAGAAAATGGTCACCATGGATATGGTCTGTGTGAAATGGTTCCAGTCTTTTCTTAGCAAACGGTCACCGTGGATACATGAAATTGTTCCAGTTCATCCACGTGAAATTGTTCCAGTATTTTTTTAGATAATGGTCACCTGGTCTGTGTGAAATGGTTCCAGTCTTTTCTTAGCAAACGGTCACCGTGGATACGGTCCACGTGAAATTGTTCCAGTATTTTTTTAGAAAATGGTCATCGTGGATATGGTCCACATGAAATGGTTTCAGTCTTTCTTTAGAAAATGGTCACCGTGGATATGGTCCGCGTGAAATGGTTCCAGTCTTTCTTTAGAAAACGGTCACCATGGATACGGTCCACCTGAAATGGTTCCAGTCTTTCTTTAGAAAATAGTCACCATGGGCATGGTGCACGTAAAGTGGTTCCAGTCTTTCTTTAGAAAATGGTCACCGTGGATATGGTGTACGTAAAGTGGTTCCAGTCTTTTTTTCTTTAGTAAAATTTTCATAATTTTAAGCAATCCCCGACATAAAAAGAGCTGATGACTTCGAAACGGCTGAACAGATTTTCATGAGCAGCTAAGAACCATCTCGATCACGTCAGCTTTCAAACAAAAAAAACCCCATCATTATCGTTCCATTTGTTTGGGAGCTAAGATGCCACAGACAGACACACAGACAGACAGACACACAGAAAGTCAAACTTTTAACACCGCTCCTTCCGTCGGGGTAAAAGGATAACGGTCGCAACTGGGACAATTTACATATTATGTACAATTTACAATTAACATTTTACAATTTACGATTTACAATTTACAATATACAATTTGCAACTTACAATTTAAAGATACGTTTTAAGATTTTCACGGCCAAAAGTATTTTCGTTGTTTGTTATTTGTTGCACATCTACCGGATCTGCCGGATCTGCCCTGATGATGGACACTGCAACGCTGTCCGAAACGTTGGCTAAAGAAGGTGGTAGCACAACACGGCATAACACCCCCAAAAAATAACGTAAATTACAATTTACAATTTAAAATTTACAATTTACAATTTAAATTTAAATTAACAATTTACAATTTACAATTTACAATTTACAATTTACAATTTACAATTTACAATTTACAATTTACAAGTTACAATTTACAATTTACAATTTACAATTTACAATTTTCAATTTATAATTAACAATTTACAATTTCCAATTTTTATTACCATTTAAACTTTTATGAAAAGGTCAATATGTTATGCTCAATATAAAAATGAAATCGGATATAATTATTATTGCTATAGTTACAAACCAGTTCTTAGAATGATTGTTTTCAATGAAAAATGTAGTTTTGTCTTTAATATGGAAAAATTAGTCGAAGATAATATTGTTAATTTTAAAATTTCAAATAAGAGATTGACAATTATGACCGTTTGATAGAAGGGGGCAATGGCCGAATTGGTAAAGGCGCCCATCCAGGTTAGACGAGAGATTCTGGGTTCGTGTCCCAATTGCGACCGTTATCTTTTTCTATTTTTCTTCGTCTTGTTCTCTTTCATATTTTCGTGTAGATTATTAGTTTAATCTTCTTCTTCGATAATATTTTAGTCTTCCAAATCTGTTATTATTGGGTTCGTGGATCATGGATCATGGATCGAGAGTTTTTGCTGTTTTTACACAATATAGTTTATTGCTTCCAAGTAAATATTTGAAGATCAGCACTGCAATTTTAAATCTATGAAAAATGCCGGTAGAATGGGAGCGATCTGAATTTGTTCCTGAGAGAAAGATATAGATCTGGAAAGGATACCCTTTGGTTCGATGGTTTTCTTTGATAGAATGGAATGATATTGAACCTCCAGTAGAAGAGGCGAAGCAAGACGAAATAGAAAATCAAAAACAAGAAAATGCTCACATTTCTCTGATAAAATAAGCATTTCGTGAAATCTAAATTAAAATACCAAATAAGTAAAGAAGAAAGAATTTCACAGACGTTTTTCAATTTGGCCCTCGAATCTGATTTCCGACGTTTTCAGACTGAGCTATCCATATTAACGATGAACATGAATGTAGAAGATACATCGATGGAGAGTAAATCAGATGGGTCTTTACGGTACAGTTTGATACACTTTCATTGAGTGTATTCTTTGTACATTTTGTAAGTATCCAACGACATGTTAATAAGCGACATGTTAATCATCAATAAATTTGGGAAACTGACACATCTTCTCAAGGATCAATATTATGATCTTATAGCCAGGGTAAGATTTTTGTGCACATATCCTGTATGCAGAATCCTGTTGGTGAAATCTGACAAAAATTCGTGCCAGCATATAAAAATAACAAGTCTTAAGTCGGGTACTGTCATTTTTCTTTGTTTATTTTGATTTTATTAAATAATGTCATTTTAAAACAATAGACTAAGCCAAGCTTCTCTCACATTGACACGTTGAATTGAATTGTGAACATTCGTGTATTTGACTGGGCGAATCGAAGTCTTTTTTTAACTCAACCGTTTATGATTTGTAAGATTGTAAGTCCCGTTTCCGTTTTAAGATGGTGGCCGTTTTAATGGTTCAGTAAAGATTCTTTTTTTAAATGCGAAATCGCGTTAATTTGGAATTTCTTAATCGCATTTTTTCTATGTACCTTTTGCCAACCTGCCTGAAGAAAGTTGGAAAAAAGAATTATTGGTGACTTTTCTTTGGATAATTCCTTATTTGAAATTTAAAAAATACCTAAAATATATGGCTTACAATACGTACCTAACCTGTTTACAGATCTTATGATTTCAGATTCAGAGGAACTGTATACAAAATAAGATAAAATTAGAAACATATTTTTTACCACAAAACTGCTAGTTCACAAAACTACTAGTTTTAGATCGACGATTGGGTGAGAAATATATGAAGCAAATAAAAGCTGAATAAAACCCAATATAATTCCCAACGATAATCAGATATCACTTTCAAGTAGTTATAAATTATACATTATACAAAAAAATGTTTATGCCAATAAATTGAGTTATGCCAATGTTCCTGTCCTATATCAATCAGATTAAAATACCACTTTGTTCTATTGTTTCATATTTTTGAAGTAAAACTTCTTTACGCACGCTCGACTTGGGGGTAAAACTGGTCAATACGTTACTAAAAGTGTGATGTTCCGAAAAGTGTGATGCGAACGGTAATCGATGCGAACGGTGATCGGGCGAGGCGAACGGTTTTTTTCAATCATTTTTTTTTCAATGTCAATGTCACCCCAATGTCTTATGTTCATTTATAAGTTAGTGAAGTTTTACTTCAGTCGTGTGGTCTAAAGCACACTCGTTTTTTTCGTGTTACGCGGTATTGGCATGGTGATGAAAAAAAAATGATTCCATTGTATTAAATTTGTACACTTTATTGGCGGACTGCGCACCTTGCGTTTTCAATACCGTTGCTCCAACTAGGAATAAAGTAAACCAACATCTGTGTAAATTGCTCGAAGTGGCGAGTGAGCCGATAGACAGAGGAATAAATGGATTGGATGTTCAGTGAAAGAAAAAAGGGACAAGACGTCATTTGGCTGTAGGAAACTGTAGACGTCGATCGTAGAACCATGGAAAATAACTAACTGAGATGATTTTTTATTCATCAGTGTAGTACCCAACTCCAAAGTGAAGGCTTTGCCAACATTTTCTGTTTATAAATCGAAAAGAATTTGAAGAGATGTTATCATTTCGTTCGTTCGGTATGTTATTAGAAGAAAACTCCATTATTTTTTGCAACATTTAAACTTTAAATCCTTCCGATTAGGGTTTATATCCGAACACCAGAACATCTAAAAGAATAATTAGCCTTCCATAATATGAAGGAATAATTAGCCTTACATATGAAGCACTTGTTCGCAGCATCCTAGAATACAGGTCCGTTATTTGGGCCCCCTCTGAACAAAACCATATCCTAGAAACAGAAAGAGTACAAAAAAGGTTTATGCGTTACCTGTATATGAGGGAATATATATACGTATACTACCCATTCCTGTATCCATCGTTGTTCTTAATAGGAAAGCTCGATCTTAAAAACTTAGAAGCCCGCCGAAAAATATTTTTGGGGAAACATTTTTTTA
Organism: Limnephilus marmoratus; assembly: GCA_917880885.1. Classification (NCBI taxonomy): domain Eukaryota; kingdom Metazoa; phylum Arthropoda; class Insecta; order Trichoptera; family Limnephilidae; genus Limnephilus; species Limnephilus marmoratus. The sequence goes on along the minus strand of OU862931.1, from coordinate 14,462,282 downwards.
AGCTGATCTCCGGTATTGTACTGAATCCACCAACATTAAAGAAGATTAACCTATATGTCTCTAACGCGAATACTCGTGGGAGATCCCATACACCGAGAGCGAGTTATGCTCCGAAAGCGAGAACTTCTTCCTTTCAGAATGCGCTATTAAACTGAGCAATTCAACTGCTTAACGTTTCTGCATTGAGTATCAACATCTTCAACGTTACCTATAGATAGAGAGTATCTTTTGTATCTTTTTCAGTAACTATCTTTTGACATACACAGTGAAATGACAACATAGTGAAACTGCCCCCACGGAATTTTATTTTTTATTTTAAATTTTATAAACTTCTCCGTGATAATTTGGTGTATAACCTATTTATGGAGAACCAGAATAAAATAAATAATCTAGAAGGTAGAAGACGACGTAGTTGAGAACAACTATCTTCTAGAAAACATTCATTTCCACTGTCCTAACTAACTAACTAACCATCATCTAACTAACATCCGTTTCCCCGCAGGGGTAGGCAAAGAGGACGGACCGTCCAACAACTCGGCTTGGCACACACCCCTTGCCTCGTTTACATTCATACATCGTCTCATACATGCTCTTCTATTATTTTGACTCTTGACATGTCCCGACTCAAGTATCTGATTCACTTGCTCGACTTCTTCTATCATTCACATTTGCTTCTATCATTCTCATTCTATCATTCACATTTGCGTCATATATTCTCCTTATACTCTCTTCCTCGCTCATTCGCTCTACATGTACAAAACGTCTGAGTGTCTCTTTCTTAATTTTACTCATTACGCTTACATCAATCAGCCTTGCATTCTTTGCGGATCTCCACGTTTCTCGCACGATCATACATGGCTTTACCACACATTCGCCTCAGGGATCTCATTTCTACAGCATTCAGTATACTTTCATCAATTCTCTGCTAGTTCCATGCCTCACTGCCAAATATCAGGGTAGGTACCAGTACTCCATTATAGATGGCTAGCTTCGCTTCTTTGGACAGTTTTTTGTTGGTGCCAACGGCGTTCAGCCCTCCATTATGGAGTTACCTGCATTTACCCCACTGGCCAATACGAAATACACGATCGAATCAATTATTCCTCTTCCCACACTCAAAAACCAACAACACACAAATTAATAATATCTTTTCAGATGCCGATATTTTCCATTTGTCCACAGGTCAATTTACTAATGGCTTCAGCATGGTTCATTAGTTCGTGGAAAAACACCTTCAACTAACTAACCATCACGCCGTGTTTTGGCTCACACACCTTATGAACTCACATCTTTGTTCAACCGCTCTAAACGCCGATAATAATAAAAGTAATAAACAATATACATAGATAAGTTGAATTATTACATTACAAATGGTGAGCATAACATAACACGAGTATACCGAAGAATAAGTAAAAATGGTGGTACTACAAAATTTTTATTTTTTTATAATTGTGTTTTTCTTCTTTCCGGGGTAATTGATTGAAAACATTTATTTTGTAGTTCATACGGGTGGTACAGTTAATCCAGCCACAAAACTATTTCCGATAATGGACACACGCCTTCAAAAGGTACCGTAAATCAGTAAATTTAATATTACGTATTTTCCTTACAATTTGTGACGATGTGCTTTGTATAGGATGTAACAGGACTTGCCCGGGGGATTTTAACCAGCGATTCCTGGGCATACAAAAATACAAAAAAACTTTCTTTCCGGGATCAAACTTTCTTTCCGGGATCACATTAATAACATCGTGAACAAATCACTTAAACTACTCGGCTTCATTCATAGAATTACCTCTGACTTTAAACAAATAAATACACTTAAAACTCTTTACTGTTCGCTGGTCCGCCCTCACCTTGAATATGCTAGTGTCATTTGGTCTCCTTTTTATGCTATCCACATACGTTACATTGAATCTGTACAACATCGCTTCCTACGAGGAATTGCTTGGAGGTTAGGACTTGAAAGAGGAGAATACTCGTATGATGAAATTGAACAAACTTTAAACATTTCCTCTTTAGAAAAACGTAGAAAGGACTCTGATCTAAAATGCATTTTCAAAATTATCAACAGTATTACTGACACACCTGCTTTGTTATAACTCATCCAGTTCAACATTCCTTCCCGTAGACTCGGAAATAATGAATTGCTGTTCCTCAATCAACATTCTACTAATTATGGATATCATTCTCCTTTACCCAGAATGTCGAGACTTGTCAACGCAAATCAAACTTCAACGCAAAGCATTGAATTTTTTGGTGTAAGCCTAATTGACTTTCGGCAGTCGTTACGCAATGTGGTTTTTTAAAGTCTTTTTAAATCCATCTTCAAGCTACTTATAGTTATCTTCTCTATGTACTTTTATATTATATGTATTTTGTCAATGCTCTTCATCTATATGTAATCTCCTATCATTGTGATCTCTCTTTTTTCTATTCGTGTTATTGTTATATTGTTAATTGGACTATTTGTCCGTAAATAAATAAATAAAAAATACATGGAGTAAAAAATGTGCTTGGTTGTCATTTTGGTGTCCGACGATTTTTTAAAAATTAAAAACAAGAAACATATTCTTTAACTACGCCGCGCTACTGTTCCATCGCTATGGGAATTATCCCGTCCTGGGGTCCTAGCATGGTCGATCGATATAGGTTTTATCGAAAATGTCGGTAACTTGTCATCGCTCCTGAGCACGACTGCAGGCCGTTAACGAACAAACAATAGTTCACAACGACTAAGGGTTGGTAATTTATTTTATGTTAACTGTTATTTCTTCGTTAGCGGCCTGCAGTCGTGCTCGGGAGCGATGACAAGTTACCGACATTTTCGATAAAACCTATATCGATCGACCATGCTAGGGGGCCTGATGTGTGTGGGCGATACGCGCTATTTCGTATGGTAAATAGCTGTTAGAACGAGACGCAACGCTTATCAAATGTCCTCTAGGCTACAAACGCGCTACTTTTTAACTAGTAAGTTACGGCGCGTGACGGAAAAATATTTTTATTGTTTTTAATAGAAAAAAAAATGTCATCGGATAACGATGGCATGTACATTTTTTACTCCAATATGCTCAGGAATCGATGGTCAAAATCCTTTGGGTACGTCCTGTTACACCCTGTATATCCAAACAAATTAATCACCCTTGCACTCTTTCCACATCTCTGAATAAAATTTAATTAAAAAGCTATACAATATTTTTTAATTTCTCCCAATACTCAAAATATATTTCATCTCTGTTGTAAAAAGGCTTCAGTGGTTTTAAAAAATACTTAACTCTCAGCAATTTGACTCCCAAAGCTTCCATTTTCCGTTTTTTCGATTTTAATTTGCAAAATACGAATGTTACTTTCAAAAGACTTTATCCTTTTGAAACCATTGAGATAAACTTTACCAGGTTGGTTCCCTGGTACCAGATAAAAATACAACAATTGTTGAATAGCAATTAAAAATTATCGTACATTCCACACATCATATGAGTTAATTTCCAAAATTTGTATCCAAAAATAACAAAATGGTCAATAAATTTAGGCGGAACAGAGTCAGAAATATTATAAAAAATTGCTTTGTGATAATTATGTATTACGAATGCCCTTTATATTTCTTTGTTTCCCAAATTTCAATTTTTTTCCCTTACTGTTTTTCTTCTATACTCAATGCTTACACACTGTTTCTTACATATTCGATAATAAATTGATTCTAGAACCTAGTCTACTACTATTATCCTACTGTATCGTAGAGTATAATTATGTGAATGGAATACGTGAATGTTAACTTTACTTCATACTAAATATATGAATAATCATGGTCCTACATATCCAATATAAATGAAATCTTCTGTCAATTTGACTGTCCTAGAACGGGAGACCTTCCTAGTTGGACAGTCAAAGCTCTTTATACTGTAAATGTATTATTTACAAAAAAATAAAAAATAATCGAAAGATTACATAAATATTTATAATCTTAATAAAAAACCCGCTGTAATCAAGCAGTGATTCATCATTATTTATTTATATATTTTAGGGAAATCAACAGTTTACAATTTATGATTAATTTATACATGCAAAATTAACCTAACTGAGAAACCAATTATAGATTTCCTTATTATACTATTATATAGTGTCTAGAAATTAAACAGTAATCTTACAACTAAAGGATATGTAGATTATAACAGGAGGTAGGTAGTACATAATGTATGTGATTACATAATATATCATTACATTTATGCAGTTTTGTACTTATTTAAGACATTTTTAATAGACTTTTGATACGGTTTTTATATTTATTTCGTCACAATTGAATATATCTGTATCAGAGTGAATGTTATAATCAGTTGAACGTAGTCTTATAAGGCAAACATTTTGGTTTGAATTTGTTTTTCATAATCGACATTTTTCACATCTCGAATACCAAATATATATATTAAAATGCTTTAAATAGGTTACTTTTATGTCCCCCGTTTAAAAACACTTTTCTTAAATTTTAGATTAAGATATTCAATTATAAGAATAATCAATTTTAAATTGTACTCAATTGTACCAATTGCAAATGTCCAGCTAATGAGAGTAATCAGAAGATAAAATTTATTCGTTATTATTTTACATGTTACTAGCGCAGACCCGTGAAAAATCACGGGATATTATGATTGTACAGCTGAAAGTTTACGTAAATAATATACTTACCTCTATCAGAACAAGGAAAATTGCCACAGAATGACCAAGAAAAAATATTCACGAACACTTGCTTACCTGAATTTATAGTTGCAATTTTGAAAATGATAATAATAATAATTTCTATTTGGTACTTTATTGCTTGTCTATATTCTTCACACAGCAGTTCCTATTTTTAAAATGATACTTAAATTCAAAACAAATCTGAGTTCCAGAGTTCTTTGAACCATGGTTATATGTAGAGGACTGACATACAATTTGGGAGGTGGGTATGGATACCACCTCCCCGGGAACCATTTATTGGATAACCAACACCTCTGCCATAGGTCACCCCAAGTGGATCGCTGCGTTTGATGACTTAGGAGGGGTGCTCGGGTTCATGGGGTGAGGTTTGTCCAGTTCTTGGCGGCCGATGCATCTGCCCACCTGCCGTGTGGTGGGCTGGATCAAGAAAGGTTGAAGAATCGTTGAGGGAGGTCTTTTATCCTTTCCAGTCGGAATCTCTCGAATTATCGCCTAGCACCGCGGTTGGAGGGATGGATTCATGCGCCCGTCACTCCTTGACACACTGCCCCCGGATTCCTACCCACCCATCATATATATTTCCTTCCCAGAACTCCATCTCCTTCCTTTCCTTAAAAAACCCTCTACACAGCATCCCCCGAGATGACACAGGCCCTGAGGAAAATTATTTTCCTTAGAGTCTCCTGTGTGGAGCTAATGTAAAAAAAAAAACAAAATTAGAATAATCGATTAGCTATCCCTAAGAGATAGGAAGGCTGATAGAGATATTGAAAGAAGTGTGAATGCAGGTAACTCTATTAATGGAGGACTGAACGCCGTTGGCATCAACAAAAAACTGTCCAAAACGCGAAACTAGCCGTCCATAATGGAGTACTGGTACCTACCCTGATGTATGGCAGTGAGGCATGGAACTGGCAGAGGAAGGATGAAAGTAGGCTGAACGCTGTAGAAATGAGATCCCTGAGGCGTATGTGTGGTAAAACCATGTATGATCGTATGAGAAATGTGGAAATCCGCAAAGAATGCAAGGCTGATGTAAGCGTAATGAGTAAGATCAAGAAAGGAACGCTCCGATGGTTTGGGCATGAAGAGCGAATGTATGAGGAAAGGAGTGTAAGGAGTATATATGACGCAAATGTGAATGGTAGAAGAAGTCGAGGACGCCCAAGAAAGACATGGCATGACCAAGTGAATCAGATACTTGAGTCGGGCCATGTCAAGAGTCAGAATAATAGAAGAGAATGTATGAGACGTTGTATGAATGTAAACGAGGCAAGGAATGTGTGCCAAGACCGGGATTGGCGGTTCGTTCTCTGTGCCTACCCCTGCGGGGAAATGACGTGATGGTTAGTTAGTTAGTTAGTTATATATTATTTAGTATTTAATTTGTTTTTCACATCATAAAATCGTCTGAAGTAACTTGATATTCAGGATGTCCGGGGGTAAAGTGCATTAACTTCGGGAGGTGATGTTTCATGATAGTATAAATAAAAAAGGTAATTAACTTTTTTCGAAATTCCAACTTTTAGGGGTAGTTTTGTGGTAAAAAGATAAAATTAGACCGGCGCGCGTGTGCGGGCAGCATTATTATTACCAAGCAACGTTGTAACAATCGCGCCCAGGATGCTAACAGCAACTTGACCGAGTAAGTTTTATCTAACACTGAGGATTTTTAGTTGTCTTTTTGTATGGAAAAAAAAATAATTTCAGAAAAAGTTATTAATCTTTTTTACTCTTACCATCATGTAGAATCACCTCCCGAAGTTAAGAGGGCATTACCAGAGAAAACCAGAAATATGTCATTTTTAAATCAGATTTTAGACGTATTGACTCTTTTACACAAAAAATTATTAATGAATTTCGAAAGATTGTTCTGTTATCCAGCATTTGAATGTTTTAATTTTGAGAAAAAATGTTTATTTTTAATATAATAAGGTTATACCATAGGTCGTCGGCAGATTTGTTAATTTTTCAAAAAAGTATTTGTATTACACCACACCCATTTCAAATCATATAATCATGCAGTAAAATAAATCAATACATTATCTGGGTATCGCATGTGTTAAAATTTTAATTTTAGTTCAGATAAAATCATAAAAAAAAATATACGTACATGTGTTTCTTGACGAAAATTGGTCCGTTTGTGTATTTATTTACAAACTAATATGTTTAAGATTTTTTTAACATTCTTATTTAACTTAGACGTTATTGAAAAATGATAAATACTTATAATAAAAAAAAAATAATTATAAAAAGTTCATTATTGTAATAATAATCACGCCTTTCAGCATTTTTGGATGTAGGTATAAATCAAAGCAAATTTGGAATAAAATAAAACCGATTTTGAGTTATGATTTTAAAAAGCTGGTGTTCAGGATCTCAACTTCCGCTCTCCTGACAGAGCAATCCGGCGTGGTAACACCAGATTCCAAAGGAAGTGTGGCTGGAGAACCCTTCAATAATAACTCCAGCTCTTGAATAATTGGTCTTTATTCAAACAATAAAAAGACCCGTAGGGTAGCTCATGTACGGTGAGCCCAATAATGCTATCTCTCTCCGCGATTTTATAACCCACATGAAGTGAAAACCTGGCAGCAGACGTTTTGCCAAAAACGACCCGCCCAAGACGGATGGTAACAAGAGAAGAAAGAATTAATTCCGTGGCAATACGAAATCACCCTGGCAATCGCCAACACAAAAAAAAATGTTGCCACAACCATTAGGGTGACAATCACAAATATTAATATTTCAGTACCTGAAATCTTAACAGCTGGTACGGAGAAAAATTAATCTTTCTCATTGTAACCGCCCTGCACGATCATAAGAACAACTTTCGACGAAATGTGGATTTTCGGCTGCTGGCTGGTTAAACGCTCTTAATGGACTTTACCTCTGAACATCCTGTATGTAGCGTAATTTAGTATTTGTATGTAGTCATCCAAGGTTTGTACGCTTGAACACAGCGGGTTGGTAACTACTTGGAAAATATATAGAAATATGATTTTATTCATTCCCCATGAAAGGATTAAGTAATGAATTTTAATAACCGCCTTAGAAAAATCATTTTCATTGTTCATTTGCTCGTATTTCCTATCTATTAATGAAAGAAAAAATGATCGGAGTAAAGTCATTTCCCCCTTCTTGGCAATGTGGTCTACGAGTATAAAGTACTCATAAGTTTATTACTATTTTCTTTCATAAACTGGTACATGAATAAAACAGATTTTAAATAAATAAGCGAAACTCAATTGAAAATCTGGAAATAGAAAAATCAGAAAGACATATTGACACCTCTGGGAGGTTTTACTGATAAAGTTTTTTTTTTTTCAATCATTTCTGGCTTTCACCCTTCAAGGGTGTTCTAGGCCATCATTTATAATTACAGAGAAAGGAAAGGTGAATTTATATATTAATTTTATTTAAATGTGCAAATTTCAGAATTTTATGGAAGATTGGAGTAGAGTTCAGACATAGAAGAGATGAGATGTTGAATGGAGGAGAGGCAATTTTTGATAACGCTTGATAGAAGAGAGGATATTTATTTAGAGAGGGACAATCAAAAAATATGTGATCTAAAGTTCCCACATCTAGACCACAGAACGTACAATCTGGGGAGTCAAGCACATGAATTTTATAAAGGTGAGAAGGAACGGAACAATGTCCGATTCTCATACGAATAAGTAAGGAGATTTCTTTTTTGGAAAAATGAGGGAATTTTTGAAACCACGGTTTTGATGGGATAGTCCTTTGTATTGAGGCGTAGCGGGCACCCTTGGATTGACTAGCAATGTTCCAATACTCTGTCCAATCATTGCGGGATCTATCTTTGATGATGGAAAAAATATCAGACAGGGGAATATGGTTTACGAGGGTAACGGTAGGGTTAGACGCTCCTTGTTTTGCCAAGGAATCAGCAATATCGTTACCCACTATGCCAACATGTCCAGGAATCCAAATCAGAGTGACAGTTTTTCCAGAGCTTTGAATGGAGGTTATCAATACTCGAATAAGACATACAAAGTGATCATCAGGATGAAGAAGAGGACTTGTTTTAAGTTTTTGGAGGGAACTGAGAGAGTCAGAGAGAACAAGAGAATGTTCAAAATTATTTTTTATTATATATTTGAGAGATTCAATAATCGCAATGCACTCGGCAGAAAATATTGAAAATTGGTTTGAAATTAAATAAAATATTCTTTATTATAAGCAATAATTATCAGCCTGAAACACTCATCCACATTGAAAAATCTTCCGAGAAAAGATACATGACGCCAACGGGACTTGAACCCGTGTCCTCTCGATTGCCGGTCGATTGCTCTTGACCACTGAGCTATGGCGGCTTATCTCGTACCCGCCAAATGATTCAATATATGCTAGTGTTTCATTCAACAATTACTGCTTATTATATATATATATTTTTTTTTTATATTTTTTCCACCTGCAAACAACCAACTTTATTTTTGCGAGAGAAACATTGTAAGTGTTAAGTCCCTCGCTAGGTGGCGTCGAGACAAATTATGTCTTCATTTTATTGGGGAAATACTTAAACTTGTCAAATATTAATTATTATTTTTATTGTAAAACTAACGTTTTAAGACAAGATTTTTTATGCATAGCACAAAGGGTAACAATTATTATAAGCAATAATTATCAGCCTGAAACACTCATCCACATTGAAAAATCTTCCGAGAAAAGATACATGACGCCAACGGGACTTGAACCCGTGTCCTCTCGATTGCCGGTCGATTGCTCTTGACCACTGAGCTATGGCGGCTTATCTCGTACCCGCCAAATGATTCAATATATGCTAGTGTTTCATTCAACAATTACTGCTTATTATATTTTTTCCACCTGAAAACAACCAACTTTATTTTTGCGAGAGAAACATTGTAAGTGTTAAGTCCCTCGCTAGGTGGCGTCGAGACAAATTATGTCTTCATTTTATTGGGGAAATACTTAAACTTGTCAAATATTAATTATTATTTTTATTGTAAAACTAACGTTTTAAGACAAGATTTTTTATGCATAGCACAAAGGGTAACAATTATTATAAGCAATAATTATCAGCCTGAAACACTCATCCACATTGAAAAATCTTCCGAGAAAAGATACATGACGCCAACGGGACTTGAACCCGTGTCCTCTCGATTGCCGGTCGATTGCTCTTGACCACTGAGCTATGGCGGCTTATCTCGTACCCGCCAAATGATTCAATATATGCTAGTGTTTCATTCAACAATTACTGCTTATTATATATTTTTTTTTTTTTTTTTTTTTTTTTTTTCCACCTGCAAACAACCAACTTTATTTTTGCGAGAGAAACATTGTAAGTGTTGAGTCCCTCGCTAGGTGGCGTCGAGACAAATTATGTCTTCATTTTATTGGGGAAATACTTAAACTTGTCAAATATTAATTATTATTTTTATTGTAAAACTAACGTTTTAAGACAAGATTTTTTATGCATAGCACAAAGGGTAACAATTATTATAAGCAATAATTATCAGCCTGAAACACTCGTCCACATTGAAAAATCTTCCGAGAAAAGATACATGACGCCAACGGGACTTGAACCCGTGTCCTCTCGATTGCCGGTCGATTGCTCTTGACCACTGAGCTATGGCGGCTTATCTCGTACCCGCCAAATGATTCAATATATGCTAGTGTTTCATTCAACAATTACTGCTTATTATATTTTTTCCACCTGAAAACAACCAACTTTATTTTTGCGAGAGAAACATTGTAAGTGTTAAGTCCCTCGCTAGGTGGCGTCGAGACAAATTATGTCTTCATTTTATTGGGGAAATACTTAAACTTGTCAAATATTAATTATTATTTTTATTGTAAAACTAACGTTTTAAGACAAGATTTTTTATGCATAGCACAAAGGGTAACAATTATTATAAGCAATAATTATCAGCCTGAAACACTCATCCACATTGAAAAATCTTCCGAGAAAAGATACATGACGCCAACGGGACTTGAACCCGTGTCCTCTCGATTGCCGGTCGATTGCTCTTGACCACTGAGCTATGGCGGCTTATCTCGTACCCGCCAAATGATTCAATATATGCTAGTGTTTCATTCAACAATTACTGCTTATTATATTTTTTCCACCTGCAAACAACCAACTTTATTTTTGCGAGAGAAACATTGTAAGTGTTAAGTCCCTCGCTAGGTGGCGTCGAGACAAATTATGTCTTCATTTTATTGGGGAAATACTTAAACTTGTCAAATATTAATTATTATTTTTATTGTAAAACTAACGTTTTAAGACAAGATTTTTTATGCATAGCACAAAGGGTAACAATTATTATAAGCAATAATTATCAGCCTGAAACACTCATCCACATTGAAAAATCTTCCGAGAAAAGATACATGACGCCAACGGGACTTGAACCCGTGTCCTCTCGATTGCCGGTCGATTGCTCTTGACCACTGAGCTATGGCGGCTTATCTCGTACCCGCCAAATGATTCAATATATGCTAGTGTTTCATTCAACAATTACTGCTTATTATATTTTTTCCACCTGCAAACAACCAACTTTATTTTTGCGAGAGAAACATTGTAAGTGTTAAGTCCCTCGCTAGGTGGCGTCGAGACAAATTATGTCTTCATTTTATTGGGGAAATACTTAAACTTGTCAAATATTAATTATTATTTTTATTGTAAAACTAACGTTTTAAGACAAGATTTTTTATGCATAGCACAAAGGGTAACAATTATTATAAGCAATAATTATCAGCCTGAAACACTCATCCACATTGAAAAATCTTCCGAGAAAAGATACATGACGCCAACGGGACTTGAACCCGTGTCCTCTCGATTGCCGGTCGATTGCTCTTGACCACTGAGCTATGGCGGCTTATCTCGTACCCGCCAAATGATTCAATATATGCTAGTGTTTCATTCAACAATTACTGCTTATTATATTTTTTCCACCTGCAAACAACCAACTTTATTTTTGCGAGAGAAACATTGTAAGTGTTAAGTCCCTCGCTAGGTGGCGTCGAGACAAATTATGTCTTCATTTTATTGGGGAAATACTTAAACTTGTCAAATATTAATTATTATTTTTATTGTAAAACTAACGTTTTAAGACAAGATTTTTTATGCATAGCACAAAGGGTAACAATTATTATAAGCAATAATTATCAGCCTGAAACACTCATCCACATTGAAAAATCTTCCGAGAAAAGATACATGACGCCAACGGGACTTGAACCCGTGTCCTCTCGATTGCCGGTCGATTGCTCTTGACCACTGAGCTATGGCGGCTTATCTCGTACCCGCCAAATGATTCAATATATGCTAGTGTTTCATTCAACAATTACTGCTTATTATATTTTTTCTACCTGCAAACAACCAACTTTATTTTTGCGAGAGAAACATTGTAAGTGTTAAGTCCCTCGCTAGGTGGCGTCGAGACAAATTATGTCTTCATTTTATTGGGGAAATACTTAAACTTGTCAAATATTAATTATTATTTTTATTGTAAAACTAACGTTTTAAGACAAGATTTTTTATGCATAGCACAAAGGGTAACAATTATTATAAGCAATAATTATCAGCCTGAAACACTCATCCACATTGAAAAATCTTCAGAGAAAAGATACATGACGCCAACGGGACTTGAACCCGTGTCCTCTCGATTGCCGGTCGATTGCTCTTGACCACTGAGCTATGGCGGCTTATCTCGTACCCGCCAAATGATTCAATATATGCTAGTGTTTCATTCAACAATTACTGCTTATTATATTTTTTCCACCTGCAAACAACCAACTTTATTTTTGCGAGAGAAACATTGTAAGTGTTAAGTCCCTCGCTAGGTGGCGTCGAGACAAATTATGTCTTCATTTTATTGGGGAAATACTTAAACTTGTCAAATATTAATTATTATTTTTATTGTAAAACTAACGTTTTAAGACAAGATTTTTTATGCATAGCACAAAGGGTAACAATTATTATAAGCAATAATTATCAGCCTGAAACACTCATCCACATTGAAAAATCTTCCGAGAAAAGATACATGACGCCAACGGGACTTGAACCCGTGTCCTCTCGATTGCCGGTCGATTGCTCTTGACCACTGAGCTATGGCGGCTTATCTCGTACCCGCCAAATGATTCAATATATGCTAGTGTTTCATTCAACAATTACTGCTTATTATATTTTTTTTCCACCTGCAAACAACCAACTTTATTTTTGCGAGAGAAACATTGTAAGTGTTAAGTCCCTCGCTAGGTGGCGTCGAGACAAATTATGTCTTCATTTTATTGGGGAAATACTTAAACTTGTCAAATATTAATTATTATTTTTATTGTAAAACTAACGTTTAAGACAAGATTTTTTATGCATAGCACAAAGGGTAACAATTATTATAAGCAATAATTATCAGCCTGAAACACTCATCCACATTGAAAAATCTTCCGAGAAAAGATACATGACGCCAACGGGACTTGAACCCGTGTCCTCTCGATTGCCGGTCGATTGCTCTTGACCACTGAGCTATGGCGGCTTATCTCGTACCCGCCAAATGATTCAATATATGCTAGTGTTTCATTCAACAATTACTGCTTATTATATTTTTTCCACCTGCAAACAACCAACTTTATTTTTGCGAGAGAAACATTGTAAGTGTTAAGTCCCTCGCTAGGTGGCGTCGAGACAAATTATGTCTTCATTTTATTGGGGAAATACTTAAACTTGTCAAATATTAATTATTATTTTTATTGTAAAACTAACGTTTTAAGACAAGATTTTTTATGCATAGCACAAAGGGTAACAATTATTATAAGCAATAATTATCAGCCTGAAACACTCATCCACATTGAAAAATCTTCCGAGAAAAGATACATGACGCCAACGGGACTTGAACCCGTGTCCTCTCGATTGCCGGTCGATTGCTCTTGACCACTGAGCTATGGCGGCTTATCTCGTACCCGCCAAATGATTCAATATATGCTAGTGTTTCATTCAACAATTACTGCTTATTATATTTTTTCCACCTGCAAACAACCAACTTTATTTTTGCGAGAGAAACATTGTAAGTGTTAAGTCCCTCGCTAGGTGGCGTCGAGACAAATTATGTCTTCATTTTATTGGGGAAATACTTAAACTTGTCAAATATTAATTATTATTTTTATTGTAAAACTAACGTTTTAAGACAAGATTTTTTATGCATAGCACAAAGGGTAACAATTATTATAAGCAATAATTATCAGCCTGAAACAATAAAATGAAGACATAATTTGTCTCGACGCCACCTAGCGAGGGACTTAACACTTACAATGTTTCTCTCGCAAAAATAAAGTTGGTTGTTTGCAGGTGGAAAAAATATAATAAGCAGTAATTGTTGAATGAAACACTAGCATATATTGAATCATTTGGCGGGTACGAGATAAGCCGCCATAGCTCAGTGGTCAAGAGCAATCGACCGGCAATCGAGAGGACACGGGTTCAAGTCCCGTTGGCGTCATGTATCTTTTCTCGGAAGATTTTTCAATGTGGATGAGTGTTTCAGGCTGATAATTATTGCTTATAATAATTGTTACCCTTTGTGCTATGCATAAAAAATCTTGTCTTAAACGTTAGTTTTACAATAAAAATAATAATTAATATTTGACAAGTTTAAGTATTTCCCCAATAAAATGAAGACATAATTTGTCTCGACGCCACCTAGCGAGGGACTTAACACTTACAATGTTTCTCTCGCAAAAATAAAGTTGGTTGTTTGCAGGTGGAAAAAAAATATAATAAGCAGTAATTGTTGAATGAAACACTAGCATATATTGAATCATTTGGCGGGTACGAGATAAGCCGCCATAGCTCAGTGGTCAAGAGCAATCGACCGGCAATCGAGAGGACACGGGTTCAAGTCCCGTTGGCGTCATGTATCTTTTCTCGGAAGATTTTTCAATGTGGATGAGTGTTTCAGGCTGATAATTATTGCTTATAATAATTGTTACCCTTTGTGCTATGCATAAAAAATCTTGTCTTAAAACGTTAGTTTTACAATAAAAATAATAATTAATATTTGACAAGTTTAAGTATTTCCCCAATAAAATGAAGACATAATTTGTCTCGACGCCACCTAGCGAGGGACTTAACACTTACAATGTTTCTCTCGCAAAAATAAAGTTGGTTGTTTGCAGGTGGAAAAAATATAATAAGCAGTAATTGTTGAATGAAACACTAGCATATATTGAATCATTTGGCGGGTACGAGATAAGCCGCCATAGCTCAGTGGTCAAGAGCAATCGACCGGCAATCGAGAGGACACGGGTTCAAGTCCCGTTGGCGTCATGTATCTTTTCTCTGAAGATTTTTCAATGTGGATGAGTGTTTCAGGCTGATAATTATTGCTTATAATAATTGTTACCCTTTGTGCTATGCATAAAAAATCTTGTCTTAAAACGTTAGTTTTACAATAAAAATAATAATTAATATTTGACAAGTTTAAGTATTTCCCCAATAAAATGAAGACATAATTTGTCTCGACGCCACCTAGTGAGGGACTTAACACTTACAATGTTTCTCTCGCAAAAATAAAGTTGGTTGTTTGCAGGTAGAAAAAATATAATAAGCAGTAATTGTTGAATGAAACACTAGCATATATTGAATCATTTGGCGGGTACGAGATAAGCCGCCATAGCTCAGTGGTCAAGAGCAATCGACCGGCAATCGAGAGGACACGGGTTCAAGTCCCGTTGGCGTCATGTATCTTTTCTCGGAAGATTTTTCAATGTGGATGAGTGTTTCAGGCTGATAATTATTGCTTATAATAATTGTTACCCTTTGTGCTATGCATAAAAAATCTTGTCTTAAAACGTTAGTTTTACAATAAAAATAATAATTAATATTTGACAAGTTTAAGTATTTCCCCAATAAAATGAAGACATAATTTGTCTCGACGCCACCTAGCGAGGGACTTAACACTTACAATGTTTCTCTCGCAAAAATAAAGTTGGTTGTTTGCAGGTGGAAAAAATATAATAAGCAGTAATTGTTGAATGAAACACTAGCATATATTGAATCATTTGGCGGGTACGAGATAAGCCGCCATAGCTCAGTGGTCAAGAGCAATCGACCGGCAATCGAGAGGACACGGGTTCAAGTCCCGTTGGCGTCATGTATCTTTTCTCGGAAGATTTTTCAATGTGGATGAGTGTTTCAGGCTGATAATTATTGCTTATAATAATTGTTACCCTTTGTGCTATGCATAAAAAATCTTGTCTTAAAACGTTAGTTTTACAATAAAAATAATAATTAATATTTGACAAGTTTAAGTATTTCCCCAATAAAATGAAGACATAATTTGTCTCGACGCCACCTAGCGAGGGACTTAACACTTACAATGTTTCTCTCGCAAAAATAAAGTTGGTTGTTTGCAGGTGGAAAAAATATAATAAGCAGTAATTGTTGAATGAAACACTAGCATATATTGAATCATTTGGCGGGTACGAGATAAGCCGCCATAGCTCAGTGGTCAAGAGCAATCGACCGGCAATCGAGAGGACACGGGTTCAAGTCCCGTTGGCGTCATGTATCTTTTCTCGGAAGATTTTTCAATGTGGATGAGTGTTTCAGGCTGATAATTATTGCTTATAATAATTGTTACCCTTTGTGCTATGCATAAAAAATCTTGTCTTAAAACGTTAGTTTTACAATAAAAATAATAATTAATATTTGACAAGTTTAAGTATTTCCCCAATAAAATGAAGACATAATTTGTCTCGACGCCACCTAGCGAGGGACTTAACACTTACAATGTTTCTCTCGCAAAAATAAAGTTGGTTGTTTGCAGGTGGAAAAAATATAATAAGCAGTAATTGTTGAATGAAACACTAGCATATATTGAATCATTTGGCGGGTACGAGATAAGCCGCCATAGCTCAGTGGTCAAGAGCAATCGACCGGCAATCGAGAGGACACGGGTTCAAGTCCCGTTGGCGTCATGTATCTTTTCTCGGAAGATTTTTCAATGTGGATGAGTGTTTCAGGCTGATAATTATTGCTTATAATAATTGTTACCCTTTGTGCTATGCATAAAAAATCTTGTCTTAAAACGTTAGTTTTACAATAAAAATAATAATTAATATTTGACAAGTTTAAGTATTTCCCCAATAAAATGAAGACATAATTTGTCTCGACGCCACCTAGCGAGGGACTTAACACTTACAATGTTTCTCTCGCAAAAATAAAGTTGGTTGTTTGCAGGTGGAAAAAATATAATAAGCAGTAATTGTTGAATGAAACACTAGCATATATTGAATCATTTGGCGGGTACGAGATAAGCCGCCATAGCTCAGTGGTCAAGAGCAATCGACCGGCAATCGAGAGGACACGGGTTCAAGTCCCGTTGGCGTCATGTATCTTTTCTCGGAAGATTTTTCAATGTGGATGAGTGTTTCAGGCTGATAATTATTGCTTATAATAATTGTTACCCTTTGTGCTATGCATAAAAAAATCTTGTCTTAAAACGTTAGTTTTACAATAAAAATAATAATTAATATTTGACAAGTTTAAGTATTTCCCCAATAAAATGAAGACATAATTTGTCTCGACGCCACCTAGCGAGGGACTTAACACTTACAATGTTTCTCTCGCAAAAATAAAGTTGGTTGTTTGCAGGTGGAAAAAATATAATAAGCAGTAATTGTTGAATGAAACACTAGCATATATTGAATCATTTGGCGGGTACGAGATAAGCCGCCATAGCTCAGTGGTCAAGAGCAATCGACCGGCAATCGAGAGGACACGGGTTCAAGTCCCGTTGGCGTCATGTATCTTTTCTCGGAAGATTTTTCAATGTGGATGAGTGTTTCAGGCTGATAATTATTGCTTATAATAATTGTTACCCTTTGTGCTATGCATAAAAAATCTTGTCTTAAAACGTTAGTTTTACAATAAAAATAATAAAAAATATTCTTTCATTAGAATTATTGTGGTAAACGTTAATACCAATACCACAGTTAGGAGAGTCCGGAGATTTGGAGCCATCAGTAAATAAAAGAGAAGAGTTGGGCCATTTAGAAGAAATAATGTCATTGAACATATTATTGACAGTACGGGCTGGGAGATTGGAATGACTTTTAAGGATGCCGATCCCTTCTAAAATCGTTGGGGATAGGGTGACGTGACTATATTTTAATTTGTACAAAGGAAGAAGATCATTTTTGATAATTTGAAGCTCTGAGAGAGAGCGAAAATTTTTACAGATGGCAGGGAGAGGTTTAGTTCGAGCTCTGATTGTAGATGAATGTGTTGAGTCGTTGAACAACGAGACTCTGGGAATAATCTGATGACTTTTAGAATTTAAACATTTAAGAACAAATTTGTCAGAAAATAATTGACGCCTTAAATAAAGAGGAGGATCAGAACATTCTACTTGAAGGGAATTGATGGGCGACGATTGCATCGCGCCAGTTATTATTCGCAATGACTTAGATTGAATTTTGTCTAATTTACTGAGTGCATTTTTGGATGCAGTACTAAAAAGTGGGCAGGCATAGTCGAGATGACTTCGAATAAGTGCATTGTAGAGCAACTTAATGCAGATAGGATGAGCACCCCACCAAACGCCAGTCAATGATCTGATAATATTTAAATTTTTTTCACATTTAGTAACTATATTATTAATGTGGGAAGACCATTTAAGTTTCCTATCAAATGTTACTCCCAAAAATTTTACTTCGGAAGCATTGGGGATTGGAGAGTTTTTAAATAAAATTTGAACAGGGGGGTTATTATGACGATTTGAGAAGGTAACACACCGACTCTTTTGTACTGAAAGTTCAAGACCATTTAAAGTAAGCCATGTGCAAAGGGCATCCATGGCTTCATTAAGATATTTGACGGCGGAAGGAATGATTTTGGATGATAAGAAGAAAGCTATGTCATCTGCGAACTCAACAACTTTTACTTGAGGGGGAATGGTGACATGCATATCGTGCGTGTATATATTATACAGCAAGGGGGATAATACATCGCCTTGGGGTAAACCCTTCCAAATTGACCTACTCTGAGGAGTAACATCTGGTAGCTCAATGAAAATTTTCCTATCGAGAAAAAGATTAATAATAGATTGGACAAACATGAGGGGTAAGCCAAGGCCTAAAAGTTTTTTTTTAAGAATTGGGATGGAAACATTGTCAAAGGCGCCTTCTATGTCTATAAAGACTGCAAGACATACTTCCTTGTTAGAAATGGATAAATTAATATCAGTGCTGATGATGGCGAGGTTATCTTGTGTAGATTTCTTTTTCCTAAATCCAAATTGGGATGGAGAGAGAAGATGATTACTCTCGACAAAAAATTCTAACCGGTTTTTAATTAATTTTTCATAAATTTTACTAAGGGTGGATGAAAGAGCAATTGGCCTATAGTTGGATCCAGAATTGGGTGATTTGTTTAATTTTAGAATTGGGATGATTATTTGAGAACTCCAGTCATCAGATATTATGCCAGTCTGGTAGATTATATTTAAGATGCTTAAAAAGTGATTTAGAACATTATCATAACTATTTTTGATAATGCTATAAGGTATACCATCTCTGCCTGGAGATGAGTCCTTGACTGTTGATAAACAATTTTTTAATTCAATTAAAGTGAATGGAGAGTCAAGCCAATGATCAGACATAGGAATGTTGTGGATTGGAGTTATTTCATCTAAGTTAGGTACAGAAGGGGGGGCAATTTTGTCCAAGAACTCGTCTATCCATTTAGAATGAGAAGCTCGAGGAGATGTTGGACTGAAGGAGGATCGAAATCTTCGAATCATAGACCAAACTTCCGAAATTGGAGTGTTCGGAGATACTGAACTGCAGAAGTTGTACCACCCGGATTTTTTTTTTGACCTCAATACCCTTTTGGCATTGGCTTCGGCATTTTTGTATATGAGATAGTTCTCCATAGTCATATTGTGACGATAGGAAAGAGATTTAGCTTTCCGAATTCTCACTACTTTGGAACATTCCTCATCCCACCAGGGAGATGGAGGGAGTTTTTTGAGAGATTTGGTTTTAGGGGGAGGATTTGATTTATTGATTGCAGTTACGAGCATTGATTTGAAGTTATCGTAGTCATCTTTGACAGATAATGTATCGGTATAGGATAAATTTTGTATAAACTTATCCATATGTGAGTTAAATTCGTCCCATTTGGTGTGTTTTGTTTTAATCTTTGTCAAAATATGGGCCTTGTCTGAATGGAAAGAAGTTTGATAAGTGATGGTGATCGGGAAATGATCACTGGAGCAGGGGTCGGGGGACACCACCCACGAGGAGAGAGGTGCCAGATTAATAGAGCATATGGAGAGATCCACTGCACTGGGGTTTGTGTTGGGGCGAGAGATTCTAGTAGGAGATCCGTCATTCAAAAGAAAAAGGTTGGATTCATCTAGGAAATCCATCACACTTCGACCGTCTCGATCACAGAAAGCAGAACCCCAGACGGGGGAATGGGCATTAAAATCACCCAATAAATGGAAAGGAGGGCTTAGTTGACGGACAATTTGCAACCACGCTTGTTTATTGAAGTGCGATGTTGGGGGAAGATAGATAGAAACAAAGGAAGTGTCCTTTATTTTAGCTGCAACCATTTGAAAGTCAGCATTGGGGGGTTTGATATTATTTATTGGGAAAAACGGAAGGGATTTTTTAATAAAAAGGGCAGCACCACCGCCCGTACCTTCCGGGCGATCATCGCGGAGACAGGAGTACCCTCCCACATTAAAGTGGGTGGATGGAGTAAACCATGTCTCCGAGACAGCAGCCACAGAAACAAGGTTTGAATTTAATAGGTTAAGAAGGTTTGATTTGTTAGAAATAGCACTGCGGCTATTCCACTGAAGAATTCTGACATCTTGAAGAGCCATTTTGAATAAATGATTTTAATGTGGAAATAATAGAAGCAGCGTTGGACGGTAGATTAGTTTGAGAAGAAATTAGGTCAATTAGAAGCATAATAAGAGTTTGAATAAATGAAGAATTATCTTGGGAGAGTTGTTCAGAAAGCTTTTGATAGTTTGTTGAAGATGAATTATAATTGTTTGCGCACCCATTTGTGGCGTGTGAAAGAGGAGAACCATTGGGATTTAAGAGAAGTGAGTTGTGTTGTTGCTGATCGTATCCACGAGCCTGTTTAGAGATAGGGTTTTTGTATGTGAATTTTGTTGAACGGGAAGATGTTGAGGAGGTAGCGAGAGGGTTGGATGAAGAGTTACTGGCTAAAACCTCGGAAAATGATTTTTTGACAGGCGGGAATAATTTAGAAGCCTGCAGAAAAGACAAGTTCTCAGAGGCCATAGAAATTTTTATATTTTTTTGGCGAGATTGTTCGGGGCAAGAAGAGTTAATGGCGGAATGAGCGCCTAAGCAGTTAAAACATTTAGGTGAAGAGAGAGAAGAACATTGGTCAGCCGAGTGGTTTTCTCCACATTTGAAACATCTGGGAGGGGATCTGCATGCAGCTTTGGTATGACCAAAACGGCAGCAGTTGAAACATTGAGTGGTGGGATAAGTGTACATTTCAACTGGTAAGGAGTTGAAAAATAAATAAATATGGGAGGGAAGAGATTGTCCTTCGAATGTGATGACGACAGATTGGGAGGGCTTCCAGGAAACGATGCCCTCAGAGGTGTCCTTATAATTTAGCCTCCTGGCTTTTATGGGATTGCCGATATGTTGGGGGGTTGAAAGTGAGGATAGGATTTCTGGAATGGACAGATCGGTCGAGATACCCCTGACCAGGCCCATTCGAGTGACATTGAAAGTTGGGATGTACGCCTTGAATTTAGAATTAGATGAAATAAATATATTTTTGATAAAGTTGTTGGCGGCTGAACCTGACAGGAATTCAACAGAGATTCGGAAGCGACCCTCGGCTTTAACACCTCCAGGTTTAATCGAAAGGTTCTTGTTATTTGAAAGAAATTTACCAAATTCAAGAGGATGGATGGTTTTACCTTGTTCAGTTTTTTGCGCATATACAATGTAGGGGCCACGGGAATGAGTAGAGTAAAAGATTGTTGGAGGAGGTTGAGGAAGAGCTGGAGGGGACTGAGAAGACAAAGGCGAATCATGTTTTTTTGGGGAAAGGGGACTAAATTTTCTTTTTTTAATTGAGGTTAGGATGACAGATTCATTGTCTGAAATGTTTGAATGTTCTGAAAAGTCTATTTTATCTGAAATGTCTCCATCTGGAGGGTCAGGAGGGGGATCTGGGGGCTTTGTAAGGGGTACAGGAGGGAAATCCTCCTCCATTGTTCAAAAAATTACAGCTTATATAAAAAGAGACAGAAGTAAAAAAATTATATAAATATCTGAAAATGAGCAGCAAGAAGTGACTCCTGGAAGATCAGGGGGGAGAAGATTCCAACACACTAAACTTTTTACAGCCAAAACACAATAAAAAGATTGGTTTAAGAATATTTTTTGAAAGAGCAAAACAAAAGAACTGATGACAGCCAAATGTTATTGTAGCGAGTCCTACTCATAAAGTTAAAATAAAAAAATAAATTAAAAAAAAAAAACAGATTTTGGTTAAAAATGTAACCGTATTGAGAATTAGTGACACTAAAATCATTTTCTGTTAATAATTATAAAGCACAATGACAGTTACCATTCGTATGGGTGCAAGATGGCTAACAACAGAAAATGCACGCTAATTTGTCTATAGCAGTGGTTCCCAACCTTTTTCTGTCCTGGGACCACTTGTACGTTTATTTTTTCGTCAGGGACCACAAGCAGTGGCATAGCGAGGGGGGGGGGGCAGCGTTCCGACAGAGTTTCACCTTTCTAGCCACTTCCCCCGACAGAGTTTCACCTTTCTAGCCACTTCCCCCCCCCCAGTTGAATTTTGTGTTTGTCAACTTTATTGGGGGGGGGGGAGGGGGGTGATACCACGTTGTCCGCCCTACCCACCCATGCTGGCCTAAGCCATCATTGTTTGTGGTCAGTTGTGTAGGCTAGCATGGGTGGCACCCGGGACGGATAGCACAACGGGAGGGGCGTAATGGGATAGGGTGTGTCCGGTAACTCATATTACATACCAACATATTTCAGAATCAAGAAAATTTTTAGTAAGGTTTTATCTGATGCTAATTAATAAAGTGGTAACCAATTTATGAGACTTTTAAATTTTAAATGGTAAATTTTGGGGATCGCTGGAAACGGTTAATACGCACTTTTTTTTTAAATATCTTTTGATTCACCTTAATTACATTAAAAGACAACTATTTGCATTGGGGGAAGTGGAAAATATTTCATTCTAAATTTCGATTACGTAAAATTAAAATTAGCTTTCATTCTGTGAAACGAGACCGTCCATTTTCAAATGTCATTTTTTTGTAATGTTGGTATTCTTGTTACTGTACGAAAAGATGCTAGAGCAAATCGTAGCAGACTTCATGGGAATTCGGCTCGTAAAACCAACGGCTAGAGACAAAATCGCGCGGGAGTTTTTTAATGTTATAAAACTGAAATTCCGCCTAATTAGTAGGTACTTACCTAATACACATGTATTGCGTGCGTTGATTAAAATTTATTAGCTTAAATTTTTTTTGACTTTAAAATTTTATTTTTATAAGTCAACTATTTCTGCGATGTTGCTACGTACGCTAATTTTATGTGATATGGTTTGTGATACAAAAGAAAGTGCCCCTTTATAACGCCTACTCGCGTCACGGCAAAAAAATATCCCAGTTTTCAAGTAGTTTAGCGGCTACGCTAGGTTTGTGTAACATGGTTTGTGATAGAAAAGAAAGTGCCCCCTTCGTAGCGCCTACTCGCGTCACGGCAAAAAAACATCCCAGTTTTCAAGTAGTTTAGCGGCTACGCTAGGTTTGTGTAACATGGTTTGTGATACAAAAGAAAGTGCCCCTTTATAAAAACGCCTACTCGCGTCAAGGCAAGAAAAACATCCCAGTTTTCAAGTAGTTTAACGGCTACGCTAGGTTTGTGTAACACGGTTTTTGATACAAAAGTGAATGTATTATTTATAAAAAATAATTACCGAAATTAAAAACATGTTTTTTTCCGTCATTTTATTCCCAAAACTCCGATAATTTAGTACTTACCTTTCCAGATTTCGTGGTACCTTCAAAATCTTCTAGCCGTTCGTTATACATTCAAGTGTATCAGGGATACCAAAATATCAAAGTGATGCCAAAGTGACAGCGAATGAGCTAATAACCATAATGGCGTACAATCTCACAAGACGAAAGCTAATTTTAATTTTACGTAATCGAAATTTAAAATGAAATATTTTCCACTTCCCCCAATGCAAATAGTTGTCTTTTAATGTAATTAAGGTGAATCGAAAGATATTTTTTAAAAAAGTGCGTAGTAACCGTTTCCAACGATCCCCAAAAATTAATTTTTAAATAATATTTATTTTAACACCCGGTTGATATTTTACAAATTAATTTTTTTAAGGACAAAAATATCTAAATTGCACATCAAATAAAACAACATAATCACGGATTTTTGGGAAAAACTTGATAACATTACAAACTATCGTCTTTTCAGCTGTCTGATTTACTTCCACCATTTTAAATATGTATTACGTACTAAAAGCACTGATATTAGATCACACAATATGTAAGTAACAATCACATCGATTAATAACTAGGGACCGCCCGCGCGCTGGCTCGCTAATTGACCCGCGGACCATCTTCTAGCCTCTCGCGGACCACTAGTGGTCCGCGGACCACTGGTTGGGAA
The DNA here is from genome assembly GCA_917880885.1 of Limnephilus marmoratus. NCBI lineage: Eukaryota > Metazoa > Arthropoda > Insecta > Trichoptera > Limnephilidae > Limnephilus > Limnephilus marmoratus. The sequence continues at coordinate 14,437,865 of OU862931.1, read as the reverse complement.
ACCCTGGTCTAAAGTGACCTGTATGCATTACCTGCATTATTAGATGAACAGTTATTTTAGGAGAACATGTACGTAAGGTTACAATGTACAATAAAAATACAATATTGTAGCAGATATGTAACAAATCTTGTTTATATTGCAATCCAAAATGGTGGGCATCCAAAATTACTAGTGTGCAGTTCACACGCGGTAGAAGTGAAACATTCTGAAAACTTAAGTAGACATGAGTGGGGAGGGTTTGAAGCACCGCACAAAGAGGAGACCAAGTATTCTATATCATTCTCTCGCAGGCTAAATCTTATAGTTGTACATTGTACGTGTTTGTCTGTTTTTAGTGACGTTATTTTTCGTTTCATCGAGTTTAAAATCACAACTGTGCTAAAGAAGTTTTCACTTTAATAATATACTCTTCCAACTCTGCAGAGAATTAAAATTGATTGAATGTGTATCCCCTGAGATTCAATGCCTAGTTGATCTTCTTTTTATATACTTCCAATTTTTTTATTATTTTCTCTATAATTTTGATTAAAATAATACTATTTATATTAATAGTTTATTGTCTTGTGTAGTAAAATCTTTTAAATTCCATATTAACTTTCTTAATTTTCTCACTTGTCCACAGACTCGCGAAATTGAAGAAATGCTGACTATAATGCCAATATTAGAACAGATTCTGATACTGAAAGTGAAGATATTGATGGTGTACAATATTATTCCTCTGCAGTACATTCGACGAACTTAACCCTAGACACCTAACGTTCGTGTGTACCCTAATAAACCTAACCATTCGTCGAATCGACTAACATTTTTTTCATCAGTATTTTATCTATTTAATACTTTTTTTAAAAATTTATTTTCAATAAATATAAAACAAAGGTTATATTGATAAATAAAACTATTTATTTAAATGTAATTGGATAACATATTTGTTTTTAAATTTTTTTAGTAAGGCACTAGGTATTTATCAGACTAGAAGTGACATCATACTTATAAAATTTATAATAAAAAAATAATAATAAAAACATCCTCTTTTCTTTGGCAAAACAAAATAAAAAGATCACGATCCCTTATGTGAAAAAATAAAAACTAGTTTTTTGAAGCACAACTAGTGCAAACATCAATTTTATGTTCACCACAAATTGCAGTGCTGCACTTTGAGCAATAAGTCTTCGTCATACGTCTTTTTTTAAACGGACATAATCCATAAATTTTTCTTTTTTGCAAATTGGCAGTCTCTGTCGATCCAGGGTCATTTCTGGAGGTAGAATAACCACTTTGACCTTGAACTTCAGTACTGACACGTAATATATCTTGTATTTTACTTTTTATATGTGTTGGCATTGTACGAATTTGCAGTCTTCATTCAATTGTCTTCTTGTTCACTGACAGATGACTCATCCGATGAATTTATATCCTCCTCCATCAATAAACGTTGAATATTTGCAACAGACATCAGTTTTTGCGAAGCCATAGCGAAAAAACTGCAAAAAAACAACCAACACAATATACCAAAAAGTCACACAAACCCTAACCATTCGTTGAAACGACGACTATGCGCGTAATATATCAAAAAATACTGTACTTACCTGCCAAACACGGCCACTCCCCGTAAGAGTTTTATGAGCACTGAGTTGATAAGGAACGATACGATCATCTGCGCACGCGTTAAAAAAGGACAGCCTATTTTGTGTCGCGTATTCGTCGAATCGACGAAGGTTAGGTGTCTAGGGAGAATGTCTGATGCACCGAGAAAAAATAATATTCCATGACTTACGTTGCTAATCTTTCCGCAAATACCTTGAATACGACCCCCAGCACTGTAAAACAGAAACGCAAAAACACCAATCGTCGCGCGTCGGAAGAAAAAAAACTTTGATTGAAAAGAGAAAGACTTGATGTCAAAAGTAAACGTGCATGACAATCATTTTACCACAAAACAAAACAATGCCTCAGTGGTCGAGGGGTAAAGCTCTTGATTCACAATCCGAATATCAAGGGATCGTATCCCGGCGTGCGCAAATAAATTACATTTGATTAATTTGTGTTATTTCGCAATTAATTAATTAAAAATAATATGTATAATAACACGTTCCAGAGTGGAAGAAACTTTTAGTATTGCTCTGGTGTAAGACCACCATTCAGAATTGAAACGTTGCTTAAAATGTCTTTAGCCGTGTTTGGTGGCCAGGTCTGAATAGCCTGATAGTTCCTCCCCCTCCTCTTCTCCATCTCCTTCCTCTCCCCGTTACCTTCAGCCTAAAACATACCCCAATTGGTGCTACCATAGTCTCACTGGCTCCAGACATGAACAGCTGGTTAATCGCTTGTGAGGTATGCACGTAAAATAAAATGGTGTTCATTTGCTTTTTGGGCGAAATTTTCCTTTTTTGTAATAAAATATTTAAACTGTAGATAAGTAACATTCTGGCAATGCGTCTTTTGTGATCTAACTCTAGATTGGCAATCGGCAATGTATCTTATAAGATAAAACTCCAGATTTGCAACTGGGCATGTATCTTATAGGATACAACTCCAGATATGCAATTGGCCATGTATCTTATAGGATACAACTAAAAATAAACTATATAACAAACAATAAACATGTTTTTCTTATTTATGTGATTCCTAATGAAGTGAAGCCTAATACTCTCCAAGCGTGTAAACAACATTAAATAGCTTAAGGCTCCGCAACCGGGCCCGAAAAGAAGAAGATGGAAAGACACGAAATTACGAGTGTTAGAGGAGAGCGCTTACATTTACAGCGACAAAATCGATGCGAAAATGTTTAATAAAACACGACTCGTTTAAAATAGAGCAAAAATCTTGCGGGCATTGTCCTAAACAGCATTTAAAGAAACACTGTGATTTTTTTCATACATATAACTTGTAAAATAACTGAAACAAACTTGTTTATAATAATTTTTTTAGCATACTTTGCGTTTTTTTCTATCGAAGGAATTCTATATAATTTACGTTTCGGCGCGGGCAATGTCTAGATATTATCTTCAAGAATAACATATATTTTTTCAAGAGCTTTAATACTTAACGTGTATAAGGGAGACACATATGTAAGAAATCTGTAGTAATTCGTATAGCGGGCCCTTTATTCCATCCTTGCCAAGAAGAGGGTTAAAGTAAAAAATATCGCATGCAAATCCATTAAGTTTTTTATTAGATTCATGTATATTGTTGCTTCTTGTTGATGTTTTTCGTTTGTTTTGCATGAATAAATTTGATTGAAAATATTTATTTCCATATTTTAAAATGATAACCAAAGTCTTGAAAAGTATTACAATATTATAATTTAAAATAAGTAAAAAACAGATAAGGAAGCGGACTGAATACATTAAATAATGAATGCAATAAGTTTTGTGTGAAGAAGACAAAAAACTTTAAAGAAATACGAAAGAATGTAAGAGAGTGCTGACAATTATTATTAGAAAGGGAAACTTTGCAATTTTTTTTTAATTACTCATTGAAGTTCATTTTGTGCTTTTGGCCGGAACAGGTCAAGCAATTATTGTTGACCCGAACAATACATCCTCAGGATTGTGCGTAATGGTGCATACTGTATGTGTTCGGAAGCGATATCCATGCGAAGCGTTACTGAGAAATAGATTTGTGTCTTGTTTGCGACTTTTTTTTATTTTAGAGCGCGTTGTGTTTCGTCGATCTGTAAATTTATCTGTGATCCGGGTCCGGTCAATCCCGATTCCTAAAAAGATGGTAGCCGTTTTGGGTAGTACCTTTTTACACCGCCGGAGTTCGCCTGAAGACGGGTCCATTGCGCGGGCAAACGCCAGACTTTCGCTTTGACAGTCAAAGTCAACAACATTCAAGGTCATAAATGTTTGACAATTTTTGTAGTGTTTGAGCTTCCCGTGTTCGGCGGAAAACATTAATTGTTTGAAGGGCATTCAATGACCTACAAACATTTTACACCAACACTTTTTGTAAGATTAGGGTGAAGTTCGCGCAGTCCACACAATTTGACAACTGGTCTGGAATACGGACGTCCACGAGTACGCAATACTTGACGTTTATTGCATGTCCTAAGTTACTATTGAATTTGAGATGCAGCAGGAAGAATTTTAATAGGTATTTATTTATCAGGAAAGATTTCCAACTAATATCGATGACGATTACTATTGAATTTAGAGTTCGTGAATAATTACGTAGCATCAAAAATAGAATAAATTTAAATTGGTCAATTTCTCTCGTGTCTCTGAAACCGATTTATAAATTAATAGGGTAATTGTTCGGAACAAACGTCAACGGTTAATACGTACTTTTTTTAATAAAACTTTTATATTCTTCTTAATTTCCATAAAAGACAACTATTTGCATTGGGGGAGGTTAAAAAAGGACATTTTTAATTTAATTTACGTAAATTGAAAATTTGCTTTCACACTGTCAAATCACTCTGTTTGCAGTTCGGAACAAACGTCAACGGTTAATACGCACTTTTTTTGAAAAAACTTTTAAAATTAAGATAATATACACAAGCCCGCTACACAAACCCTGCGTAGCCAAACAAACCATTCAAAAACGTAGGCTGTTTTTTAAAGTAAAGATGACATACACAATCCCGTTACATAATCGTTGACGTTTGTTCCGAATATTTACCATTTATAGACTTTATTTACAAGTGAGTTCGCGAAAGAAATAATCATCCATTACGACAGTGTGTTTATTTAAAATCCTTAATAATTATTAGATCCGCGCAGTTGATAACCAAAAAACTTGACGTTTGACGTTTATCGTTTACGTAAATGTTAAAATGCGTTCGATGTGGAAAAGATGCTACACCAGGAAGAAAACACAGATATTTATTTATCAGGAAAGATTTCCGACAAATATTGATTATTGCACCAATAACATTATATAATAACGTCATTGTATTACACGACCTTAAGTTACTAGAATTTAGAATGCGTAAACATTTACGTCAAAAACAGAATAATTATAAATATTTGATTTTATATTATAATTTTATTATCAAATAAATTTATTATAATATTATATGTAAGTATAATAATTATTTAAGCCCGCTCATTGCACATAAACATAACTTAAAAAGTGGTTCGGTTTATTCTTCTATATTACAACCTCACCGCGCGGCTCCCGACATGACACCCCCCCCCCCCGCCTGCCTTCACCCGGGATGGAATGTTTAAGTTTTATTTTCTACAAAAATTGTCAAACATTTATGACCTTGAATGTTGTTGACCTTGACTGTCAAAGCAAAAGTCTGGCGTTTGCCCGCGCAATGGACCCGTCTTGAGCGTTACGAGCCATTAATTCGGAATAATCAACATTACACATTCACTCGTCTACCGTTCACAGAACTACTAAAAGCTATTAGTGAAAAAGAGACAACGCGATGATTGTTTTTCAAAAAGGTTATACAGTGTATTCTTTATGATAATTTTGAATTTTATTTTCTGAAGTCGAATAACAAATTTGAGACATACTGTATATAAAGAATGCATCTGACTGTTTATGCACGATACCAATAAATGTGCATATAACCAGTACGAAGTTAAGCCATGAAAATCGATCTTATGATGTGGGCATTCAATACAATTCCAATTTCAATTTATTTTTATTCTTTCAAAAAATTACAAAATTTAACATTTTAATGTGCTTTAATATAGCTTGCTTCATTAACGCTAAATATGTCGATATCCGAATTCATTCTGTTTAACAGCAAGATTGCTCTCTCGACCGGCATGATCGTCCTCAAATTAGTCGTGCAGGTCGGAAGATAGAACAGTCTACGCTGTCGGTGACGAAGATAACCATCAGGAACATAGAAATGAATGCTCTCCATGATAGCTGAGTTTTAAAACCATCCGCGAATCGACCTGAAGAAATGCGTAGCAATGTGTACATCCCTTCTGACCCGTAGATGGTTCATTCCAAGCATACTCAAAAGAAGGTCGGTAGGATAGAGCCACGGATAACAGCCATACTCCCTCATGTACAGAAATCGCAGCAATTTTTCTGAACTCTCTCCAACACGAGGCAATATTTTTCTTGGTGTTGACTCCAAATTACCGACTCACTTTCAAGTATACTCCTTACTAAGGAATTGAATATTGGAGGGGACCCCAACACTTTCCCAATGGCGTTATAAGGAAACATATGGTTTCCTCCTTCACCGCACACGTCAAGAATCTATTTTATTGAACGAAGCGACATTTATTTGAACGACTCTAGACCCTCCAATGTCCACGCATACGGGGTTAGAAAGCAGTATGCAAGTACTTACATTAATATAATACAAAATAATAATAAATCTGGAAGCCCGTAGAATAATTCTTCTGAAATCTATCAAGAAAATATATATGGATAAAAGTGTCAGTATATAAAAAGAAAAATAAGAGCTGCGCCCGGTTGACGAAGCCTGGATAAGATAAATAACGAAAATAATATAATGCAAGTATTTTCAATAATAATAGAGAGAAGATAAAATGCGTAAAAAGAAAATATAGAGAAGGTATTCCACAAACCACCAGTCAGTCCCAATGACAATGTGCATGGCTATCGGCCCAACCGCAGACGAAACCCGGAGTCCACGCCCTTTAGCTGGCTCCCCGATTTTGCCTCGAAGAAATATATGTGGGAAAGAAGAGAAAGGAATTGAATGGAATGAGAACCCGGGTGTCTCTAAAATTCTTTGCAGTACGCAGAACAAATCCCAGCATTCTCAATGAAGTGATTGCTACAAGCCATCTGAATATGAGTACGAAATGTCAGCCTACTATCAAACATGATTCCAAGATCCTTCATGGTGGAGACACGTTTTAGTCTTCGGGCGTCCATCGTATACCGGTAATACTAGGTACCTATGACACGATACAGTGAATGACAAAATTAAACAATTGAGCATGACAATGTTTTTAATGAATTTACTGGTTTTATTACATTACTAGCTGGTCCCGGCATGCGTTGCTATGCCATTTAATAAAGAAATAGTTTCTGCCTGAGAGTCCTTTCCCATTCGTCCCGTACCCCTTCTGTCTCCCCTTCTTCTCCTGCGTCTTCTTCCTCTCTCGCGTTTCCACTCCGTCACCTCCACCTTCCCTCTCCCATTCCACTCCCCCCCCCCTTCCCCCGTCCCGCGAACCCCCCTCCCGAATTCCCGCGTCCCCCTTCTACCTTCCTCGCCTTCCCTCTTCCCTTTCCCGCTCCCTCGTCCCGCCAACCCTCCTCCCACGTTCCATATTGTCCCGGCATGCGTTTCTATACCATTTAATAAAGAAATTGTTTCTCCCTGAGTGTCCTTTCCCATTCGTCCCGTTCCCTTTCCTCCTCCCCTTCTTCTCCTGCGTCCTCTTTCCCTCTCGCGTTCCCACTCCGTTACCTCCACCTTCCCTCTCCCCACTCCACTCCCCCCCCCCCGTTCCCCCGTCCCGCTAACCACCCTTTCGAGTTCCCCTCCCCCTTCACACGTCCCCTTCCCTTCCCGCATTCCCCTTCCACCTTCCCCGCCTTCCTTTTTCCCTTTCCCGCCAACTTTCCTCCCGCGTTCCATATATTCAATCCCAGTACATTCAGTTTCTAAACAGCCCGCGTGCCACCTTTTACAATTTTTATTCAAATTTCCATTTTTCACGTATATTAAATTTGGTACCTAACATAGGTACCTATTTCAAATATCTAAAATTCTTGATTCCATTCAAACTATTAGGGGAGTACCTACTTTAAATAAATTTATCAACAGATTTTCAAAAATAGAATCCTGATTGAACAATCATTGTTTCGCAAAATGTCATAAAGTTAGTGTTGAAATATTCCTAAAACCACTGGTATTTCGAAGAATGAAGCCAAGCATTAATAAATTTGTGAACGTTATGCAAATCATATTAACTACTCTTACAAAGAAAGCTTCCAATTTAAATGTTTTATAACTATTTTTATTGACAGGTTTTTCACACATTTTATCTCCACTAACCTAATATTTGGACAAGCCGACTTTTCGAAGTACAGCCCGACCGCATAACAAAGAACTTTTATTGGTTGGAAAAACACTATCTCACAATCCCTTCTTCCAGTAATTCCTTTCTCTCCGCAAAATCAAATAAATCAGAGTTAAAGTCCCGAAAAAACCAGATATCCTTTTAATCGCTTTGACAAGGATTAAAATGGCGTACGACCCCTAACGGAAAGAGAACTTATTCCCACACTGGTGACACAAAGGTGAATTTTTCACTTCCGGTATGCTAATAAGCTTCCGGAACCTTGCGGAAACGGATTTAGCAGACAAAGGGAATGAAAGAAGATGCCTAGGGGGCTGCTTTTTTATTTTATTTCAAAGGGGATGTTATTTCGCCAAGGTTCTATTCGAAATTGTGCGCGGCGTTATAGTTTTGATGAAGTAAAACAAAACATTTCATATCAAAGCTGAATTTTTAGCGACAATTTGCTATGGCTATTTTGTATTCATGCTCTGGAAAAAAAATGATAACCACTGAATCGAGATTTTTCGGTAATCATATTTCGGCCCCTTAGAGTCAAAGAAACGTATCTCAATTTTTATCGATTTTGAGTTACGGATGGTACTAGACACAAAATAACACATTACGTTAAGTGACAAAGACACGAATCTATAGGTTCAACGGTTACAAATTTACATCGTTGCGTATCTACAGAAAACCATTTATTGGTAATGTCAGTAGAGCGTATCGTTACTTGCGTTTTTTAAACTTGAATAAAAAGATATTTGCTTGCGAGTCAAAGAAACGCATCTTTAGTTACGTTCGATTCACCCGCATAGATTATGCAACTGTTTTACTGAAATGTCACTTACGCGTCATTCATTTACGATTTGGCAGTTGTGTTTGCGGCACTTTTTATTTTAACGAGTGGTTTGAATATTAGGTTGGTTATTTTTTGTGTGTTTTGACTCAATATAAATCGAATATGGAAAGGAAAACACACAAAACACGGATACAGTGAATAATGGAAGTGGCATTGTTGAATAATAAGGAAGATTCTTCAAGTGCCAAAAATATCTTATTTCAGAGGCGGGTATGGGTACCGCCGCCCCGGGAATCATTTATTGGATAACGTTTGGTGACTTAGCAGGGGTACCTGGGTTTATGGGGTCAGATTTGTCCGGATCTTGGCGGCAGATGTGTCTGCCATCAACAGCGTGGCAGGCCGGGTCGGGAGAGACTGAGGGAGATCTTTTGACCTCTCCAGCAGGATTCTCTCGGAACATTCTCTTGCATCGCAGTGGAGAGGATTGATTCATTCGTCCGTCACACTGGCCCCCAAATTCCTAACCACCCCTTATACCTTATTCCTTCTAAGAATTTCTTATCCTTCATTCCCCTAAAAATACTCTATATAGCATCCCCAAAAACGAAATTGATGTTACTACAACTGCTACCAAAATAAAAATAGCAGAAAATCAGGATTCACGATGCCAATAGTCAAGAGTTCTTCTTCTTTAAGAGCGATTCGAGAATCATTTTTTTTTACTACATTGGATATTACTGAAACCTTTTTTAGATATATAATTAATAATAACTTGAAAAATGGAAAAGTTCTCCAAAACAAAAGGGGAAAACATTTAACTGGAGATAAAAGACCAGAAGAATCTAAAAAAATCATTAAGGACCACATTATGTCTTTTCCAACAGTACCGTCACATTACTGTTGGGCGAATACTTCATTTAAATATTTAGCTGCCGATTTGACATTACACATACGTAATGTACACTATGTATGTTGACTTGTGTAAGGATACAAATTATGTTCCTGAAAAAACATGGTTAAACCGAAACATATTTAACACCTGTAACCTAGAGTTCCAACAACCACGCGAAGATATGTGCGACTCGTGTGTTAAATACGAAAATGCTAATACGGAAGAAAAATATCTCTTTTGGATGAGTATGATCCCCACAGACAACGCAACATTGCTGTACAGAATTGTAAAATCCAATCTAAAACCCTTGCTTCTGAATCCACTGTTATTTTCATCGAGTTTAATTGAGAATACGTTCGAAGATAATTTTTTATAGACGACACCTGGCAGTTTATAATTAAACTTTTTTAATGTTCGGAGCACTAAAGCTAAAAATTACATGTGACATGAATGAGTGGCTGGTCGTGGCTCAGATGAAATCGCTTCATGTACATATGTATAAGTATTTGGTAGCTAATGCTAATGGAAAGAAGTTCATTCTGATGAGTGATACCTGTTGATATATCAAAACTTCTACAAAGAAAATAAATATATTTGATCCTTCATGGTGGTACCCAGCAGTTAGATTAGCTTCCAGAAAATCCAAATATGATGTCATTGAGATGGGACAAGAGTATTTCTTCAGTTTCATCAACTTGAGGAAACACTTAATTAAAAACAAAAAGACAGAAAAATGGCATGGATGTAAACTAGTTAAAATCACATTCAAAAGAAGATACTGACCATATTTATTAAGTTCCTAAAACAAGGCAATGAGTTGAACTTATTTTTTTACATGCGCTCTACACAGGAGGCCCTGAGGAAAATAATTTACCTCAGGTCCTATTTCATATTTGGGGTAGGAATCTGGGGTTCAGTGTCTCCTGGTCATCCACCTCCTTATGAACCAGGGCACACCTTCTAAATCACCAAACGTAGCGAACCCCTTGGAGTGACCCATGGAAGAGGTGTTGGTTGAAGTAAAGTGAGTGAAGCAAAGAGTGTGTGCTAAGACTGAGTTGTTTGGCGGTCCTTCCTCTCTGCCTACCCCTGCGGGAAACGGCGTGATGGTTAGTTAGGTAGTTAGTAAGTTAGTCAGGTACAAGATTCCAGTTTTTTAAGCAAGTTACCATATTATGTAGCATATTAAGTTTTTTTTTGACAATAGTATCAGTTGGAAAATAGTTACCTAAATATTTTATATGTTTTTCTGTTTTAAATAAGTTTTTCAATAAAAATTTCTAGACTTGAAATATTTTTATTACTGTTCCACCACTATCCTAATTCCTGAAAATCATCTTTACAAATTTTCGGGTGTAAAAAAAATCATACATCGAAGGAAATTTTTCGTAACTTGAGTTCAGTGATTGCAATTTTCACTTTGGTTAGGATCAAAGAAACGTAACTGAGATATAGCTGCACTTAAATTTAAAAAAACATACGAAAATGAATTACTATTTTATATTTAAAAGATGATTTAGAAGCACAAAATACCACCCTTTAACTAAACGAGAAGAAATTATTAATATGTTCCATTTGTTTAAAAGTAGACAACATTGATTGATTGAGAACTATGCTTTTTTGCTCTCCTGTAAAGTAGAGAAAAATGAGATACGTTTTTTTGACCCTAAGGGGCCGATTTTCTGTCCACGATAAAAAAAATCTTACCTCTGAATTTTAATATGGAGACATACAAACTGATTGCAGTTTTATATAGCCAATAAATTCATTTATCTTTCGTCGATTATCACATATTCGTAGGATTTAAAAAAAAAATATTACAAAATCGTAAAATTCTACTAATTACTTAAATAAAGGAAAATTTGCCAAAATTGGTAGCAAAGCAATGCGAGGTATTTTAAATAGTGCCACATTGTGGCAAAAAGCGCTCCAGTGGATAAACGTTTAAAATAGTCCCAACTCTAAGAATATAATAACCTTTTTAGGAATGATAGCTGCATTTCTAATAAAAATTGGGAAACCTCGTTTTTATGTTACGGTAGATTAAAAAACACACATTGTGGTCCAGATTTAGACAATTTATTTATTTTATTTTTTATATGAGCTCTAGGAAAATAATTTCCCTCAGGGCCTACGTCATATTTGGGGATGCTGTGTAGAGGGGTTTTTTTAAAGGAAAGTGTTAGGTTTTGCTTCGATTAAAATCAAATGTAAATTTTTAGGTCTTAAAAACTTCAACAAGAATTCCAAGGTAGATCAAAGATAAATTTATTCGCAAAGAATATACAACAATCCAATATTAATGTCCCCCCAACGGACCGATAATATAACGTTTCCTTTTAAAGGCAAACTAATGCAGAAAGAGGTAGAAAATAATTAATTCATCCGATTTATAAACTTACTACGGGGTCCATTGGAAAGGCAAAATTATAGCCACTCCTGACATCTATGGGCAAATCTTCGAACTACAACTATGCCTGACATCTTTTTCAGAAGCAGAGAAACATTTTAACCCTTGCCCAACTAAATACCAACTTTAATTTCTTAACAGGCGAGGAAAGTTCTGGAAAGGAAAAGGGTTTAAGTGGTGGGTGGGAATCTGGGGTTCAGTGTGTCCTGGTCATCCGCCTCCAAGATCTAGACAATCCTCACCCCATGAACCCGGGCACCCAGCTAAATCACCAAACGTAGCGAACCACTTTATGGTTATGGATTGAAAAGATTTTGGTTTTCATCGTATTTTCTATGTTTTGTTATAAGTTACGAAAATGAAAGATATTTTTGAAATTTATTTGTATTTCTGTTCCAACGAAGTAACAAATGTTCTCTTTTAAAATTAATCGGACTTTAAATTAATTTTAACATTATCGTAATATTCTAAAAACTAGGCGTACTGTACAGGGCCCGCAGATACTGCAATAGTACAAAACTGTGCAAATCGCAAGTGCGTTCCACGGTTGAATTAGGCAGCCACCTTTGATCTGGAGCACCAAAACACCTGAAGAAACGGGTGGTCCGTTTGATAGGGTCTCCCACCCTAACAAAACATCATTGATCCGTTCGGCACCAGTGCATAGTCAGGAAACACGCCAAACGCGCCCCCAACATATGTACGCGGTTGATATTTGTCACATGAGAACGGGTCGTTTCTTTGACTCGTACTTGATTTAAACAGCTCAGCTGTGGATCGATTAGCGGGCCTTTGTGTTTCCTCCTTCCTACAACATGGGTCTCTTCAAGACCAAAGTTCATTCCTCCCTCTCCTCAAAAAACCCTCCACAAAGCATCTCAAATGACATAGGCCCTGAGGAAATTTTTTGAAGGAAAACTTCTTTATGCACGCTTGAATTGGGTAGTAAGCTGGCGAATGCGTGACGAGAGCGTTACGAAAAGCGAGGCGAACGATTCGTATATTACTGTAGTGGTGAGATAGAGAGAGGCGCGAGCACACATTTTCTTTCTCTCTTTCTCTCATAGCCAGTTACGTTACACAGTGCAGGCCTATTGTCTGTATCACACTGTAGGAGCAAGAGAGAGCAGTGCGCGCGCACATTTTCTTTCTCTCTTCCTATCACATAGATGGAGCAGAAGTTTTACTTCAGTTGTGTGGTCTAAAGCACACTCGTTTTTTTCTCTGGGCCTCCTGTATGGAGTTAATGTTAAAAAAATTTAAAAAAATTGTTTAGTTTTTTTTTTTCAAAGTAGTAAAAGCCCTAGAACTATTTACTTTAGTTTCATGACCAAATCACAAAATGATGCAAAGGAAATTTCTGATCAGCGCGACTTTTATTATAGGAAAAACTTTTTTATCAAGAAAATTGAAAAATTCATTCAACGATCAAGCAACTAGGTAAAATGTTCTAATCGGTTTATTCTGTGTTAAAATATCTACTTCGGAACAAACTGAATTACTTACCGGAAGCGGATAGTAATGCTAGTTTATTTAATAATAAAAATAGAACCTTTGCAGTTTCACCTTTCGCATATATTCTCACACTGCCATGAACAGCTTACCTAAATTCCGTCCATTATAATAATAAAGCAAGGTCGCTTTACATAAAAGGTTCCCGGACACTCCGATTTAGGGTGGTGGGGCAGAGGATTGAGAGGGGGCAGGTGGGGCTGGGACGGGACTGCAGTTGTTCACTTTAGGAGTCCTGGGAGGATAAAGGAGGCTTTCACGCTAGAAGCTGACCCGGTACGACCTTTGAAGGATCAGAAGTGTTGATTCCCGAGGACGTTGATCCTGAAACTTTGGCTCGCAGGCAATGCCAAATTAAGGTTCTATGAAAATCAATTGAATCATTTATTAGAAAAACATCATTCCAGTTAATATGCGAGTATTTTGTGAATGAATAAATCGTTTTTTTAATTACATTTTTAATTTTTATATTGTTTACGGACAATTTGAGAAATAACAATTTTACAGAATAATGAAAACAAACAGAGGCAATTTGGGAGGCGGGAATGGGTACCGTCGCCCCGGGAACCTTTATTGGATAACCAGCACCTCTCACCCCAAGTGGTTCGCTACGTTTGGTGATTTAGCAGGGGTGCCTGGGTTCATGGGGTGAGGTTTGTCTAGGTCTTGGAGGCGGATGACCAGGACAAGATTCCTACCCACCCCTCAAACCCTTTTCCTTCCCAGAACTCTCCTCTCCTTCCTTACCTTAAAAAACCCTCCACACAGCATCATAGGTGAGCATAAAGATGACATAGGCCCTGAGGGAAATTATGTTCCTCAGGGCCTTCTTCGAAAGGAGAGCACATTCACATACACTCAGTAGAACAATGACAAATATATTTATAAGAAAAAAATGTACGCAAGGCAGATAATTGCAAGTCAAAGCCTAAACAAGGTCCCGATTGAGTTTCATGAAATACTAACTATTTCCCGGCATGCGTTGCAATTCTATGTTCAAAGAAATAAATTGTTTCTCCCTGCATATCCTTTCCCGTGCATCCCCGTTCCCCTCCCGCACCTCGGTCAGCAAACCCCCCCCCCGCGTTCCATGAATTCAGTCCTAGTACAATTAGTTTTCAAACAGCTCGCGTGCCACCTATTACAATTTTTTTATTCAAATTTAAAAAAAAATATTTTACAAATTTTTTTTTTGTTTATCATAAAACAATCAATCGAATTTGGTACTTAACGCAGGTAGGTACCCATTCAAAATATCTATAATTTTAAAATATCCACAGAAAATTCTTTTAGTACAAAAAAAAAAACAGCGACCTGCTAAATTCAATTTCATCAAACGTGCGAACTGTCAAATGTGCGAAGTTAAAATAGTCGTTAAGTTTTCTGAAATTATTCGATTTTATGGGCAATTTTCATAATTTTTCTTTCCGTAGGAACCTTCTACAAAGAATGAACTAGGTAAGGCCGTTCTAAAGTTATGGCATGACCAAGGGAAACAGGGATTTATTTTTATATATATAGATAGTTATTATTTAGGTAAAAACTAAGGAAAATAAACTTACATTAAAAATCAATGCTTTGTCTTGAGTTCTCGACATTCTGGACAAAGGCGAATGATTTCTATAATAAGCAAAATGTTCAATGAGGAACAGCAATTTCATTATTTCGTAGTCTAGGTTGGAATATTGAACCAGTTATTAGTGACTAGGAAGGTTAGTCAATAATGTTTTTGATAATTATTTGAAAACATAAATTGGGTTTAAGGCTTTTCTAAGTTTAATAAAACAGAAATGTTTAAGTTTGTTAAATTTTCAAATGAAAGTTGTTAATACTAATATATATATAATGGTGATAGCCTGTCACAGGCACCGCAAAACATAGGAAGGTATATGTTTTTAGTATAATAGGTCGGTACCCAACTCTTTCCAAAAACCATCAATTTAAGTAATCAAAAATAAAAGTTTTTTTTTAAATGTGAACCTCCCGATTAACCCATATCGTAATTTTATTTATAATCCTTTGTCGACATGTACATCATATATGATGTTTGAGTTCAATTTGGGAGGCGGGTATAGGTACCGCCGCCCTGGGAACCATTTATTTTATAACCAACACCCCTGCCACAGGTCACTTTAAGTGGTTCGCTACGTTTTGTGACTTAGCAGGGATGTCCAAGTTCACGGGGTGAGGTTTGTCTGGGTCTTGGCGGCATATGCGTTTGCCCACCTACGGCGTGGCGGGCCGGATCGGGAGAGACAAGTTGAGGGAGGACACCTTTTCATCTC
This sequence comes from Limnephilus marmoratus, assembly GCA_917880885.1. NCBI lineage: Eukaryota > Metazoa > Arthropoda > Insecta > Trichoptera > Limnephilidae > Limnephilus > Limnephilus marmoratus. Next base: position 14,421,997 of record OU862931.1, on the reverse strand, counting down.
TCCAGCCGGATTCTCTCGATCCATCGCCTTATACCGCAGTGGGAAGAATGGATTTATACGTCTGTTACTTACGGACATATTGACCCTCAGATTCCTACTCAGCCCTCATAATTTTTTCCTTCCCAGAACTGTTCTTTTCCTTCCTCGCGCTAAAAAGACCCTCCACACAGCATTCCCAAAGATGACATAAGCTCTGTGCGAAATTATTTTCCTGAGGGCCTCCTGTGAGGAACTAATGAAGAATTTGATCATTCAGATCTGGTCACCAAACATGGCTGAAGCCGTAAATAATTTCTCTCAGGGCTTGTCTCATCTTTGAGGATGCTGTGTGGAAGGTATTTTTGAGGAAAGGAAGGAGTGAACCTGGGTCTTGAAGAGACCCACCATGTTGTAGGAGGAAGGAAACACAGGCCGGCAAAACGTTACACAGCCGAGTTGTTGAACTTAAGAGCGTTTAACCAGCCAGCGGACGAAAATCCACATTTCGTCGAAAGTTGTTCTTACGATCGTGCAGGGCGGTTACAATGAGAAAGATTAATTATTCTCCGTACCAGCTTTTTAAAATTATAACTCAATATCGAATTTATTTCAATTCAAATTAGCTTTAGTTTATACCTTCATCCAAAAATGCCGAAAGGCGTGATGATACAACTATTAAAATAAAGTACGTTTTGTAGTTATTTTTTGATTATAAGTATTTATCATTTTTCAATAATGTCTAAATTTAATAAGAATGTTAAAAAAATCTGAAATATATTAGTGTAGGGAAGGACACATAACAGCCATATATTACATTTTAACCGCGGGCAACCCAGGCAACGCGCATGCGCCTGCAAATACCATTTTGAATTCCGTTTGACAAAGGAAGCGGAATTCATTCGTTTCTTGACACCTGACGTGCTGGTTGTGTATCGTTCCTTACAAATCTTCCAATTTAATACTTGTCGTTTATCGTGTGGCTAAACTTAAAATAAATTGTAAAACTCAGTATAAGAATGATCTCTTTTTATTCATCAACACGATATATCTTTGGTAAATATATGGAGTCAGATAAAAGCAGTGAAAGTGAGTATCACCACGCGGCCGCTGAATAAATGCCGCCATTATACAATCTACCCACACACTACACACCTAATACCAAACTGGTGAACCCGACCAACACGAGGAAGATGGAATATCAGATACGCCAGCCGTCGGGAGTCGAGAAACGAATCCTGAGCAATCCTACAACCCGGTGAGTCGATTTTATATTTAAATACTTAATGTCAAATAATTTAGCTTCAATCTAGTACTATGACCACCGGGGGAACCTCAGTAATTTACAAATGTATCATGCTACGTTTATGCTGTCACGACCAAGTAACAGCGATAAATGAGCATTTGGTTTAAAATGAGATTATAATTAACTTGACTTCATAAAATAATGAATAACTTGCATTGTTTTTCAGCTACCATATAATGTTCTCATATACCCACAAATTCAAGTAAATAATTTTAATTGTCAAACGTAAATTGAATTAATCGTGGATTGCGAAACCCAACATTTTTATTCCAACTTTGACATAAAACTGTATAACATCGTTGCTAATTATCTTGTCTGATACCATCTTACTGTCTAATGAAATGCCTTTCAAAGAATTTGTATTTATCCTTATTTGGTGCATTAAAAAGGACTAAATTCGCCGGCTTTCCGTTTCAGCTAGGTTAATGGCGGATTCATGACGGAACAACTCGGCGCAGTTAAGGCACTTAAGGCGGATTCACATTGTCAAGCCTGGGTGAAGCGAATTACACAACGGCCTCGCGGAGCAGTCTTGCCGTAGAGAGAACTGATATCACGAAAAAGATGACCCATCAGACACGTGAATGTTTTAAAAAAAGTTTTTCATTAATCTAATTTTTTTTTTCAGCATTTTTAGAAAATTGTTACATTAATTGATGCGTACACAATATGTTACAACTTAAATATGTTGCCTTTGAAAAATCTGCAGAGCTCATGTAATCCAATTGCATCTCAAAAACGTAACTACCTACAAATAAATTTGTCATCATTTAGAGTATTTCAATAATATTATTAAAGTTTAGCACTTTTCTTTTTGGTGATAATACTAAATTACATGAGTTTTGGAGATTTTTATATATATTTTTGCTCGAGTAATAAACTTTATAAATAATATTAAAATTTTAATCCTACGGATGATTTAGTCATCGTAGTCTTTACCAAATACTTTCTTGCATCATCTAAAGTAAAATATTAAAAATTTCAGTTATTTAAAAAAAAAAATTTAACCTAATTTTTAACAAATTTCAAAAAATTTTAACTTTAAATAAAAGCATAATCAATTTGCAACAAACATTTTTAGAAATCATTTTTAAACTTATATGGGTAATAAATTACAAAACAATTATTTCATACATTCACACTTCCTTTGAAATTTTGCCATACGTATTTGCCATTTCTGCTGCGAATTGTTCTTACCAAATTGGGAAATGATTACTATCGAAGAGGAAAATAAAGAAGAAAATACCAACGAATCAAACTCAAGTAATCTCATCGTAACCAACGAAGGAAACGCCAGCGGATCAAGAGCTACTGATCCTCCCACAATTCCAAGCGGAAAAATCAACAAAATCATCATGGAAGAAAACAGCAGACCAGCATCGGACGTACACCCAGTGTCAGTACGCTTACCAAGCTGTTGGAAGTCAAATATTGCTCTCTGGTTGGCCCAGGCCGAGGCACAGTTCGTGAATTCTCGGATAAAAGACGACTTTACCAAATACAATATCGTAATCGCCGCTCTTGATCCTGACACCCTGCAGATAATAAGCGACATAATAATTAATCCACCAGCCCAAGAAAAGTATATACGCGTCAAGACAGCCCTCATCGAACGTCTTCAGGACTCGGAGGAGAAGCGACTAACTCGACTTCTCACCGGCATCCAGTTGGAGGACCGAAAACCAACTGGCCTACTAAGGCACATGCAGGAGTTAGCTGGACCCGCTTTGGCAAAGAGCGCCATCGTCAGAACACTATGGTTGCAGAGACTCCCACAGCATGTCCAGGCGATACTGTCCGCACTATCAGACAACGATCTCGAACAACTTGCTTCAGCGGCGGACAAAATTATAGATGTGTACCAGGCAACCGAATGTACCGCGGTTGACCGCAACAAGCGACCAAGCACATCGCGAGTCGAAGAACCTGAGAATTCGATACTTCTAGAACTTCAAAAACAAGTACTCTCACTTACTAGAGAAATCAAACAATTGAAGTTGGACCAAAACAACGTCAATCGACAATCCAACTACGATGGACGAAATAGACAAAAATTTCGCCGAAATTCGCACGATCAATCCCCATCAAGACAAAACCCCGCTAGAAGACCAAGGTCAGAGTCTCGCGGGAGATCTCCGAACAGGAACCCTGAGGGATATTGTAAATGGCACAGCATTTATGGTGAAAAGGCATACAAGTGCTACCAACCATGTTCTTTTCCGAAGAAACACCAGGGAAACGACAGAGGAAGACCACAGTAGAGACATGTGAGCTTCCTGCTAATGGTTGTCGTCTCTTCCTATTTGATCGTGAGACACGTCAGAAGTTCCTCGTAGACACGGGTGCTGACGTCTCCATAATCCCCAGAGATTTTAACCACAATAAAAAATGCATCACCTCGGATAGCTGCACACCAGCATTGTACAGCGCCAGTGGTAATTGCATTAAAACCTACGGCACAAGAATACTAGAACTCAACTTGGGTCTACGTAGGACAATGAAGTGGAAATTTATAGTGGCAGATGTATCAAGAGCTATTCTGGGAGCCGATTTTCTGCACAACTTCAACCTTACCGTCAATCTAAAAAAGGCAGCGATCGTGGACTCGTCTACAGGATTGCTGATTCACGGCCCAAAATACAAGGGAACCTCTTCAGGCATTTCAACAATTTCTAATACCCTGAAGTATAGAGATATCCTCTGTAAGTACCCAAGCTTGACACGGCCTACCATGGAGACAACAGGAATAAAGCATACAGTGACACATTGTATTGAAACAAAAGGCCCCCCTGTAACCGAACGTGCGCGCAGGTTAGCACCAGCACTTCTCGAAGCAGCCAAACGCGAATTCAAATTTATGATGGAACAGGGAATATGCCGACCTTCCAAGAGCAACTGGGCCAGTCCGTTGCATATGGTAAAAAAGCCTAACGGTGAATGGCGTCCATGTGGAGACTATAGGCGATTAAACGCGAAGACCGTTCCGGACAAATATCCGATCCCTCAGCTCCACGACTTCACTCACAAACTATCAACAGCAAAAATATTCTCGACCATAGATTTGGCGCGGGCGTACCACCAGATACCCGTAGAACCTGAGGACATACCAAAAACGGCCATCATCACACCGTTCGGATTGTACGAGTTTACCACCATGCAATTCGGGTTATCCAACGCGGCACAAAGTTTCCAACGCTTTATGCACGCCATCACCAGGGATCTGGATTTTTGTTTCGTATATCTTGATGACATACTAATTGCATCCTCAAGTGAAGAAGAACACCAAAGACACTTGGACATCTTACTCAAACGCCTAGCCGACCATGGTCTTATCATTAACATCCAAAAATGTCAATTTGGTGCCTCAACTGTAAATTTTTTGGGACATACAATTACACCAACAGGGATGACCCCTATTAAAGAAAAAGTCAAAGCGATAACTGAATTTCCACTACCTAAAACTGCGAAGGGTTTACGTCGCTTTTTAGGTATGTTAAATTACTACCGAAAGTTCCTACCTAAAGCTATAAACCTTCAGGCGAAACTATTCGAATGCATAACTGGCTATAAGAAAAATGACAAAAGAATACTTACCTGGAACCAAGAATTAACAGCAGCGTTCGAAGATTGTAAAAAACACCTGGCGAATGCAGCGCTGCTGGCTCATCCGAATCCCAACGCGAAGATTGCCATCATGGTAGACGCAAGTGACACAGCTATTGGAGCATCTTTACAACAATCCAACGGCGACACATGGGAACCACTTGGATTCTTTTCTAAAAAATTCACTCCAGCTCAGCGGAACTACAGCACATTCGACCGCGAGCTAACAGGTGTCTACGAAGCCGTAAAATACTTCCGTAATAATGTTGAAGGACGAAATTTTATAATATTTACTGACCACAAGCCGATCACCTTTGCCTTTTGCAAGAAACGTGCCTCTAGCTCTCCACGCCAGGAAAGACAGCTGGATTTCATCGCACAGTTCTCAACGGATATCAGGCATATTTCTGGACTTCAGAATATAGTAGCGGACGCCCTATCTCGAATCGAAGAGATAAACTGCCCTACTACGATTGACTATGGGAAGATGGCAGAAGCGCAATGTCAAAACGACGAATTTATTAAGGCAAAAGCTGACACCGGCCTCTCCCTACGTCAAATGGTGATTCCCGGCACAGACAGATCACTTTGGTGTGACATCTCAACTGGTCATGTCAGACCTTTTGTTCCAACTACTATGCGAACCGAGGTAATTGAAAGCGTCCACAATGTCAGTCATCCAGGCATACTTGGGACAACAAATACAGTAAAATTGAGATTTGTGTGGCCCAACATGGCGAAAGACATAAAAACTTTCGTTAAAAACTGTATCCCTTGTCAAAAAGCGAAAGTCTCAAAACATACAGTAGCTCCACCCTCAGCTTATGTCTTACCAGAAGACCGCTTTCGCAACATACATATCGATTTAGTTGGACCTCTTCCAGCATGTAATGGATACCAATACCTGTTGACAATGATTGATAGATTCACCCGATGGCCAGAAGCAGTACCATTGAAAGACATGTCTGCAGAAACCGTCGCAAATGCACTGATGAACCACTGGATAGCTCGTCACGGGACCCCGGAGACGATAACTACAGACCAGGGTCGTCAATTCGAAAGCTTTCTCTTTAAGAAACTGGCGGAGAAATTGGGAATTAAACATAAAAGGACTACGGCATACCACCCACAAGCCAACGGCTTAATAGAGAGATGGCACCGTACTCTGAAAGCCGCCCTTAGTGCAAGCGGTGACCCGAACTGGTTGGAGACTCTTCCGCTCATACTACTCGGATTGAGATCTACTGTTCGCGAAGACCTAAAATGTTCCCCAGCTGAACTCACATATGGTAGAACATTAAGATTACCATGTGATTTCTTCACTGAAACACCTAAAGAAGAACCCGACACTTACGTAGGTCGACTTCAGAAAAAATTTGAAAACATCAAACCAACACCTACCACCGCCCATGGATCAAGGAAATGCTTTGTACATAAAGACTTATCTCTAACTACCCATGTCTTTCTTAGAACAGACAGTGGAAGGAGACCCCTTCAAAATTCCTACGAAGGACCTTATAAAGTGGAGGAACGCGATGAGAAAACGTTTGTCATCAACATAAAAGGCAAAAATAAACGTGTTTCCATAGATAGGTTAAAACCAGCCTTCCTACCTGTAGAGGAAAATGTACCGGTAGAAGAAAATATTCCTGTTCCTACAACTGGCCAGGAACCACTCCCAGAAATAAAAAGAACAAGATCTGGTCGTAGAGTCCATTTTGGCAATCGATACCGGGCGGAAAGCAAATAATTGGCAAAATTAAATATAATTAATTCTTTTCCTTCCTACAGATCCCATTCCAAATTAAAAATGACTACCAAAAATAATATTTAAAAACATATACAAAGCTTATATTATCTTAAACCATATACTTGTAAAATTACTGATACTAAAGACTTCAATTTTGAAAGAAATTTTGAACTCTAGTACTATTATTTGTTTTATACAATAACTATCGGTCATCAAAGTGATGAACCATTTAACCAATGAAAATTTTTCATTTTTAAAATCATGTAAACCATGTAACTAGTTGTAAGAAAAATTTAACACTGTATATTGTGTGAAAAACAATGTACTTAGACAATAGTCATTTTTTAAATTTAATATTACCAGAGTGTAATATGTCTTGTATTGACCATATACTCAATATAACACATATTAACGTAAAAATAACCTTGTGTTAAAAAATAAAACATTCCGCAGCTTGCGATGAATATTTAAATAGTAAATTTAGCCACTCCGCTTTATGCGTTGAAGTTTTTATAAATTTTCAAAATTCTATACAACTTTTTCCTTTTAAAAAAAACTTTTATAGAATTTTATAATGATATTTTGATATGTACCTAGTTTAAGTAACTTACCAAGTTATTGGCTATAAAAATGTCCACCCTTTAGTAATTTCAGACGTCTTCGGTCAGATGTGCCACAACGCCATATCTGAGTGGAGGTGTGGATGAAATTAACTTTACTAGTTAATAAGTTTTCCAAATGCTTACGGAAGCGTGATAGTGTTAGTATTGATTCAGTTAATACACAGTTCAAAGTTAAATAATTCAACAGTTTCAAATGACAAATTAAATAAAATAGTAGTTTTTAATAGAGATACTAACATCACGCTCCGGTAAGCAATTGTTGATAATATACTCTTGTCTGTTCATGAAACCTCAGTGATACTCGAAGAGAAGTACATTATATAACTCTAAACATACATAAATAAAAAAAACTCAAGTTTCATGAACACAATATTATATTTTCTAAATTAATATAAATAAAAATGTGACTTAAATCTTATTACCATATTTAGAATAGGAATGTGTCATATTTCAGTGATAGGAAAATGACTTCGTATGAATAATTTCTAGATAATCCTATATCATACTTACCTTTACCACATTAAGAGTAATAAATTTTTCATATTTCAGTGATAGTAGATTACTTTGTATGAATAATTGTAGAAATTACTATATTACATTCACTGTTACAGTAGAAATTATTTTTAAATTACAGCGTTAGGAAGATCACTTCATATGAATATTTTAGGATATTCCTAGTGTATATTATTCAATATAGGTACATACTCATTCAACTCAAACAGTCAAAAACAATAAACTAGGATGCAGTAGCGATTTAAACATTTTTGCTCCAAACATAGTGTTTGTCGAGGCAGTATACTTAAGTAATTTAAAGTATTTTACATTTATGCTAATTTTAAGCAGTATTATTTATCAAGTTTCAGAAAATATAACTACGAACTGTGTAATTTAAACAAAATATGACTCAAACCTTATCGTCATATATGTCACTCACATTATGTTTTCTGAAACACATTGAAACACGTTTTTGTAAAAGCCCACTTGATTGTTTTTTATGAACAGAAATATGTTTCATATAATATTTTTCTCTCACCCCTTACAAGCTGGTTGATCCTGCATCGCAACCAGTATTATTCTGTCAATTTAAAACAATCAAATGGACATTAGGCGTTTTATAGAAATGGAACTATAATCTTAACCATACCTGCTATTTCTAAAAAACTGGGCGGGAGGTATGTAGGGAAGGACACATAACAGCCATATATTACATTTTAACCGCGGGCAACCCAGGCAACGCGCATGCGCCTGCAAATACCATTTTGAATTCCGTTTGACAAAGGAAGCGGAATTCATTCGTTTCTTGACACCTGACGTGCTGGTTGTGTATCGTTCCTTACAAATCTTCCAATTTAATACTTGTCGTTTATCGTGTGGCTAAACTTAAAATAAATTGTAAAACTCAGTATAAGAATGATCTCTTTTTATTCATCAACACGATATATCTTTGGTAAATATATGGAGTCAGATAAAAGCAGTGAAAGTGAGTATCACCACGCGGCCGCTGAATAAATGCCGCCATTATACAATCTACCCACACACTACACACCTAATACCAAATTAGTTTGTAAGTGCGCAAATAAATACACAAACGGACCAATTTTCGCCAAGAAACACATGTACGTACATATTTTTTAATGATTTTATTGAAACTAAAATTAAAATTCTAAAACATATGTTTGCTAGATAATGTATTGATTTATTTTACTGCATGATTTTATTATTTGAAATGGGTGTGGTATAATACAAAAACTTTTTTAAAATTGAACAAATCTGCCATCGACCTATGGAATAACCTTATTATACTAAAAATTAAAAAAATTTCTCAAAATTTATTCATACGAATGCTAGATAAAAGAACAATCTTTCGAAATCCATTTATAATTTTTTGTGGAAAAGAGTCAATACGTCTAAAAACTTTTTTGAAAATGACGTATTTCCGGTTTTCTCTGGTAATGCCCTCTGAGTCATAGAAATGACGCGTTCTCGTGTGACAAGTGTTGGGCTTGCATTTGCCTATTTCTTAACTGTACACCGGTGCCGAGGGAATCAAAGACGCTAGTTCCTCGGAGTATCTTCCATTATAATACAGGTAGAGCAAGGTAAAGCAACGTTTCATTTCCCCAGGGCGATACTGATAGTATCTTCTAAAACAAAACAAAATAAAACAAATTAACAACGCAAAATTCACTTGCGCGCGCCGGCATTTGAACCCGTGACCTCCGGATTAATCATTAGTAAAAGATTTATAGGTACTCCCATATCGACCCGTTGAAAGATCACAATTCAAAATCATTTTATCAAAAATACACCATCACTATCAAAAAGATTTTGAATAGCTAGGTAGGTATTTCCTGATATTTCTCTTTCCCATCTCAAATCTAAACTCCAAAATTCGTTCGAAAAATTCTATAGCAATGTATTTTGAATGGTAACCACACTCTTAACCGACAATATTACAGTGCGATGACCTATAAAGTTTGCAGCTGAATGTTATATGAAATCATCAAAAAACACATCGCTAGAGAATCGTAATTTATTTTTGGGGTATTATGCCGTGTTGCGCTACCTACTTCTAATGTAAGCATGATTTAATATGTCCAATAAATTACAGTATACTTTTTAACATCATTTCTGACACCATGATATTATTTATTGCGGATGACTTCTAGGAAATACTGATTTGTAATTTGGCTTTATGTTTAAGAGAAAGACCATAGGCCAACATCACTATCGATGATTTTATTATGATAATAATATATAACTTATATCATTGATGTAGCTATTCCAAATTCTTGTAATGTTCAAAAAACTGTTTCTGAAAAAATAAGAAAATTCACAGATTTAGGAAATGAGATTAAAAGAATTTGGCATACTGGCATTATACCTAGGTCTCTCATTCAAAATTTAGGCATATTAGATTTGTCAAAGAATTTATATATAAAAATGCAAAAATCAGTCATTTAAAATACGTGTAGGATTACAAAAGATTTTTTAAATATTTATATTGAGGGATCATTAGGGTTTATAGGTTCAATTAGGAATTCCACAGAGCCGAACCCTCTGTTATGAAAATATCTGGAATCGGTGAATTTTTTTTCCCATTTGGTCTCTGGTAGGTTGACATGTTGTTCTTGCATTGTTTTGTGTTTATAATACTTATATAGTACAATTGCATAGCGTGGATTCACTAGATGATCATTTGGGAAGTGTGTGAAAGGGTTTAGTTTTTCCTGTGGGGAAAAATTAACCCGGACATTTAAATCTGGTGCGTAAAAAATTATTATATTATAACAATCATAAAAATTGATATGCAACACATAACAATAGAAATGTGACACAACCAACAGCGTTACAGTGCCCATCATCAAGGCAATTGCGTAGACACACTGTGCACACAGTTGTGTAGTATACACAGTGTTTCTACACAACTGCCCTGAAGATAAACACTTTGACGCTGTCGGAAACGTTGGATAATGAAGTAATAATGCATAATACCCAAAAATGAATCAATAATACTCTTGGCTGTACAAATTGAAAATCATATCACATTGCTAGTGTTCATTTTACGAATTTAGTGATAAAAAATAACTACTACGAAAAAAGTAATTGTAATATGAATTTAATGATGCAAACCACTTCTAAAGAAAAAATATTATATATGGCATTAAATAACATGATTTGACAAATTTTGAAGCAAAAAAAAACAATTAAGAAGGTATTTGTAAATTGAATACTTCCACTATGACATCATATGAGTGCCTTGAAAGCCTCACAAATTGAAAGGACTTGAACTAAGATAAAATTGAACTTCCGCAATCAGAGATTTCGCTTTAAGATTTTCCGTGGTATTGTAGATAAAGTTTTACTCTGTATTTGTTGTTGCGAAAACTACAAAGAAATCAATTTATGAACAGCTTATTAAAGAGAGTACAGTTTCAGAAGAAAAAGGTTTGAAGAAACACACATATTATTGCTTCTCTGTCTAATGAAGACAATAAGAAATGGTAACCCAATCAATTCATTTCCTCGTATCACGTACCTTATACAAATAATAACTAACACCATGGCAAGTGGGTTTTCATAGGGTGCAAGCCAGGTCGTAAGAAACTGGTTGAGGGCGATCTTTAACCTCTCCAATAGGGCTCTCTCGGAACATCGCCTTGCAACGCAGTAGGAGAGATGTGTTAATTCTTCCGTCACTCCTGGGTCACACTGCTTTCAACCCACTCCTCATACCTTATTCCTTCTCAGAACTTCCTCTCCTTCCTTTCCTAAAAACACTCTCCAAACAGCAACCTCAAAGTTGACGTGGGCGCTGTGAGGAATTATTTTCTCCCAGGCCTGCTGTGTGGAGTTGATGTAAAAAATCTTACTTAGATTAGACTCTTATATACTGTTTCAGCATTGGTGTAGTTACGCCAGATTTAAGTCGTGTTTAAGGACGAAGTGGCCATACCTACGCCGAAATATTATATGTCAAGTTTTACACTGTTCCGAGCTTAGAGTCACGTGGAGTAAACGTACGCAGTTTTTACATTGGGATTTTTGTATTAAAACACTATAGGTATTTTGCTCTTTTTTGTTTATTGATATGATTGATCATTAAGCCATCTCAAACAAACATAAAAACCTTATGTAGTTCATAAATCAAAAAGTTATATAAAAATGTTTACATGCATGTCGATTACGAACACTTACCCCACGTGCGGGGTAAGTATTCGCATACCGTAGAGAAGTTTTCAAATCAGATTAGTGGCTATCTTTAATAGAATTATCACTTTGCACCCGTGTAACTAACAATATTTTACCAAAAATTATCATAGACCACATCGCTCTGACTCAGTTGGTTACACAATAGCACATTTCGGTAAGCAAACATGTCGATAGCAGATGACAAAATTTAAGAAAAAGCACGAAAAACAGTAATTTACCTATCAACTTTTATTTTCAAATTAGGATTCACTGTACTCATATCCTGCTTCAATGCGACCCAAAATGCTACTGAATTAAGGAACGTGCGGGCGCGAAACAGGCACGACCACCTCGGAAACATCATTGCGAACACTTATACTCTGCGTACGGTTACCCCACGTGACTCTACGCGCTGCGTAATAATTACACCACGATTAATTAATTAAGTCAGGAATCAGTCAAAAACACAAAAAAAAAATTCAAGTTCAAAAGTTCGTTTACCGTTATTTATTTCGCAAAACGTAAGCAAACAAGTGCGCCCCACCGTTGAATTTGGCAGCCATCTCTGGTCTGGAGCTCCAAAATACCTAAAAAATACCCTCGACTTTGTGCAGAAACGGGCGGTCCATTTGATAGATTCTCCCATCTTAACAGACGGATTGCAATCTTTAGAGCGCAGGCGTCGCGTCGTGTGGGAATGTTATCCTTCTTCTACCGGTATTACAACGGTAGATGCTCCGAAGAACTAGCGGCATCAATCCCTTCGGCACAGGTGCTTAGTTGGGAAACACGCCACACGCGTGCCCAATATGTGTACACGGTTGATATTTGTCATATGAGAACGGGTCGCTCGGCTGTGGAACGGTGTGTGTTCAACAGCTCGGCTGTGGAACGATTTGCCGGCCTCTGTTTTTCCTCCTTTCTACAATATGGGCCTCTTCAAGACCAATTTTCATTCCTCCCTCTCCTTAAAAAGACCCTCCACACAGCATATCAGATGACATAGGACCAGAGGGAAATTATTTTCCTCATGGCCTCCTGTGTGGAGTTAATGTAAAAAAAAGCTATCGTCTGGTTTCATCACCCGTTTCATCACCTAGTTTCTCACCTGGTTTCATCATCTGTTTAACTACTAAATTATCCATAACTTAACCATATTATTTTATCAGTGACTTGCCTCATTTCGACCATCCTAAGCTTGCCAAATTTTTCACCCATTCTCATGCAAAACCAATATAACCTGGTTTTAGCCAACAGTAATTTCTCACGGTTACCCGCTGTGCCTACAATAACTGACAAAGGTTTAAATTTTTAAATATTCTACTAACTGTCTCAAAACCGGGCTTAAAATAAACAAGATGTGTTTGTGAACATTCTGACATATTAAATGAGTTCCTCTGGAAGCAAGCCTCCTGCTTAATATTCACTGAAATTCACTTATTCCGTTACACTCGTTGCCTTGAAATGTTTAAAGCACATTTCCCTGACCCAAGGATTCGGTGAGATTACAAAAGCTTTGGTGCTTTGTACGAACATGATGGCTTTTATTTACCCAACAAATGTCCAATTCGTGATAGGCAAGAATCATTTTAATGTTGTTTCTGTGGTTTGTGGAATATCTTGGTCATGGAGGATACCGAAAACCGCAAAAGTAACAGAAAAAAAAAGAGAACAGAAATTCCCTAGAAGCGAAATCTACACTTTTTGGTGTGAATACCGCGTGAGTGTTCTGAGTGGTCTCAAAATCTTTTATCTTTTATTATTCGAATCCTTTCTCACCAATTTGACTCCTACCGAGAGACGAAACACATTTAGGAAGATAAATATTCTGATCAATTCTTTGTACTATTGTACCGCCCATCATAAAATTTTGCTTTTAATTTCCAAAATGCGTTCATTAAAGAACATGTTATATACTAGCTTTTGCTCCCGGTTTCGCTAGCATAGTATTATGGGGGTTCCCACTCCGCCTCCCCCCCCACCTCCTCCCCTCCCCCCCAAACACTTCAGGCCATTTGCGGTAGAGGTGTTGATTTATTTTTTATTTATTTATTTTTATTTAAGTACATAAAACAGGCATTAAGCCCAAAAATTTATATACATGGATGATTTAAATTACAAAAATTATAACAAAAATAATATCAGTAATAATTAGCTACTCGTAAATACGCAAAAGTGAATGACGAACAAGAATGAGTAAAAGGTAGAGTACAAAAGAATTAACCAACAATTTATTATTGGCACCTGTGCTGATGGGACAATGATTTAGTAGGTGCAATATTTCCTGTCTTTGAATAAAGGGCTTCATCACAATATCAGCTTTATACGATTGATGGTAAAATATATTTTTTGAAGTGATTGAATGGGTTATTAAAAATGTCAATTTCATTATTAGAGCAGTGTATAGTGTTATAATGTCTTAATGTTCGTGGTAAAGGGGAGAAATATCCTGTATTTGTGTGGTAGGTAGATATATAGAAAATATCTTGCATCCTCCTTGTTGAATTTCTTGAAGGTGTGTTAATGTTAATTTGGGATAAAATGATGGGTGTATCAACTGAAACCAGAGTATGGTTCCTGGGGCGGCGTTACCCGTGAATCACCCCTCAAATTAAGTTTTCAAATACTCAACAATTCAAAACAAATCAAAAAACTTTAAAATATTATCAAAAAATATCGACTCGTAAACCAAAAATGTGAAACAGAAAAAGATTCAGTTGCATATAGGTATAAAAACAAGGGCCTCTTGCTTGCCGAGGAAGTGCTTTGACCATTGAGTTTGTTATTTCTTCATTGACAATGCTCGGTGATAAAGGGAATAATTACTCGGAAAGGAAGAGGTCCTGAGTGTGACTGATTCTTTTCTTGTCGTTTCTGTTTCATATTTTTCGTTTGAGAGTCGTTAATATTGTTTTAAATGATAAAATATTACAGTTTGAGGTTCCACTATAACAATTCTTATATATATTATGGTTAAAAATGATATTTCAATGTTTCGTAGCTCACTATGAAAGTTGATCGCTTAAAAGAGCTGGGTTTAAATTCATTATGTTAGGTTAATTTCTTTAATTAATTGATCATCTATTTTATTCGTGCTATAAATTTTGTTGGCTAATACGCTACGAAAATCGTAGAATAATCCTATCCATTATTTATATAAGGGATTAAATAAACTGATTTAGTATCTGAGTTAAAATATATCCCAGCTGATTAGAATCCGATGGATTAAAGTGAGCTTTATCGATAATCCTTTTGTAAATCTTTAATCTTGACGAGTGTCTTCCAGTTGGCAATATCCACGTGTCGATTTTGTTTTAGAGATAGCCTACTTGACGTTTTTAATAACGGGATTACCAGACGATAGGTATGAAATATTTGTCTACCTCGGGAGCAAAATAACATAGGACGGTCGGTCTAAGAGCGAGGTCGACAGCCGTATACACCAGGCTAGGCTTGCATTCAATAAAAGGTCGAAAATAATAGAATCGAATAATATAGACCTAAAACTGAGAATACTCCTCATCAAGACCTGTATATGAAGTATCTTGATGTACGGCTGCGAAACATGTTGCCTATCTGAAAGAGATAAACGAAGACTAGAGGCGTTTGAGATGTGGTCCTATTGAAGACTATTAGGAATTTCCTGGAGAGACCATATAACAAATGAGGAGGTTCTACAAAGAATCGAAGGAGGAAGGCACCTGCTCAGGACCTTGTCCGAAAGGCGTTCAAGATGGATCGGCCATGTAATAAAGCAAGAAGGCCTCTTGCATGCCATAATGGAGGGTACGACCGAGGGGACAAACTCTAGGGGACGCCCACGCCGAGAGTACCTGGAGGAGCTGCTGGTGGACGTGCGCTGCTCATCATATGCAGACTTCAAAAGAGCCGCACAAGACAGGGAAGAGTGGAAGAGACGAATAGATGAAATTGCTGCAAACCGATCCCAGGATTGAAACCAGAGAGAGAGAGGTATGAAAAGGATATAGGTACAGACTACACGAGATTGATGTACAAAAGTTTTTGTCTCGGGGCCTGTTTCATCTTTGGAGATGCTGAATGGAGGGTCTTTTTAGGTAAAGGAAGGAAATAAGGTAACTCTGAGAAAGAAATACGGAGGTTGGTAGGAATATGTGGGTCAATGTGTTCAGGAGTGAAGGATGTATGAATCCATGCGTCAAGAGAGTCCGGATGTAGATTTCAGAGCTAGGCCTCTCTAAACCAGTCTCTCCCGATCCAGCCCGCCACGCAGTAGGTGGGCAAACGCATTTGCCACCAAGACCTAGACAAACCTCTCCTCCATGAACCCGGACCCCCCTTCTAAGTCACCAAACGTAGGTTTAGGTTATCCAATAAATGATTCCTGGGCGGAGGTACCCAAACCCACCTCCCAAAAGTTGGGGTGTCATCATATTTGATATCCATCAATTCAACGATACTGCCCAATTTTTATTTTATATTTGAACCTTCGATCAAGTTTGGTCGAAGATTTGAACGATTCCAGTTAAACGACGATACTCTTCCCAGTTTAGCATATGATCAAATCCAAGTCCAAATGTTTAAACAGGCAGAGAAATAATTGGTGTTTAACGTGAATCGTTCAATTGTGATGATGTTTCTATCTAATCTAATGTTAAGATTTGCCTTTTTAAAATAAAAAATAGACGAGGGTTTTTCTTGCGTCTATTAGAGCACAGCTAAAAGGTTTCGGAAAGAGAAATAGATTTAAACAAGCAGTCTTCGTCTAAGAGGATTTCCCTAATCTGAAGGTAGATTGGTCAAATGGATCTAGACTGAAACTTTAAGAGGTCGACAATACAAATACAACTGTAGAGCGAAGAAAATGCTATTTGGAGGTAACTTTTTTAAAGTTTGTAGTTAAGAGCCATTAACCGGCGGCCGAGAATTAAATTTCGTCGAACGATGATCTTGCGATCGTACCCTTGCTACACAGGGTTGTTCCTAATAGAAAAAATAGTTTTTCTCCATACCAGCATTTTAACACAACAACTCAATATCGACCTTATTTGACACAAAATTTGCTTTGATAAATACCTACATTCAAAAATGCTCAAGCTCGTGATGATAAAACTATTAAAATTATGTACCTTTTTGTAATTATTTTTTTATCATAAGTATTTATAATTTTTCAATAATGTCTAAGCAAAATAAGAATGCAGATATTTTTTTTAAATATTTTAGTTTGTAAGACCGTAAATAAATAGACAAACTGAAGTATTTTCATCACAAAACAAGGGCGCGGACATTTCTCTATAGACCAAACAGAGAAATTTTTGTCATAAATAAGCGTTCGGATATATTTTTTAATGATTTCATTCGAACTAAAATTAAAATTTCAAAACATGCATTTACTAGATAACGTATTGATTTACAATAATATAAATTACATGGTATGAAATATGTCTGGTAAAATATAATTTTCGTTTAAAAAATTAACAAATCTGCCAACGACCTATGGTAAAACCTTTTTGTACTAAAAATAAACCTATTTTCTCAAAATTTTAAACATAGCTTTACCAGTCTTTCGAAATTATAATTACTTGGGAAAAGGGTCAATACGTCTAGAATTTTATTTAAAAATGACATATTTTGGTGTGTCTGGTTATTTCCTCTTAAGGCGTGACTTTACCACCTTTTAAAAAAGGAGAAGTTTAGACTGAAGGCATTATATGTTTTCGAGATGGATATCGTTATTTGTCAACCTAAAACATTTTTATAAACAAGTTTTTTTAAGCATATTCATGTTAATATTTATTTGATTGGATTGTTTGAGAACCTGGTTAAATTTGATGATCATCAAATTGATGATCTGCGCCGCCATCTAGAATTTCTTATGTATTTTTTAGCTTTTGATCGTATTGCAATGATATATTGATACGAATAACATTTTAACCAGTGTACTTGAGAGCACAATCAAAATTGTTTGATCATTAACGGGGATCGTTCAAATTTCGAAAATTCAAAATGACGCTCATCTACGAGTTGATGCTCACCAAATGAGACAAGTTTGAATCATCCAAATCTTCTAATTCTTTACACAATTATTTAATACGGCGCTGAAATCAGAATAATCAGATACTTTACATTCTTCAAATTCTTTCAGATATTTCCGATGACACAAATTCTTCAAAATATTGTTAGCAAGCTCTCTCTCGTGCTGCTAAGAAACTTGTGAATTCAAAATTTCAACACAACTCAAAGTACCTACCGAGAGATACCTATTACTTTTTTTCCAAATCAGTCATCCTGTAGTTCTTTTGGATCGTTTAAAAGTTGTTAAATTATGATTTGTTTATTAAATTTAATAAAATTATCTGATCGTAGAATCATTTCCGATTTAACCTGTTTGTATAAAATCATTAATTCAATGTTTGACACCCCTGATTTATTATATGTAATCTCTTTTCATACTCCTGGCAGGTCAGTCACAAGACAATATCTACCATATTATTGTAGCAATTCCACATCAATATCCCAATATTACACTCCTATGAGACGGATTCAACAGCTTGGAAACAAATACTCCGATGTTGTTTATATATTTAATACGTCAATTTTAATATATAAGCGTACATTATTGAAGTTTTTTTCATCAAGTAGAGGAATGTTTTGATGAAACTGTTTGAATTGACTAGCATATTGGTGGTGTTTTGTCGGCTGAAGGAGAGAAATTATTTTGTATTTTTTTTTAAAATATTTTGTGTCTGCATACTGTGTGGATCAAATTCAATATTACTTTTGCTTGATATTTGTTTTTGTGCAAGTGTTTTAAACAGTCATTTCCTGCACTATTTGCTAGTATTATTTCGTAAATATTGTTATATATATATGTATGTAAAAGTCTAAATGCGCGTAAATCAATAAATAAACAAATAAATAATGCAATGCCGTGCACCTTTCAATAGCTTTAGAAACTGCAATTTCACAATGAAAACTAATTTCACAATTCCAATCAATTTCCAGTAAACCAAATATCCGCAAAAAATTAACTCTTAGAATTTTGCAGCATAAATATTTGTATCAAATTAATATGTAAGTGGCACGTTATCAAAAATCTTCATCAAACAACGTTGTCATGTAATCAAAAAAATCTCAGGCACAAAATAACTTTTCAGGGCTATTTTAATATTGCACACCGTGCTTGTTGTAAACTTCAAAGACCCGCCAAATATCAACTGTGGGAGAAAAGGGACTACGTACTCACGTTACGACAGAATCATTTTAAAGTTGTTTTTATTTGTGTAGTGGTTGATGTACAGTTTTAAACCAAAAAAGCCGGAAAATACTAGCTACTCCTCTTTCGAGCAAAATATGAACATCAAAGTAAACCGGAAGCAACAAGCTTGGCGTTATCTTTTGCTTTCACCACACGAGCGGCTGGCTGACTGACTGGCTTTTTGATTCTCGTTGATAGTTTGGCTGGCTAGCTGATGTCAGGAATCATCGCTTAAAACAAGTCAGGAACGTAGCTGTACTACTAAAGAAAGTTTTTTTTTAATTTTCTAAAATATAATCGGATTAAGTAAGTGATGGTCAATGAGGAAAACAGGGCACATTTGTCTTGAGCACAATATTTAAAATTTAAACCATCCGTACGGGGTGCAAAATATTGCAAGCTTCGTCAATATTATTGACGGTTTCCGTGGTTGAGGTCTTAAGACGCCGCTACCCGAATTTCTACCGATTTCTTGCAAAACTTCCCTTAAACATCTGAAGTTTTTAAGCTCTTAAAAAAATATATGTTATTTTTTAAGATAATATCTGGACATTCGTAGCGCCGAAACGCAAATTATGTAAAATACCCTCGATAGAAAAAAATCGCAAAGTATGCTCCAAAAATTATTATAAACATGTTAGTTCAGTTATATGTATGAAAAAATTCACAGTGTTTCATTAAATGCTGTTTAAGACAACCCCCGCGAGATTTTTGCTCTATTTTAAACGAGTCGTGTTTTATTAAACATTTTCACAATTTTCACATCGATTTTGTCGCTTTAAATACTAGCGCGTTCCTCTGACATTCGTAATTTCATATATCTCCATCTTCTTCTTTTTGTGGGCAGTTGCATGGCCTTAAGATCCTAGGAATCCCGGCGCGCGCGCAGACAATTGTATTTGTTCAACATGTTTTATTTGTTTTTTTTTTAAATAAGGCCCACACAAGAGGCTCTGAGGAAAATAATATCCCTCAGGATCATGTCATTTTTGGGGATGATGTGTAAAGTGTTTTTTTTAGGAAAGGAAGGAGAGGAGAGTTCTCGGAAGGAAAAGGGCTTAAGGGGTCGGAAGGAATCTGGGGTTCCGTGTATTCTGTCCATCCGCCTCGATGACCTAGACAAACCTCACCTAATGAACCTGGGCACTCCTGCTTAATCACCAAACGTGGCGAACCACTTGGGATGACCTATAGCAAATGTGTTGGTTATCCAATAAAGGTTCCGGGGCGGCGGTACCCATTCTCGCCTCCCAAATTGAACATAAAAATATATTACGTTAAAATGTACTTGCGGCACATTAAAGAGTGGTACATACTCTCACAATTGCCGTGGTAAAAGGCCACCATTTCGAATTGAAACGAATTAATTTGTTGCTTTAAATGGTTTTAGTCGTGTTTGGTGACCACATAAATAGCCAGATTCCTTCCCCACTTCATTGAGCCTCCCAACGTACTGTGGCGTCCATTTATATATGTTCAAAGACAGGCAGTGCATAGTTTATTTCAAACTAGCTGTTTTTGCTGCTGGGCCCTGTCGGTGACTTTTGTTCCGTTTCGCCCAATTTAAGAGTTGGTGACCATTTTTTAAATCCGATTGGAACTGGTTCCAAAAATAGCCATTTCCTCGGATCCAGTGACAGCTGGTCACCGGGACAAAGTAACTGCGACAGGCAACGATGTCATATATTATAATTTATAGACGCGTGGTATTATTATTCACAACTTCCAGTTACAAGAATAATCATATTATCGTCAATCTACCCATATCCGGAGAGATTTACGAAATTACAAATTCATAGTTCTTTCGTCTGCCAGGCGATGGTCCTTACGCTAGCTGTTAACGTAAGTGGCGCCATCTTTTGGCATTGCTTTAATTCGGTTATATTACAAAAGTAGATTTGTGTACAAATTCCACGTACGAAAACGGTTTTGCGCAAGGCGCGGCGTCAGAGTTGTATTCTGAGCTAAATTCTTAAATTTAAACCATACAGTCGCTAGGCTATTAATACTGTTTGATGATTAATTCGGGTAAGATTATATTGTGCTTTGAATATTTGAAGATGGTAATTTTATTATCGTAGGAAAAATGTAAATATTTAATTTAGAAACAATAATTTATATTATTTTTAATTGATAAACTAACGTTTAATTCAAGATTTTTATGCAAAGCACAAAGGGTAACAATTATTATAAGCAATAATTATCAGCCTGAAGCACTCATCTACGAGTACATTGAAAAAATCTTCCGAGAAAAGATACTCGTACATGCCGCCAACGGGACTTGAACCCGTGTCCTTCTGATTGCCGGTCAGGTGCTCTACCACTGATTAAATAATTATTTGACAAGTTAAAGTATTTCACCAAAAAATGTAGACATAATTTGTCTCGACGCCACCTAGCGAGAGATTTAGCACTAACAATGCCTCTCTCACAAAAAATAAGCTTGTTTTCAGTTGTAAAAATGTAATAAGCAGTAATTGTTGAATGAAACACTAGTATATATTTAATTATTTGGCGCGTATTAGATAAGCCGGCATAGCTCAGTGGTAGAGCACCTGACCGGCAATCAGAAGGACACGGGTTCAAGTCCTGTTGGCGGCTTGTATCTTTTCTCGGAAGATTTTTTCAATGTAGATGAGTACTTCATTCTGATAATTATTGCTTATAATAATAATTTAGTATCAATGAAGGCCGATTGTGACTATGTAATATTCGCAAATTTATGGGATAAATCTTTCTTTTTTTAAAATCATTTGATTTCCTTCAATGGTTAGTTATTCGTAGAGTAGGCTTCAAGATTTTCAACCTTTATGGACTGTATGCCACTGACAACTTACCTCAATTGGGAATGCTATAGTCCCACTATCTCAGGTCAAATAATAGCTTTTGGGGAGCAGTTGACAACAAAAAATCCCACGCAATGCATTTTAAGGTCTAGATAATTTTTCTTTTGAATGTGCTTACGTAATATATTTGAATGGAGAATAAAATATTTCAAAAAGAATTTTATTCCAAAATTACGTTGTTTCCTTCTATCTTTAGGCAGCCAATATGTAAATTTTCCGCTCGTTCATTACCTTTGACTTGTTCGTCGCCACTTTTTGCCAATTCGCATTAGTGAGTCATCAGAAATTACTTACCGGCCCCGAGGACCGAAAAAATGATGGCCAAAGCGAAACAAAGACCCTGCTCTGTCACACGACTAACCCTCGTAAAAGTTTTACTAAAGTTCTTGAGGATACGTAACTAAAATGCTTTTGAAAAACTTATCTTGACCGTTGGTAAAACTATTTGTATATATAGGGTGTTAAGGGACGTACTTGACTTACTTTAACCAGTGATTCCTGACATTATTTGGAGTAAAAAATGTAAATGAAATTTTGGTCTCCGGTGATTTTTTTTGACAGCTTTTTTTTTTCAAATTTTTTTCTTCAAAATCAAACAAATGAAAAAAAAATTGCTTCCGCATATCGTCACTGGTCACTCAGCCGGGTGTCCGACGAACCCCTTACCCCGCCTCCATCTGTTCAACAACTACCATTTTTAATGTTTTTGTAGAAAAAAAAAATGTCACCGGAAACCAAAATTTCGTTTACATTTTTTAATCCAAATAATGTCAGGAATCACTGGTTAAAGTAAGTAAAGTACGTCACTTAACACCCTGTATATAAGGCAGGCAGATAAGATGTAAACACAAGACCTATCTTACAGACCTAAGGCCTAAGCTACACGAGCGGTTCTCCCGACGCGGGAAACCGCAGCAGACACAATTTACTATGAACGTTGTATGGCGCAAACTACACGGGCGGTTCTCCTGCCGCGGGTGCACGCGGTTCACAGGCGGGAGAAATTGCACATGCAGCGGTTCTCCCGCCCCGGATAACCGCCACGTTCAAACTACACGACCGGTTTCCCGCGATTGCATCAGTTCGTGCGAGAGAACGTTGTTGATCGGTCGTGCGGGTAAAGGATAGGGCGGTTTCCCGCGGCGCTGCGGTAGAACCGCTCGTGTAGCTTGCCAGGAAACCGCCACCCGAGTAGTTTGATATGAGCCGCCAGCTTTGCGTAATGTAAAAAAAAATTATTAAAAAAAAAAAAATATTGTAACACAAAATAAGTTGTGTGCGGGGTAAAAGTCAATTAATAGTCCGTATTACTTGGTTTGAACTGTTTATTTACAGTACATTTCACAACGGTTACAATTTTCAGCTCTTCTTCCCTCTCCAGCAAGGCGGTAGTGTCCATAGACAAGCAAGCGTCCCTTTACTCGAAAAGTCTTCTTCTTCTTGACTGATGTTGCGCGCCATTGCTAGCCATCTGAATGTTACACTCGTCCATCCTGACTGGTTGTCGTGTCCCCACGACTCTCTCTCTCCTTGCCATTAAAGGTCTAGAAGCATAAAACATATATACTCGCCATCAACTTGACGTACCATCGCCACCAATGTGACGTATCATCGCCACCAATGCGACGTACCATCGCCACCAATGTGACGTACCATCGCTACCAATGTGACGTACCATCGCCACCAATGTGACGTACTATCGCCACCAATGTGACATACTATCGCCACCAATGTGACATACTATCGCCACCAATGTGACAAACTATCGCCACCAATGTGACATACTATCGCCACGAATGTGACATACTATCGCCACCAGTGTGACATACTATCGCCACCAATGTGACATACTATCGCCACCAATGTGACATACTATCGCCACCAATGTGACATACTATCGCCACCAGTGTGACATACTATCGCCACCAGTGTGACATACTATCGCCACCAATGTGACATACTATCGCCACCAGTGTGACATACTATCGCCACCAATGTGACATACTATCGCCACCAATGTGACATACTATCGCCACCAATGTGACATACTATCGCCACCAGTGTGACATACTATCGCCACCAATGTGATATACTATCGCCACCAATGTGACATACTATCGCCACCAGTGTGACATACTATCGCCACCAATGTGACATACTATCGCCACCAATGTGACATAATATTGCTCGACACCTGAGTTAAGGTGACATACAATCGCCACCAACGTGACATAATATAGTATTGCTCGACATCTGAGTTAAGGTGACATACAATCGCCACCAATGTGACATAATACAATAAAATAGTATTGCTCGACACCTGAGTTAAGGTGACATACAATCGCCACCAACGTGACATAATATAGTATTGCTCGACACCTGAGTTAAGGTGACATACAATCGCCACCAACGTGACATAATATAATATATATAGTATTGTTTGGTTTTGGGAGAGGTCTTTTTCCGCGCACTTTTTGGTTGACGCAAAAACGACCAGTACGCCCTTTGCGTTTCACCCACCTCAAGGTTCACTTTCGGTTGAAGCAAATTGGGACTGAAAACTGTAAGCAAATTTTTTTCGACAAAATGAAATATATACAGGGATTTATTCTCCGATACGAATCGGCGGCGAAAACTAGAAGCTCTACTCGAATCACTCGATTCGGCTCGGTTGTATTTCCCGCCGACAGATAGCGTTTCAAAAAAAAAATTACAAAAAAAGACTTAGCATTTTCCTCAAAGGAAAATGCTAGGTCTATGGTCAAAATCTTAGATGTCAAATTTTTAGCCTAACAAAACGGAACTCTCGGCGGTTTCGGTCGTTGTTTTTCGGAAAACGACATTACCGCCGAAAAACCGATTCCGGGCTAGATGTTTTTTGAAAATACGATAGCCGGATAGATTCCGCAACTTTTAACACCAATAAAACATATGATTCTCATATAAAATACGTCAGGAGATGCTGACGAAACACGAAATTTTCCGAAAAAAAATCATCAAAATACGCGCTCACAGATTCCATCGGAAGTTTAAATATTCCTGGCCAGTTCAAATTAATACGTTTTTCATTCGGGGTAGGTACCTACTTATTTCGGTAGTATTGCAAATATGATGAAAAAAGCTAAGATTGCCGGAATCTAAGGAAATGCGCAGGTACCTACCTGAATGGGTACCTACACAACGAATTAGGTTTTAATGCAATAAATACTACGGTAAGGTTGTTTCGATGATACAGAATAATGGAACTTTTTTTAAGTTAATTTTCACGTTCTGTGATGGTTCTACTCAAATTCTATTGTTTTATCATTACAGACCAGTTACATCACAAAACTGAAATAATTACAGAACTCGAACGGAACTTTATAGAACTGAAAATTTACTAGAAAAATTTAAAGAATTGTCAATTTTTTTTATTAATTATTATTTTTTATTTTTAAGTGTGTTCTATTTGAACATTGTTAAATAAAAAAAAAATATATATATATATATATATATACATTACGCGTGTTCTAGGTAGGTACTTACTTGCGGGGACTTTTTTCATTTAAAAATCAAAACATGATATTGAATGAATTTATTTATAGTGAAAATTATTTTATGCTCAACAGCATAATGGCGTCGTTTTGGTGAAATATTACAACAAAGTACCTACTTAGTACTTACACTTGCAAAATGAAATACAATACAACTACAATAGTGAGCTCCGGCATAATGAAATTTTGCACTGCTAAACCGTGCAACCGATTGTTATTATTAATGGACTATTTGTGCGTAAATAAATTAATTATATACAGCGGGTACCCGGCATGCGTTGCGAGGCCACTTTAACTTCGGGGTCAACTAAACCGTAATGGTTCCCTACCAAGTCCCGGGAAACAACATTATAAAATTATGCACTTTATAAAATTATATACAACGGGTACCCGGCATGCGTTGCAAGGCCACTTTAACCTAAGGGTCAACTAAACTGTAATGGTTCCATCCCAAGTCCCCGGAAACTACATAATAATGCAAGCGCCTGCACTATGTAACATTATATACAACGGGTACCCGGCGTGCGTTGCAAGGTCACTGTAACCTAGGAGTCAACTTTACTGTAATGGTTTCATCCCGATTCCCGGGAAATAAAATTTTAATGCAAGCGCCTGCAATTTATAACATAATATACAACGGGTACACGGCATGCGTTGCAAGGTCACTGTAACTTCGGGGTCAACTTAACTGTAATGGTTCCATCCCAATTCCCGGGAAATAACATTTTAAAGCAAGTGCCTGCAATATATAACATGATATACAACGGTTACTCGGCATGCGTTGCAAGGTCACTGTAACCTCGGGATCAACTTAACTGTAATGGTTCCATTCCAATTCCTGGGAAATTACATTTTAATGCAAGCGCTGCACTACATAACATTATATACAACGGGTACCCGGCATGCGTTGCAAGGCCACTGTGAACTCAGGTTTCTTCATATATTTAATTTAACACACACTCCTCCTCGCTTCATCCACGTTCACACGTCAAATCGCATAGTGTCTTAACCCGTCAGTTGCTTCTGCAACGGGCAAAACCTAGTAAAATAGTATTGCTCGACACCCGAGTTAAGGTGACATACAATCGCCACCAACGTGACATAATATAATAAAATAGTATTTCTCGACACCTGAGTTAAGGGTCTGGCAATTTGGTTTTCCCTCGAGATGTGAGCACGGCAGGTGGCCTCTCGATGTCCAAAGCGCCCACATCTTGAGCATTTCTCTGATGGCTGCTGCCTGAAGCGGCAATCCCTAGCCAAGTGGTTCCGTCTTGAGCATATGAAGCACCTGGGCTCCTGCTGCCTGGGCTCCTGCTGCCTGGGCTCCTGCTGCCTGGGTTCCTGCGGCCTGGGTTGCCAGCCTCCTGCCTGGGAGGTTCGGGGAGTGCCAGCCAATTCTAACGCCGACGTTGGTATCGGTGTTGACGTCGATGTTGATGTCACTGGAGACTGGTAGTGCTCCAAGGCTGCCAAAAATCCCGTGTATAATTCGTCCGGTTCGCTGCACTTAAACGCACGAGCATTCGCCTGCAGTTCGCTCGGTAGCCCTTTGATGAGTAGGGACATTGCCGCTTCCGTGTCTAAACGGCACCGAGTTATCATCGCGAGCTTGGCGTGATAGAAATGAGACATCGTCTCTTGCGGCAACTTCTTTCTCTTCACCAATTCCTCAAGCAGGTCGGCATAATCATGTTGGCGCGGGAAAGCTCGCTCGAGTGCTGCTTTCCACTCACACCACTCCAGATCATAGCGCTCCAAACGATTAAACCACGCTTTCGCTTGGCCGGTCAATCGCGTTTGCATGGTGAACGATTTTTCGTAATCGCTCCATCCGTGGATAAGTCCCAGCTGCTCGATCTTATGAAGCCACAGAGATACATGACAGTCCTTGTCTTCTGGGTCAAACAGTGGAACCAACTCTGCTACGATCCGTAATGGCGGACCCTTGCAAAAGCCGTCGCAGTTTGTTCTCTCCTCCATGATCTCATTCAGAGTCGCTGTAATCAATTGTCGCGTGGACATCGTCAGCAGGTTCCTTTTGGCCTTGTATCCTTTGTTGAGGAGGACACCTTTTCCGATTCCCGACATTTTGCAAAAGGAACTACGGAAAACTCACAAATGGCAACGCACGCGGTGTTGGTAAACAAACTTCAAAAACAATATTTTCACAGTTCACTATACTTCACGGCACATTTATCCGATCCCACTTCTGACATGTAACACAAAATAAGTTGTGTGCGGGGTAAAAGTCAATTAATAGTCCGTATTACTTGGTTTGAACTGTTTATTTACAGTACATTTCACAACGGTTACAATTTTCAGCTCTTCTTCCCTCTCCAGCAAGGCGGTAGTGTCCATAGACAAGCAAGCGTCCCTTTACTCGAAAAGTCTTCTTCTTCTTGACTGATGTTGCGCGCCATTGCTAGCCATCTGAATGTTACAATATATATTTTTTAAATTGCCAATACCGAGCTTCGCGTCACGTCACGTCACGTCACGTCACGTCAAGTCACGTCGCGTCACGTCACATCACGTCACGCCACGTCACGACACGTCACATCACATCACATTACATCACATCATAATCACAATCGAAATTATGATGACCGGCCAACTCAGAATGAAACTAACTCAGAACCACCTCAGAAAGGTCATGAAGAGTGATTATCTAAAAACATTCTAAAAAATTGGGTAAATAGGTTAAGTTAGGTATATTAAAATTATTTTTTTAATGAGCTTTCTGAGGTGATTCTGAGTTGGGTTCATTCCAAAGATATTGAAATATATTCTGTATTTGTGTATTTGAATATCTTTGGTTCATTCTGAGTTGGCATGGAACCGAAATTATATTGTTTAATTAAATAAAGAAGACAGAGTGAAAAATTACCGGATAGTCTGATTTATTACTTTTAAATCAGTTTCAATTCACGAGAATATGACGATTTAAATCATTTTCTGTTAAAAAATATGAAAAACGTCGGTATTTTATTGCCTTTCCGAATTCTTTAAATATTTCAAATAAAAAAACTTAAATTTAAAGCAGATTTGCGCGGACGTATAGACACAGAAATTTAATTTTCTTATATATTTCACACAACTTCGATTACAGGAAACTGTTTTGTTTAAATTAGGAATTTGTTTCGAATTAATTCAAATCATTAGATTCGTCAGCACCAGTCGGCATCTGATGATAGTTCTGCCAACTTTCCAGTAACTACGTATCGCTTTAGTTCGCCTGTTAGTTTCGGTAAACTTCCCTTCAATGATAAATTTCCATTAGAAATTCTAAGTAGTAATAATCTTCGTATTTGGCGTACTACTAGTTTCACAAATCCATTTTGTCCTTCCTGCTAACATCCCCTGAGGATATTTCTTGGAAAATTCGATTAAATGGATGCAATAAGTGAGGAGAACAAGCAATTCAATTTGAAAAGTGGGTATGGGTACTAGAAATTTTAACAATATAAAGTGTATTAAACTGTTATATTTTGCCTATGTTAGAAGTCAACTTGAGTACAATTCTCCCGTCTGGAATCTACATTATAGTATACATGTACAAGCTGTTGAAAGAATACAAAACAAATTCTTACGTTTTCTAAATTTTAAAATGGGTATTCCAGCAATTATGTTGAACTACAACACTATTTTAAATGATATGAATATGCTCAAATTGTCCGTTATAAGAATTTTCACTGACTTGGTATTTCTATATAAAATTCTAAATGATTTAGTTGATAGTCCGATATTGCTAGAATTGATAAGCTTCCGGATTCCACTACGTAATACCAGAAGTCAGGATTTATTTCGGTGCAGAAATTCTGGAACTAACTACCATATGTATTCCTCTTTGCCCAGAATACTAATGGAGGGAAATAATTATACCAAGTGAACATCTTCAATTTATCTTTAAACAAATACAAAATACTGTTACTGAGGCAGTTCAGTTATGTACAATAAATACTATATATTGCGTTGCAAAAACCTATTGTATTTCTTTGTTAAAGAAATAGTATTTATATATTATTTAATCATAGTGTAATTTATAAATTTCATACTTATGTAAAAGCCCCGTAAAAGGGCGTAAATAAATAAATAAATAAACACCTCTGGTCACCCCAAGCTCTTCATTTGTTGACTAACAGGGGTGCCAGGATTCATGGATTGAGAATTGTCTAAGTAAGAATGCGTCTGTCCACCTACTGTGTAGTGGGTCCGATTTGGAGACACTGGTTGAGGGAGACCTTTTCACCTCCCCATCATTACTCTCTCGACTCATCGCTTTGCACCGCAGTGAGAGGGATAAATTCAAACGACACACTAACCCATGGACACACTAACGACATAGGCCCCCAAGGAAATTATTTTCTTCATGGTTTCCAGTGTGGAAATAATGTAAAAAAAATCACCTAAATATTTACAATAATTAGGATTTAAAAACGTTTGGATATCGCATTTTAACTTATTTGTCCTCAAACCATTTTACATTGAAACACATGCCGTGCTTCATTAACATTCCTACTTACCTCTTTATATAATTATATATTACAGCGCCTCTCTTTTTTGTTTCCAAAATATTTTTTTCTTTACTGTCTTTCTTGTATATTGTTTTTTTTTTGTATCCAAAAATAACAAAACGATCACTAAATTTAGGCAGGAAAGAGTCAGAATATTATTAAAAAATTGATGTGTGTGATAAGGTGATAATTATGTATTACGAATGCCCTATATTTTTCTGTTTACCAAATTTTTACTTTTTCCTTTACTGTTTTTTCTTCTACAGGTACTCACTGCAAAAACACTGTTTCTTACATATTCGATAATATATTGATTCTAGAACCTAGACTACTACTACTATCCTATTGTATCGTATAGTATAATTATGTGAATGGAATCTGTGAATGTTAACTTTACTTAATACTACATATATACGAATAATCATGTACCTATATAAAAATGGCTAAAGGGAACAGGATAGGTGAAAACCTCGGCAAGGCTTAGGACCTGGGTTCTATTACTACATTCGACCGAATCTTTTCACGAATTTTCTGTTTAACGCTTTTCGTTTGGGAATTGTTAATATTATCTTGATTGGTTAAATATTACAATTTGAAGTTTTACTCAATTTGCACTCAATTTAACGGTCCTACTCGAAGGAATCTTTCAAATTCGCGACACGAATCTTTTAGATATGTTCCTTTGTACTTTGGCCACGGGTAGGTATACGATTTAACTAATGCGATGTTGAGACCTCTTCACAAAACATATCTTGTCCTGAAAAGAGACTTATTGGTATCCAGTGAGAGTATTAGTCATCCCGCCCGACTAGTAGTCGAGGACGCTCGACCCACCGGGCTAATGACCACTTTTCTATATTTCTTCAAATAAAATGCATTGAGGTAGTATTAGTCATATTTATTTACATTCTTTGTTTATAAGTTAAGTAATACAGTATTTTTAAAAACTTTAAAACTAAAACAAGAATGAAAATATAATATAATGAAAAAAAAAAATGTAACAACTAAAGCATATAATATGAAATAAAATACATTGGTAAAAATGATAAGAAGTCTAACATAAAAAAAGAATATGCAATATAAACAAAATTGCAGAAATTATCCACGACTATTTGTGTCTAGATGTATAAAAGAATTTAAATAAACAATGTTTATACTGGTTAATCTTAATGTGAAGTATATCTCCTAGATCAGAATATTTATTTCCGAGATTGTG
This sequence comes from Limnephilus marmoratus, assembly GCA_917880885.1. Lineage (NCBI taxonomy): Eukaryota > Metazoa > Arthropoda > Insecta > Trichoptera > Limnephilidae > Limnephilus > Limnephilus marmoratus. Next base: position 14,390,698 of record OU862931.1, on the reverse strand, counting down.
AAGAACTTTGGTAAGAGAGTGTCCTGGTGTTGTTAAAGTAAAAGAGTAGTAAATGCCGGCAAGATCTTTTGGAAATATGGATGTTGATTAATTGAAGTAATTCAGGACAGTCAATTTTGTAATGCAGTATTTTATGTAATAATATTAAATCTGTGGTAATCCTTCTTTCTGAAAATTTTAATAGGGTCATTTTATCCAGTAAGTAATTATAATCAATATTTAGTACAGGAATATGCAATTTATAGTTTATAAACCTCAGGAACTTATGCTGAATCTTTTCAATACTGTCGGAGTGAATATTATAAAATGGAGACCATAACGTAGAGTTATACTCTAGTTGACATCTGACAAGGGTTTTATATTATATTATCATAAATATGCCTAAATTATTGAAGTCTTTTACAGCTCTCAGTTTTATATTAAAAGAGAAATAAAATCAATTTCACATAATATTTTTACAAATTAAAAAGTCCTCAAAAGTCAACTCAATTTTTTTTTATGCAAACGTTATCTAGAAAAGAAGCATCATTTTACTTCGTTCTCCGCTATTAAATTATGGTTCGAGGGCAAAATGGATGTTGGCGAAAGGGCGAAAAAATTAATAATTAAACCCTTGTTCTTTATTAAGGAATTTTGGCCGCGGGGTTTATTGCCTTTTTGACGAATATGATGGATTAACCCCAATTACATGTGACATGATATTTTTACATCCTGTTTAAATTGGACACAAAGCGAGAACACAACAAAAACATATTAAAAAATAATTACTGCCTTCGTTAAAAAACCTTTCCTCTTGTATTTTGCAAGAATTCAAAGTACCTGTAAGATTAGAGATGACTATATTGGAACAATCTGAAGATTACCTGAAATAAGACTTGTCGCTATCTTTTTGGATCCTGAGGAATTACAGCGCTTTGGAAATATGTCAGGAAGAATGACTGCATTCTTTCGGAGCACTTTCTTGCCTATGCAAGGGAAGACTTTGGCGCAAACCTCAATTCCTTTGTGGAGTATATTTATCATGAACGCCCTTTGAAGATCATCATAATTTTTTTTTTTTTAAATTTTACTGTTTGAACTCCCCGGCGTTGCTCGGATTTCAAATAAAACTTTTCAAAATCAGACTTGGACAGTGACGTTTCTCTTGTTTCAAAGGTTTTAAAAAGTAAGTATGCAAAATTTTATTAAACTTCAAATAAAATTGTGGATTTGTATAAAAAACCAAGCCACACCAAAAACTTTAGTTTTTCTTACATCTATCCATAGATACACAGCTGAAGTCCCCGACGTTGCCCAGGCTTTTAGCAGAACTTTTCAAAATCAGATGAAGAGCGTAATTTTCCTCCAATTTTGAATGTCAAATTTTCAAAAAAGTCTAAGATTGTTATCAAAATTCTGCTGAGGGGTGGGAAAAGAAGGATGAGGGTAGTTTTTAAATTTCATGATAATCAGTTGCCTTGTTCTTATTTTAAAGGTCACTTGTGAAAAACTTTATCATTCTCGGAATAAAACTGTAGATTTGCATAAAAAAAACTACGAAACCACTCCTCGGCGTTGCTAAGGTTTTTTGCAAATTTTTTCAAAGTCATACGTAAACAGTAATTTTTCTCTAATTTAAAACGTCAAGTGGGCTAAATTTTATGACAAAGTATTAAAGTACTGCTTAAAAGTGATGAAAATGGGGATGATTTATTAATATCTCATGTAAACCGTGTCCTTTTTCTTAATTTGAAGGTCAAGTGCGCAAAATTGAAATTAATTTTGAAGAAGATAAATTAATGAAGAAGAAGATAATAATAATAATCTAAATGAAAATATGAAAGAGACAAGACACAGAAAAACAGAAAAAGATAATGGTCGCAACTGGGATTCGAACCCAGAACCTCTCGTCTATCCGGAACGTGCGTTTACCAATTACGCCATTGCGCCCTACTGTCAAACCGTCATACTACTCAATCTCATATTTAAAATTTTAGAATTAACAATATTATCTTCAACTAATTTATTTTCCGTATGATAGGCAACTACCCTTTTTATTGAAAACAATTATTGACCAAGAATTGGTTTGTAACCTAGACAGCATCACGAAAAAATATATCCGATTTTATTTATATGGAACCATGAACTAATCAGATATACCTATACATCCGTGATACTGCTATCCGGGTTACAAACCAATTCTTAGAATGATTGTTTCCAATAAAAAGGGTAGTTGCCCATGAAATGGAAAATAAATTAGTTGAAGATAATATTGTTCATTCTAAAATTTGAAATATGAGATTGGCTATTATGATGGTTTAACAGTAGGGCGCAATGGCGGAATTGGTAAACGCACGAACCGGATAGACAAGAGTTTCCGAGTTCGAGTCCCGGTTGCGACCATTATCTTTTTCTGTTTTTCTGTGTCGTGTTCTCTTTCATATTTTCGTTTAGATTATTATTATTATCTTCTTCTTCAATGATATATTACATTGATGGGAATAACCTTCAAAAGTTTTGAAAAGAGAGTCTCTCTTATGAAAATTGAAATTAATTTCTTCATCCGCATGGAGGGTACTTGCATAAAAAGGACGCTACTATCTACAAGATACTCAATATTTTACTTGCAATATGGTCTTTTATTTTGCGAAAGGTATCGCGGTGTGGGGTCATATTTCCTCGGTACTTGGTAATATGCATGCATTAGGATCTTGAACACTGACAAGAGCAATGTATTTGAAGCTAGAAGCCCGTCCGATCTAATTAAGTATTTTTACACCAGCTGAGAATTCGTTTGACCAATGCAGGTCTTCCTAAGAACATCACACGACAAGGATATCATCTTCACAATGAAAAAATCTAGTATCGCCACTTTGCATAATACTTTTATCGCATGTAAAGATAGACGATAAAATAATCCAGGCACAAGGCGATCCTCTCACCTATGAAAAACTGGAGAAGGGTTTGTAGTAATACAGTCTTTTCTTGCCGAGGTGTCCAGGGGATCAGATGTCAAAGATCTTGTTCAACCTGCAACAGAAGCACGTAATCAGACTTTTTATCGTTTATATTAACGGCAAATACCGAGTGTTCTATCTTTAACTATATACATTTTAATTCCCTTTAAATACTTATCATAATCTTGTAATCCTATTAATTACTGATTATTATTATTTAATATTATAAAGGCGAAGTTTGTATGGATGTACGGTTGTCTGGGTGTATGTATGTAATGTATGTATGTTTGTTGCTCTTTCACGCAAAAACTACTTAGTAAGTTAACAAATTCTTTCACTAATAGAAAGCTACATTATTTGCGAGTACTATAGGCTATATATATTGGTAAGCTCTGGCGTTATGAAGTTATTTATTACGCGTTTATTGTCCAGATGAAAAGCAAAGCGTTGCTAAGAAATTGTTTGACGTGCGCTGTCATTTTGTTATTTGTTTAGGTTACTTTGGAGATCGCTTTGATAGTTAAAATTTACTACGCGTGTTTGATTGTTACGTTTTAATAGGTGGCACGCGAGCTGTTTAAAAAATAATAAAAAATGCGAAACCGGGGGCAAAAGCTAGTACTAAATAAAACCGCTAACTCAATAATTGAATCTATAAACTTTGATTGTTTTGCAATGAAGGATTTGGTAGCGGATATGTATGACGCAAAGATATTGAAATATAAGGAGATGGGCCATCGGCAGCTACTGGGTGGGACTGTGCTTCCTGATGTTGCCGATATTTTTAACCAATACTACTGCACACCTTCGAAAAATCACTAAATTCCGTTTCAAACTACGCCCATTAGACTGTAGTCCCGCCGACAGTCGGGCGGAAATCATAGCATATCTCCTTATATTTCAATATCTTTGGTATGATGGATGGCGTTAGTGACGATATATTATACTGAGTACGTAAATTCAAAACAATAATGATTGGGTACATCGGAAGTTGGGGCACATCATCACTGAAAACCTCTCGGAGGATGGTGATATTGAACGACAGAGGAGAAGTATCAGTGTTTTGTCAAATATGATTGCCCGAAGATTCTTCCGATACAGCAATAATGGTAAAAAAACGTTGTTTAATGCATTCTGCACTAGCCTGTATACATGTGAAACATGGTGTCAATAGCGAGTAAGCTCAATGGAATGTCTCCGGATCCAATATAATGATGCATGCAGAATCACATTTGGATTCAGAAGGTATAGCAACGCTTCAACAATGTTCACAGAATTAGGACTCCATGGATTCGCCAGTCTGATGAGACACCGGGTCACTGGAGCCAGGATGCCGCTAATGGCCTCCGACAACACATTGGTGACCGCAGATTTCCAGCACCAAGCTCCACTCCTGAGTGAGCGATGGGCCCGAGCGCATTCAAGATCACGCCCTGCATAATAATTTGTTTATTTATTTTTGTTGTTATTAATTTTTATTACTATTATTTATTTATTTATTTTTTCTACTTATGTTCTTATTTCTCTACTGTATAAATATATATATAACTATATGGGACGTATGGGATTGCACTATCCTCCCCACATCCTGGAATAAAGAAAAAAAATAGCATCTGACCATTTCGCATTCGTAATCCAAGGTTGAGATTATGACCGCAGAACATCTTTTTATGGGGATAAAGGTTGCACGAGCTTGCTCAATGCGGCATTTGATTTCTACCGAAGGATCCCATCTATCCTAAGAGTATGGATACTATCATAGTTCCATGCATCTATCATTTATATTGCAGCCCATGTATGTATACAATACTCTATACCTTCTCTAGTTTTGTTCCAGCAATATAAAGATTTTCATTCAATGCATTGTTTTTGCTTATGAGCATGTATTTTGTTTTGTTTATATTCAGTTCTAGCCCAAAATTCTCCCAAGTCTTGATTCAGCAGAATTTGTAGATCCTTTTAAAGGAGGCTTTTAAAATATCACATTATTATAGATATATAAGTTATTAAGGAGTATAATTATAAGGAGGTAGTATGTAACATAATAAATTGAACATTAAGGATATAAGCAGGTTCAATATGTAGTTTCATTATCATGAAAATTGTACAAAGAAGTTAATAAGTTTAGTACAATAATGCTAAAACAGAAGTGCTCATGGTACTATGAATGTAGTTATAGAGGAACTTAGTTGATTGTATTATTATCCTAAACATGAATAGTTTGTTTAAAAGCAAGTTTTAAAGTTTTTGGACAAAAACACTACAGATACCAGGCTATAAAACTATACAATTATCTTCCTACACAATATAAAACAACTAATATTATTGAATACAAAAAAACATAAGAAACTGGCTACAATCTTTTAACCTTTTAATTTATAATTTTTGTCGAATTGAAGTCGATTTAATATTTTGATTTTTATTGTTTCTCTTTTTATATTAGCTATTAACACTCTTTTGTTTTACTATTCACAATTTATAATTTACAACTGAAAAATGTCCTCTACAACACAGGTGAACTCCTAGTGTGCAGGACAATATATTATACCTTTGTAATGTAAATGTACTAAGAATAAGTAAATAAAGAACGTAGCAAAATTAACGGACTGCATTATCGTTAAAAGTTATACAAATGAGTTAATAATAATAATAATATATCTTTATTCAATGAAATTGGCAACATTACAACTAAAAAAGTACATGTTCAATGTAGATTACAAATAGATTACATCAGTACAATAAAATTAACAAGTAGAAAGTAATGTGAGATCAGTTACACAGAAGTAGCATAATTATACAATATTTTTAGTTATGCATAGCCTGCCTCATTAGGTGAACCTGTATTGAGGCAGAATTTTTTAAAAATTGTTTCTTATTTCTAAGTTCGATAAATATATGTACAGGGTGCGCCAGAGAAACTTACTTATTTGAAAGTTCAATAAAAATAAAAGCACTGTAGTTATTGATGAAACCAAGTTTTTTTCATACTGTCTTAAAAATAACATCTCGACCCTCATCGCGCATATACTGGTTAAGTCGTTTTTTGAAGTTCTCGTCCACTCTTCTCAGCATATCAAACGGAATATTGGCAATAGCGTCGCGAATGTTGTTCTTCAGGTGATCTATGGTCCGTAGTCGATCGACATAAACAAGGGATTTCAAATAAACTCAAAAAAAAAATCACATGGAGTCAAATTTTTTCCCTTGCAAGAAGTTATACAAATTTCGAAAAAAATGGTAATCTGTTGGGGCAAGGTCCGGAGAGTACGGTGGATGTCTTAGACATTCCAATTGAAGCTCCTCTAATTTGGTAGCCCTCTGTTGTGCAGTGTGTGGTCTAGCGTTCTAACGCGCGTTTGTTGATTTGCTTCACTCAATTCGTGAGGTACCCACCTTTCACGCTTTTTCACCTTCCCAATTTGATTCAAGTGGATTAAAACAGTTTTATCACTAACACCGCAGCCTGCAGCTAACTCGGACGTGGTTTGCGTTGGATCCGCTTCCACAATAGCCTTCAATTCTTCATTATCAACTTTGGTCTCCAGCCGTCCACGGGGCTTGTTCTGCAGGTCGAAATTTCCAGAACGAAAACGTTGGAACCAAAAATGCACTGTGTTTTCTTTTGCGGCACCGTCGCCATACACCTCATCAATCCTTCGAGCCATTTCTGCAGCACTGGTGCCACGGTGGAACTCGTAAATAACGCGATATTTCAAGTTTTCCATTTTGTAAACTAAGTGACGCAAAGAAAAAAAAAATTAAGGAAAAAAACAAATAAATTATAATTTTCGAAACACAAATACATGAGCTGTATAAATTTGAATTTGGAATTCAAAACCAAAGAGAAGATATTTGAGATCAATATTGCCAGTACGGCAAAACGCCAATTTCATATGTACGGACCTAATAATTCAAATAATTTTCTGTTAAAATATTGGAATGTTATATGTAAGTACCTACATACTTTATTGCTTATCTGAATCCTTCACACAATCAGTTACAATTTTGAAAATGACACCTAAATTCAAAGCAATCTTGAGTTCGTTAAACCACATTCGCCGGGGATGTTTTCCATTAAAAACCCTCCAAGTGTACTGTACTAATGACAATGGCTTTGCAATTAGTAGCATTTTTCATTTTTACCCTTCAATTTCAGGTGCACATTCGAATGGCATTGTCCTCGGACGAGTGTAGGCGGGATGAGATTGGAATTGCATTATACCACAATTCGAGTTGGCGAAGTGTGAACGCTTTATTGCAGCAATTACTGTTCAAGGCTCCTATTGGATGAGATTGTATGAAAAAGGTTTCACTTCTACCACGTGTGATATGCTCTCAATTTTTTATTGTATATTGTTATTGGATGGTTGGTATTTATTAAAATGAAAACTTCTTTAGCACCGTTGTGATTTGAAACTCGATAAAACGAAAAAGCGACACTGAAAAGAGACAAACTCATAAATATTCTATAGGATTTAGCCTGAGATAGAATAAGATTTGAGAGTAATCGGTCTCCTTTTTGTGCGGTGCTTCGTATCCTCCCCACTCTTGTCTACTTTAGTTTTCCGAAAGTTTCATTTATACCGCGTATGAACTGCACGCTTGTAATTTTTTTTGGTTATACTCTGTCATTTTTGAAGTGAAAACTTCTTCAGCACCGTTGTGATTTGAAATTCGGTGAAACGAAAAATAGCGATGAGTGAATCCGCGATTTCTGGAACCAGACTCGGCAAGAGTTGGAGATTCAGTATTTGTCACTACTTTACTAAACTCTTCTAGCATTTCGAGGATTATCGCAAAACTGTGTTTAAGACATTATTTTATTTATGGTTGGGGATGTCTGAGTAAGACAAGGGAATCAAATTCTTGTATCGGGCCATGTCAACAGTTAGAATAAAATAAAAGTAACTATTGCGACGAATTCTATTGAAGCAAGGAGTGTGCGTCAATATAATCAATTTTAGCAGCGGTTTTCTGGTACGTTTGTGCAATGAGCTCCCACAAAAATATAAGAAGATAAGACAAACTTTTTTCTGTCCGAATAACTGCTGTACTACCGAAGAAGGTCCGAAATAAATCCCAAATCCCATAAAAGCGTTAAAATATAAACACCTACGAGACCTTTCGTCACATTCACAATTTATAATTTACTTCTGAAAAATGTCCTCCACAACACAGGTGAACTCCTAGTGTGGAGGACAATATATTATACCTTTGTAACAAAAATGTACTAAGAATAAATAAATAAATAAATAAATTTATTAGATTCAGATAAAACATACTAGTGGTACCAGAGCGGTAAACCTGCAACCTTCTAGTAGCATGCACAGCACCTATAAGGTTTGTTAACACCATATTTAAAAATAACCATATTTTGCAAGAATCTACAGATTGCGTATACATAAGTAAATTTTCTGAGGCAGTACCTTTTTATATTTAAAAACGTACAGTTTCATGCCTAAATTGAAATTTTCTAATTTTAAACTTTTGTAACTTGCAACATTATATTAATCGCCGAATTGTATGTAGTTGCTAGGTGATGCAAGTGATATTATGAAATTCCTATCAATCTAGGAAAAATACATTAAAAAAAATACAAAATATAATGTTACATGAAAATGTATTGTTTCATGGTGTTTTCATACAAACGAAGTATTGAATTCCGTAAGTCTAAACTTAAACTTCAGGGCGAATGCATTTAAAAAAAAAATCCAATGACCATCACTGGTTTTTTTCAAGAATTTGATTACATTTTTTCTTCTTTTTTAATCTCCGATCGAACTCCCATTAATGGCTACCAACCGCCACGTTGACACTCTCTGCCTATCCTTACGGTAAAACAGCGTAATGAAAAGAATTTCATTTCGTCACATCGGCGACCATGAATTTATTTTCTATCAAGATTCCAAAAAGTATTCCAAATGCCATAAAGAGATAGCTGTATAAAAGCGTCGTGTCGTTGATCAAAAGCCACCGTCGATAAAATCGGGACGCGCTGATTCAAAAAACTCGAAAAATTCCTTTCAAAAGTGATTGCCCTTATTCTCAGAAAAAGTGACTTATATTGCACAATGAGTATTTCTATTAAAAAAGTTGGCCAAAAGTTGATAACGTTAAACGTTAAAATCTTATTCCATAACTAACAAATGCACAATACAAACAAATGTAAATATTGCATTGAAACGTGTAGATCAGGGGTCACCAATTACTTTCATTAGGGGTCCGTTTTTTAAAATAACATGACCTTCGCGGTCCAGAAGGGAAAAAGCCTATTCCCCCTCCCCCCCCGGTTTAAACATTGAAATAATTAACTGTACTATTTAAATATGAGTAGATACAATATCAATCAACAAATAAAACGAATAGATTCCGGAACACTAAAATAATAAACAAAAGTTATGAATAAAAGAAGTACCAAGGGTTTTTTACAATATTAATGAGAAAAATTACAATTTTTTTCCTTGGACTGTCCGTCCGAAGTTTGGACTAAAGTTTGTGCAGGCTATTGTTATTAAATCTTGGAGATGTTTATCGGTAAGTCTGCTCCGGAATTTATTTTTAATGAAGTTCATCTTGGAAAATGCTGCTTCACAAACATACGAGTATGTTGACCCAAACAGAGGGAGAAGTTTTAAGGCAATTTTTTTTTTTTAATTCTGGGTATTAGCATAAACAAATTTTATTCAAAACTCTTGACAAGAAACATCCTGTCGATGACATTCTCAATCCGTTTTCTAATTCCGATTTAAGATCCTTAATGAAAATATTTTGTACTGTTAACACAAGGTCCGCCCAAAATAGGTCGGCGGTCCGGATCCGGACCGTGGTGACCTCTGGTGTAGATTGTCACCCAGAAACGACCAAGCCGTACGGACTATCAAAGCTGCGGAGCCAATAAATTTTTTTTGGATGTGAAAATGCGTAGATTTCATTTGCAGTATGGGTGAACGATGTTAGCGACATGTTTATTTCAATAATGGTACATGGCCGATATCCCCTTTTTTCTATTATCTATTGTCTGATCTCAGTTGCTATATACATCGTTCATCTTTGTCTATCGTGTTTTTAAACTCACTTTTGAGATTGTGAGTATTTCGTTTATAAAAAACCATTATGTATCGGTCTACAAAATAATTTACGGAAAAATCGTTGACGCTGCGATAGTTGAAAAGATTGTAAGTGGCAATACCTATATGTTTCATCGGAAATTGAAGGGTAGGTTTAAAAACAAATGATTCAAGTGCTTGAGTTTTGAGGTAAATTTTAAAAGAACAAATGGTTCAAGAGCTTATTTTTTACTTCAACCAAAGGGTGTCAGGAAATTAGTGTTCATGTCTGAAAGCAGATGATTCCACATCACATTCTAAGTCAATCTTGTTTTTAAACTTTTTTTTATTTTTAACACTTTGGCGAGTAAGGTAATTGCGCGGAGAGCCGATTTTCTTGTAATTAAGAAATGTGTGTACCAAAATAGTCACTTGTTAGTTTTTAAATCAATACTTTAATTAAAATTGACAATCAATAAATTTAAACTTCATCAAACTAACAACAAAGTGTTCAAAAATCATGCCAAATACTGCAGTGTGCGCCATTCGCTCGCGAGACGCCCTTTATAAAAGAAGCCACTTTGCTAGATTGATTCGTCAGGCGTCTTCGGACCTAATTGACCCGTAGCGGATCCCAGGTTTTCGCTTTCAACCCTAAAGATGATAGATTAATTATTTTGTGCGTGTTAATCATTCCAGGCAAAAGTCCATTGTGTTATTTTGATGAGTCAGAGTTACAACTTTTTCAATTTTTAACAAGTCTGTAGGTAATCACAATAGGCATTCAAATTGATAGATCAGTCCATCAGTGAAAGGGGAACAAAAGAAGTTGCACTTTTTGTGATTTGTTAATAAATGAATCTGACAGTATGAATAAAGGGTGTTTTTTTAGAGGTTTGGTTTTTAAATTGGCAACATTGTTTCTACAGACTGTCAATTTGACAGTTGACAGTAGATTTATAGTCAGTACGTTTTACAATTTTACCCTGAATAGACTTACGTCAAAATAGCGCTTGCAAATTGTGCAAATGTTGAAAAATTGTGCAAAACACGGCGGGTGTCACCATCAATTTATTGCGGGAAACATTTGGTGAGCGCATAATTTCACGTAATGGACCTGTGAACTGGCTTCCACGATCGTGTGATCTCACACCATTAGATTACTTTCTTTGGGGGTATGTGAAGTCACTAGTCTCTGCTGATAAACCAGAGACGTTGGACCATTTGAAAGTCAACATTCGCCGTATTATAGCCGATATTTGACCCAAGTTGCTCGATTAATTTGTCGAAAATTCGACTTTAAGATTGCGCTTCATTCGAGCGAGTCGTGGCGCTCATATGCCCGAAATCATATTTAAACAATAATGGCATAAAATTATTGATAAAATAAAGCTAATATCATAGACATTAACATTATTTTAATGTGTTTTTTTTTCATTTTAAATTTGTATACCTCCAAAAAAAACACCCTTTACAACTCGCTTTTTGTTCAGTCCTCGAAAATAAAATCTCCTTACGAATTATTAGTCCCTTTTACAATGTAGCGACAATTGCTGGTGTTGATAGTAAAAATGCGTGTGTCTTCGAAGTCCATAGTTTCCTTCATTTGCTGTCATTGTTAGTTAATTATATACCTCACAAGATTCCCAGCTGCTCTCATCTGGAAAAGCCGGTGAGACTACGGCATCCCCAATTGGGGTATGTTGTGAGGCTAAAGGTAGCAAGGAAGGGAAGGAGATGAGGAAGAGGAAGGTGGAGAAATACCTAGCTATTCAAATCTGGTTACCAAAAACGACGAAAGCCATTTCAAACCACGTTTCAATTCTGAATGATAGTCTACACCAGGGCGATACTGAGAGTATCTTCCACTCTAGAACTTGCCGCAAATGTACAGTGTATATTATTTTTAAATGTTTAAATTGTGAAATAACACAAAACAAATAAAATTCTGTGGCGCACGCCGTGATTCGATCCCGCGTCCTTCGGGATGCGAGTCAGAGCCTTACCCCTAGACTAAGGAGATCGAATATAAATAAAACTTTGTTTCAACTTAAATTCTACAAGACCCGACTGTTTACATTGGGGGAGATGGAAAACACGCGAGAAATTGATTATTAAGTTCTTGGTTTGGGTTATTTTTATAATACATGCGTATTTCCTAAAACTTAACCTACGATATACTTCAGATTATACAAAATAAAAAAACAAGGTGGTTGAGACTGTCAATTCACGTGAAATTTCGCAAAACGAATTTTTAATTTTAATTAATTGGAAAAAATCAATCCGTTAAAAACCATTTTAACGGATCGATTAATACATCACAGTAATACATCTGTTTTCGAATGTCTTAGAACTTAAATAAAAGAACAAATAGTTTGACTGAGGAATGAACCTTTCTACTCTGCACTGGAGTCAACAACACTACGAACTGAGTCAAAGCCCGATTGGATGTGACTGGCATTTATTGCGTGTATTAACTAATGTAATGTCAGTGAATTTCAGAGAAATGCGTACTGTTCATACGTGTCTCGTATGACATGTATGCGTGATTGTTACTACGTTGTGGGTGATTTTCCACTTCCAAGGTTTCATTTAATGCATTGATTCATTTATTTAAACAAACCTATTCGGAATTCACATAGATGTTTATAAAAAAGGAATTTTATTGGATCTTTTACCATTTCCCCAACAATAGTCGCGTCTTTTAGAAATGAAATTGAAACCAAGTATTTAAAAAAATGCATTAAGCGTGAGGCGGAATCTTACAATTTTATCGTATTTTATTTTCACAATCTTTCAGAATTGATAATTTTTTACTAGTGTTACAAATAATGTGAGAATGGTTTTAGTGGCACGCCTGCCTTTTTAAATATGCAAGAGCGAGACGGCAGAACGAGAGTATAAAAGGTGATGAATGTTCCTGCTCGCTCTCCTTACCTACGGACAGCTCCGTTAGCTAGCACATAGCTTATAACTCGTATAGTGCAAATAAATGTTCATCTCGACCACGCGTCTATCATTTAAGATCTACAAGATCACATCACACGCCTACACTACACTAAACTCTAAATAACAACGGAAGAATGAATTTTAATACTTAGTAGAATTTATTCCATTAATCTTGAACTAAACAGGTAGTACTTCTTCATTCCGCACAAACATCGAAAAAAGCTATTAGCAATCTATTCTTATTTCATCACAATAGAACAAAAATCTACTTTAGTCACAATGGATTTGAAATAATGAGTTCGTAGGAACCGACTTGTACAGGAATTTTTATTGTACCTACCTATATTTTTAGTATTTGCCTATTTCCTGGTTCTCAATTACGCAAGGTTAATAATACACTTGTTGGTGTCGTTCCTCTCCTCGACATCCAGTGGCACTAAATTACCTTCACTTGGTGAGTGGTTAAATTTGAAAAGGTTAAGAAATTATTTCCACAGATGTTGCTAATTAATAATGTTTTTTTTTATTTTTTATTTTTTTATTTCTTGCTATAGCAATCCCGATGAGTTACAGAACTCATTTTAGGACAGGAGGAACATACAAATTATGGGTGGGAGGTAAAAGTTAAAATTTTACATAGGAATTTGGATATTAAAATATAAGATTCACATACAATGTAGAAGAAAAATAAAAGACAGGTTGAGTAGAATAAACAGCAATGGAAAACAATTAAAGAAAAGGGAACAAGGTTATACAGATATGGATGATTACAAACTTAATGGAAAAGAAAAGAAGAGAAAAGAGACAAGACAATTGAAACATGACAAGAAAATTACAAAGTTTCATCCTTATACATACTTAAAAAATATTCTTTTAAAGCATTACTCTGATTTTTTTTATTTTGCTGAATTCCCTTGTACATATCTGGTAGCGAATTATATAGTGTATAGACAACATAGTTCAGAGATTTTATCCCATATTTTGTAGTGTGTGTTTGAGGTATGCGGATTTTATTGCTATTTCGAGTATTGTGAGTGTAAATGTCTTGATTGTAAAGTGGCTTGATGTTAGTGTGAGTTGATTGTTGGGTAATTTGTAGGATGGTGCTTGTGATTTCATGTTTAGGAAGAACTGTGATTGGAAGAATACCGGAAACTGAATAGATGTCTCTGACATGGGTGTCCCATGGAAGTCCAAAAACATTTCTGAGAGCTCGGTTTTGAACCACCTGCAGATCAGCTATCAATTTCTTTGAGGCAAATCCCCAGATACAGCAGAGATAAGAAAGGTGTGAATGTACCATGGCGTAGTACACTGATGTTAATAAAGGTACGGGTAGTAATCCTTGGAGTCTATAAAGTATACCAGTTATGTTATTAAATTAATCAAAGAAATCAAGAGATGCTGTTAATGGCAACTCTTGAATTTATCTCCATTCAAGGAATAGTTTTTTTATGCAATAGTTTTTACATTATTTAAAATATTCCGGGAACACTATTTTGGATTTAAGGCTCTTTCGACTTTAATTACTTTTCTGGTATAGTATATTTGTAAATAAAGGTTTTATCGCTATTCGACGTAATGTCAGTATGGATTTAGATAGCAGAAAGTACTCTAAAATAATCTAAAACATCCCATATTTGAATGCTATAAATAGCAACTTCAGATGCTGTAGATCAGAGATCGACAGACTTAAGTGAGAAGAGCCATTCAGGTGGGAAAATGTAATAATCAGTAATTGTTGAATGAAACACTAGTATATATTGAATTATTTGGCGGGTATTAGATAAGCCGCCATAGCTCAGTGGTCAGAGCATCTGACCGGCAATCAGAAGGACACGCGTTCAAGTCCCGTTGGCGGCAAGTATCTTTTCTCGGAAGATTTTTTCAATGTAGAGATAGATTCAGGCTGATAATTATTGGTTATTATAATTGAGAAGGGCCAAATTGTCAACAAAACAGGATACAAATGTATACGCAAGTTACATAATCCGGGGGGATTAAATAATATTCAAGAAATAACTAAAATAATCATTTTACTGGAATGAGTTCTGCATAAAATGAAGTGTTAAAATATCTGAAAAAGGACCTTTAGAAGATAAACCATTATTTTTTGGAGCTGATCAGATAGATTTAGAGTTCTTTAAGAGTTGAGTTGTCAACACTGACGCTAATTGAGACAATGTTCATTCAGCAGCTTCAAGTGGGAGGCCTGGTCGGGTGAAATACATAAACAGGTATATGAATAGAATTGTCGTTGAGTATTTTTACTAAAAAGTCCACCTTTGAGAGAGATGTTCCCTTAATATTCAGGGACAATATTTTCAATTGTTCCCCGATATTTAATGTTTCCCCTTGGCCGGGAGACCTTTCGGTCTTCGGCCCCTTACGTGGCGGCATAATTATTCGTAGTCGGAGGCCCTCTTAATATTTGGTTGCCGCCTCACTCACAGCACTCACTACCTTACACGCGCGGTAACAATATTCGTGCCGGTAACATCGCGAATAGCGCGGCGAACACTACCTTTGCGTGCGGCGGTTGGCACACTACTAAGAGTCGGCGAAGAGGAAGAAGAAGAAGAAGAAGAAGAAGAAGAATATCCTAGGCATTGTAATTATATTTGCACGTTTTTTAAGAAATCCTGAGAAATGTTGAGTCTGAACTTTTTTTTACATTAGGGAACGTACCCATACTACGTGACACGTTTAGGGGGGGGGGGTCTTCAAAATGTCACGCTTGGTACAAATGAGCGGCGGCGGGCTTAGGTTTTTGGTCACCGGGGGGGGGGGGGGGTTAAAAATTGCAAAAAAGTTGGTCACGTAGTATGGGTACGTTCCCTTAGCTCCACACAGGAGGCGCCAAGGAAAATAATTCCACTCAGGGTCTGTCATCTTTGGGGATGTTGTGTGGAGGGCCTTTTTATGGGAAATAGGAGAGAAAGTTTTAAGTAGGAAAAAGGTATGAGGTAGGTAGAAATCTGGGGTCCAGGAGTGACGGACGAATGAATCAATACTTTCCACGGTGCTAGGCAATGTTCCGAGAGAGTCCTGTTGGAGAGGTCAAAAGATCTCCCTCAACCAGTCTCTCCCGATCCGACCTGCCACGCTGTTCATGGGCAGACACATCTGCCCCCAAGATAAGAACAAACCTGACCCCATAAACCCGGGCATCCCTGCTAAATCACTAACCGTAGCGAACCACTTGGGGTGGCCTATGGCAGTGGTGTTGGTTATCCAATAAATGGTTCCCGGGGCGGCGGAACCCATACCCGCCTCCCAAATTGAACTAAAACCGGTTGGTTTTTGTATTAATTTATATACTTAAACAAAGTTATGTTATTCAAAATTTACAATTTAAAATATCAGAAAGTCAACAAAACACACCCGAATGTTTTCCATCAGAGTTGTATGAGTATACTCGGTGCATCAAACCGATCAAATATTGACTGAAGTATCGGTCTGACCCACCATTAGAGACATGTCAGTTGTCAATGTCAACAAGCAAACGATACTCTATAAACCCGGTGATCAGTATTCACAACGTGTGAATGGAATCACTCACAAACGCTCGTTGCTATTCCGTCTATTCGCAGCACTGAATTCACAACATGCTTCTCCCTGTATTGTCTGTCTTGTTGAATATTAATATGAAAACGTGAAGCTTTAACAGGTAAATTGAAGAGCTGGTTGCATACACGAGTATAAGAGTTTGATTCTAAGATCAAACCGTAAGTTTTAGTAGTTTGTTTTACTAATTGTGAGATCAATTGGTGATTTAGTGTGTAGTAATTTATAATTTTTCTATCATTGAAGAAGAAGATAACAATAATAATCTAAACGTAAATACAAAAGATAACAAGGCACAGAAAAACTGAAAAAGACAATGGTCGCAACTGGGACTCGAACCCAGACCTCTCGTCGAACCGGGACGTGCGCGTTAACCAATTTAGCTATTGCCACCTTCTGTCAAACCGTCGTATTTGTCAATCTCAAGAATATGTAAAGTTTTCAAAAGTGCTAAGACTCTTGAAATGTTGTTTTATTCATTGGTCAGAAGTCCACTGGAGTATGCGTCCCCGGTATGGAATCCTCAATATAAGGTGTACATAGATATAGTAGAAAGTATACAGAATAAATTCTCTAAATATTTATTCAAGAAATACAACAAAACTACAAATAACATGTTAAGTTTACAAAAAAGACGCACATTATCAGATCTGCTGTTTCTGTATAACCTGCTAAATAATAAAATAGATAGTCCTGAATTGTTATCCACTATTGGTTTAAATGTCCCAATGAGGCGTACCAGGCACACTTCTCTTTTTCATATAGAATCCAATAACACTAATGCAGTGAGTAACTCACTAATTACTCGCGCAATCATAACTTATACCCACTATGAAAAATTACTACACTTAGACATTTTTCATGATTCCTTGCAAACATACAAAACTAACTTATTAAATTTCTGGGCGTGATATAATTGTTTTAAAATTACTTACCTACACTTAACTTTTCATTTAACTTTAATCAGTCAATTACAATTAGTGAGCATATAATTCTTGATTTTAAAATGTCTCCTTATCCCCCCCCCCCCTTTTTTTTCTTCCTTTTTATTATTATTACTCATTCATTCAATAATTAAGTTACTAGACCGGTTCATATCTCAGGCTTAATTACCAAATGACATTCTATGGACTTACGTAATAGGTACAAAACCATGTAATAATTTAATTTAACATACCTTATAATCTGTATTATAATGTACTGTGTATGCCTTAATAAACAAATAAATCTCATATTAAATTTTTTTTTTAGAATTAACTACATTTTCTTCAACTAATAATTTTTCCGTATATTTGCGACCATTGTCTTTTTCTGTTGTCTTGTTCTCTTTCATATTATCGTTTAGAGTTTAGATTATTATTGTTATCTTGTTCTTTAACAGCATATTACATTGATGGGAAAAATCTTCAAAAGTTATAAAAAGAGAGTTTTTCTTATAGATAATTAATTGTATAATTTTTGCTTTTACGTTGTCTCCACACGCTAGGCCCTGAGGAAAATGATTCCCTTTAATGCCTATTTCATCTCATCTTAGGGGATGCTGCGTGGAGGTGAGAGTGGAGGGTCTGTTTAAGGAAAGGAAGGAGAGGAAGTTTTAGGAAGAAAAGGTGTGAGGGGTGGTTAGAAACATGGGGTCAGTGTCTAGGAGTGACAGACTATTAACTATTAACTGGGCGTACTATACAGGGCCCGCAGATACTTTAATAGTACACAACTGCTAACCCTGTACAAATCGCAAGTGCGCGGGTTGAATTTGGCAGCCACCTCTAGTCTGGAGCTCCAAAATACCTAAAAAAACCCTTGACTCTGTGCAGAAACGGGCGGTCCGTTTGATAGATTCTCCCATCTTAACAGATGGACTGCAATCTTTAGAGCACAGGCGTCAGGTGGGAATGCTGTCCTTGTTCTACCGGTATTATTGATCCCCTCGGCAACGGTGCATAGTCGGGAAACACGCCAAACACGCGCCCAATATTTGTACACGGTTGACATTGGTCACACGAGAACGGGTCGTTTCTATGACTCGTTCTTGAGTTCAACGGTTCGGCTGTGGAACGATTTGCCGGCCTCTGTGTTTCCTCCCTCCTACAACATGGGTCTCTTCAAGACCCGTGTTCACTGCTTCCTTTCCTCAAAAAGACCCTCCACACAGCATCTTCAAAGATGACATAGGCCCTGAGGGAAGTTATTTTCCTCAGGGCCTCCTGTGTGGAGTTAATGACCTATGAATCCGTCCTTCCAATTATGGTGCAAGGCCGATGGGTTGAGAGAGTTCGGCTGAAGAAGTCAAAAGGCTTCCCTCAACCAGTCTCAGCACACGGGGTTGGTAGGAACACTGGGGTCAGTGTCCAGGAGTGACTGATGTATGAATCCATCCTTCCAATTGCGGTACAAGGCGACGGGTTGAGAGAGTCCGGCTGGAGAAGTCAATAGTCCATCACCGGTAAGTCCTGGACAAACCCGTACACCCCTGTTGAGTTACCAAATATAGCGGACTACTTGAGGTGACCTATGGCAAAGGTGTTGGTTATCCAATAAATCGTTCCCAAATTAAAATATTTAATTTACATTACATTATAAATTTAATTAAACTTTAAATAAACACTTTAACCCTTCAAAAATTTGGCTTTTTTTTTCAGATGGTCAAAATATTTTCGCTTTACAATAAAATGCAAATATTTGGAATATTTCTGGACACATTCAAAAACCAAAAACTGTTTTAGAAAGGTGATGAAATACGCTTTCAAATTATAGAATTCGAAAAAAAAAAATTTTTTTAAATTATAAATTTTTTGCATACAAACATAAAAAAGTTTTCAAAATGGCTCACCTTATGTTTTTTCTAACTAAAGTTACTGATAATAAAAAAAAATAAAAACACATGCTTATTTTATTAGATAAATGTGTAATAAACACATATTGTAACCTCAATTTTTTGTAGCTAAATGAATAAATTTTTTAAAAAATTCCCGAAGTTTCAAATTATTTTTTCAATTTGCGATTCAAAACTTTGTGTACATAAAAGTGTAGATTTTACTTTTTTGGTGGCTATTTTTTAGATTGGAATGTAAAGCATAATGTTTTTCGTTTCTAACACCGATTAGAACATATTTCTAACTATGATAGTAAGGGAGTTACAGCGTCTTATGTGAGACCTATGTGCGTTGGGACAAATCTGGTCTCCTGTGATTAAACGGGTTAAAAACAGTCGGTCCATTACGTCTGCATTTCGGGCAGGTTGAAAGGATAGCTTGTGTTATTCCCAATAACTTATTTTTATTGGTATCTGCTTCATGGCGGCCGGATAACTCAACAATGTGCAACTTCAACACTGCTTTAAAACGTCATGAAAAGTGAAGAGAAAAAACTTGATCACATTGGTCATGATAGGTTAGGTTTAGAGCCAATTTTATAATATTTTTTTTCATAATGACTTTTCAAAGAGGTGTTGGAATCAGAGGCTCTGAGGAAAATAATTTACGTCAGGGTCTATGTCATTTTTAGGGATGCTGTGAGGGGGGGGAGGAATGCGACCTTGCCGAGTTTTCATGGAACCCTATTTCATATACCCACATTATACACTATCGTAAAAACTGCAATAAAGATCTTTTTTATTATTTTTCTTTATTCATTGCAAAAATATTATGGTTACATTAATGGATTTTTCGACCACCTTGCTAGGCTAATGCCCGTGTTATGGTGGTCGATAACCTAACCGCGAAGTAAAAACAATTGTATACTTTCCAAGAATTAGCCTCTCGTACAAAGACCGAATTTATGAAATAACATTATTAAATTTCTTTGTTTTTTACAACTGGCTTGTCGAATTTAATGGGTTTTCAATTGAAAGGAGCGTGGTCTGTGATTATTTCACGATATAAACAGAAAACAGAACAGCTGGTGTTTTTGTTCTGTTATTTCTTCCTAGCAATTATTGTTCTACTGTAATGAAATTGCTGGGATTAATTCCTTTACCTTTGTGTTCTGAAGCGAGCGGCATCGTCTGCGGTCGTTGAAGGGTTAAATCAACCCTTAATATCGATTAATATTTCAGATACCAAAGCATACCCTTTAGAGCAGAGATTCACAACCATTTATATGCCTCAATATTCAAGTGAAAGACACAGAATAACGTTTAAGATGAATGCAATGTTCAATTATTTCATTATTTTAATATTTACATTTGATTACAGTAATGACGTATTGCCCATCTCACTAGGTGTGGAACGTCTGTGTTGAGATGGCAATTTACAGAGTGGTTGTTATCTAGGTTTTTGTTTACATTTGACACTGAGAGTTATAAAAATAAATTAAACATTTCAAGTATGAATGAAGAAGATTGAGACAAAATAATTTTGAAGCAATTAAATTTCAAATTGAAAAAAGGCAAATTGGTAAATTATACTATAAAAGGCAAGTGGAACTTAGTCAAATGTAAATATACAGTGTACATATATATAGTCAGTAGGCATAAATGTAAATATGTTATGAAATACTCGTGATAGATGTTTATTGGAGGTAATCAATAATTTTACTTTTGGTTGAATGAATGTGTATCATGTTATTTGATTGGGGTGTTTAAATAACCCCAAAACTCTCCACGGCGTAATACCCCTTATTGCCGAATTGCCAGGGTATTGAGAAAAGAAAGCATTAAGACTAAATTGGCTAAAGAAGGAGGTAGCGCAACATGGCATAACACCCCAAAAACAAGAAAAGAAACAGCTGGAGTGTATAAACTCAGCTAGCTGTTCCGGATGTAACAAGGTTTATGTAAGCCAGAATTTTTGAGATTTCCAAAAGGATATCAGAAAACTTTAAAGCATGTAAACTCGGCCACCCTGACAAGTCGACAATCGCCGAGCATTTAATTGAAACCGGCCAACTCATGAGCACGCCTAACTACAGAGGCAATTGAAATTCACAAAAATCCCATTAATATTACTAGAGACGTTGTAGATAAGCTCAAAAGTTATTGGTATACAGTAAAATTGACGACTTCACAAAGGCTAAACGCAGAAAATCATTTTGACTTATAGTGTAATACCAGCTCGTAGAAGAATGACGCTGGTTCCACGGTATCACATATACGTAGCTAAGCATACAACACCACCATCAATTACTAATCTTCCATAATGATGTCACTGTCCGAAACTGAAATAAATAACGAAAAAAGTAAATATGTCAGTTGTAAATCTTCTTATTTAAGTCACAGTTGTAAATATGCATGTCATTAAGTCACTTGTTTTAAGTCGTAAATCAGTAGCTATAAGTCTTTAATATAAGTCACTAGTTATAATCAAAAATCTTAGATGTAACTAGTTTTATGTTAATTTTATTAGTTATATTAATTTGCACGGCGCTGTTGAGGTAATTTATCACGGCACTCTATAAATCAGCTCAATAGTATTATTACTACAACTACCGCCTTTTATTACAAGGAGGCAAGTCGAAAATTTCGTTTTTGAGTTAGTGATGAAATTTCGTTATGAATTATCGTGTACTGCTCCAATTTCAATAGATAAACTACTCAAATAGTATCTAGTTTACGAGTGAAAGCATGTTACTTCTCATTAAAAACTTAAAACGATTTTTTTTTATCAGTAATGTACGAGGACATTTAAAATTGAAAATTATTGCTTTGTGCAATATTGGAGAACTTAATTGGAAGACGTATTAGAAATTGTCTGGAAGGTAGAAAAAAGGACCGCAAAAACTCACGGTAGCAGGACAATGTTGTCTCTTGTACAATTGCCACTCTGTACCGATTAATACAGTTGTTATTTTGCAGTTTGTCATGGAATTCACTATTTTTTCGTAGAAATCAAGATACTGACCAAAGAATACTATACAATATTCAACAAGGCAAGATATGTATATTATAATATAATAAACAATAATTCTGGAACAAACTACCACATACACGCACTTGTCCCTAGCCATCACACTACCTCAAATATCGACGTACTTCCACAAGTCTGCCATTGTTTTAGAAATACCAGAATAATATTTATGTACCATACCATTTTTTTTGTACCATATTTTGATATCTAAGGGTCTTTGCACAAAAGCTATTACATTCCTTCTCTATCTACAAGATACAAACTTATGCACTTTTCTATGTCTGTATCTTGCACTTTGTTACGTATTATAATAATCGCAGGCAATCAGACCGTCACCTATTAATAAAGTAAATCTTCCATTATTATTTCTACGCCACCTACATTTTAAAAACTTTCTATCTTATTGTTATGCATTATTTTCACGTAAATTTACTTTTATACCTACCATCTTTACAATGTTCATTTCTTCAAGCTTATCTTTTTTATATAAAAACCGTCTCTCAGTATCATACATCTTTCAGTATCCCGTCAACCGTATCTAAGTATCACACCTAAAACCCATCTGGATGCTGAACATTACCTTAAATAAATAGAGAAAATAATTAAAGGAATATTAAAACGAACAAGCAATCACGACATTTATATAATTATATATGTACTTACCTCGACTATCATAATACGGGCATGTGCCCAGTAACACACTAGAAAAACCTGTAAAAACTGTATAAACCTAAGATATTTTTATGAATTAAGAAAAGCATTTTTTTTTTAAATACGGCTGTCACATTGAAGACTGTCAAGGCACTGAACTTCTAACTTCATAGATGTAGGTAGGGACACATGTGGGTAGGAATCAGGATCAAGGGCGGCTGGTTGAACAGTGTGTTTGTGTGCAGCACTGGTAAATTATATCGTCTAAAATTACTTTATAATATCTTACCGAAAAATATAAAATCTGTGAATCTCATTAAAAATATCACCTACCAATATAATGCCTAATATAATATGAATCAGGGGAGCAAATTTTCAAAGTTCCGCGCGAAGTTACCCTGTCCCCGGTGTGCAGGCCGATTGCGAACGGAACGAATTATGTTTTTGTATCGAATATCCCAAACATCGCCAGCGCGCAAAGCCGGCCACATGTATGAAAAATTAAGCTATATTGGTGTGCCACCCAGAGGCCTTTATCATACAAATTAAATTTGGATTTAAAGCAAAAATACTTCACCAAATTGAATAATTCTTTTTTTAATCAAAAGGTACAGCAAATACCTAAATTTTACATATATTTGCTTTTTTAATTGATTGGTGTTTTAATTTATAAAACGCAGATCATTAAGGAATTCAATTTTTTTATAGGAAACTTTGACAATTTTGCCCTCGTGCTGTTTATACATTGTTTATAAATACTGTTTGTATCCTGTTTATAATGAAATATAAAACTATCTAACCAACCATCACGCCGTTTCCTCGCAGGGGTAAGTAGAGAGGCCGGACCGCCAAATAACTCGGTCTTGACTTCTTCTACCATTCACATTTGCGTCGTATATTCTTCTTACACTACTTTCAAATTTATTTTATTAAAATAAATTAAATATTGTAAAAAAAAGAATTTTTTGGGTTGAAATTTAAGATTTATTTAAGAAAAAATTGTATTGTGTTTCTATTTTCTTAGTACAGAAAAAAGATCTGTTCAAAAAAATTAAAATTTTAATTAAAAAGCGATATGTAGAAGTTTTCGCACTTCGAAAACAGCTTAAAATAGACCTTCTCTCCAAATAAGACAAGTGGAATCA
The DNA here is from genome assembly GCA_917880885.1 of Limnephilus marmoratus. NCBI lineage: Eukaryota > Metazoa > Arthropoda > Insecta > Trichoptera > Limnephilidae > Limnephilus > Limnephilus marmoratus. The sequence continues at coordinate 14,366,561 of OU862931.1, read as the reverse complement.
TTTTTACCTAATGTTGCTTAGTAATCGTTATTTCATTGTTACGGATTGTCAGGGAACCACCACGTTTTCAGGGCAGCGGCCGCCAATATGACCGCAATAGTCCCTACAAGAGGATTGACCCAATGACGCCTTGGAGGGAACGCGACGCATTTGTTTATTTGGCAACTAGCCGTTCTGAATTGAAAATACTTTTTTCAATCACTGATTACGGACCCAACTCGTTCTTGAACCATAAGTTGGGAGCGCCTGCTTTAACGCGATCGGGAAAACACAAATATTACTGGGTAGAGCGGAACTTTGCGAGTTTCAGTTGTATTTTACAGAAAACCCTTCCAAACACATACATGTTTGTACACAGTGTTTATAAACTAAACGCTTTTCATGTTAATTATTGTGTAGGCACATTGATAAAGTTTTCAAAACTCTACCTTACCAGCATTGATTACTCTACTAAAGATTATTTTTCTCTAAACGTATTACGCACTTCAATGTAGGCTCGTAAAAGAAATTAAAAACATTTTATTTTATTTTTTTATTTTTTTTTTATTTTTTTTTATTAGTAATAGAAGGTACATAAATTACAAATAAATTTTATACAGTAATTAATTACATAGTAGAATATTTGATGTACCCCCATAATTAAGCAAGTCTTGTGTGTATGGGGGGGTGTTATTGTATTGCTTTTTTTATATCATTCAGTTTAAGTTTTCAGTATAATTTTTGAGGTGAGTTTTAAAATTTTTTATATTGATAAATGAAACATTCTTACTTTGTTTGAACCAATTGTATATTTCTTTAAAGCCGACCGGTTTCGGAACTACCATTCCTTCCTCAGGGCAAACGTATACTGATTTGACAATTTCAAAATAGTGGGTGGGAACAATGTATTATTACTAAACTAAGGATTGTGGTATGGGTGGAGGCTTTGCTAGGGATTAATGAAAAGTGGGTGGGGGATCATATCCATGATTGGGCTGTAAGATAATATTTTTTGTTTGTTGATACTAGATTATTTTAAGGGATTTTTTAAAAAGATTTATTAAAATTGAACATTTGAATATTTTATTAAAAAAATATAAAACTTTTGTAATGCTTAACTAAATACCTACTGGTATTTAACCTTCGCGCAGAATTACTCACAATTTACAAAAAGCGAATAAAGTAAACTCTGAAATAAATAATTGCAATCTAGTATAACAATCTTAGTGGGAATAAATTGGGTAACATTTTAGTAAATTCTCCGTTTATTTTTAATTTAATTTTAAAATTTTTTTTTTTTTACATAGCTCCACACAAGAGGCCCTGAGGAAAATAATTTATCTCGGGGCCTATGTCATCTTAGAGAATGCTGTGAGGAGTGTCTTTTTAAGGGAGGGAAGGATAGGAAGTTCTGGGAAGGAATCCCGGCGTGGGCACTTAAATTTTATTTGATTAATTTGTGTTACTTCACGATTAATTAATTTAAAATAATATATAGTGTATTTGCGGCACGCTCCTGAGTGGAAAATACTCTTAGTATCGCCCTGGTGTAAGACCAACATTAAGAATTGAAAAGTTGTTTGAAATGGCTTTAGCCGTGTTTGGTGACCAGATCTGAATGGTCAGGTACTTCCCTATCTTCATCTTCCCCATCTCGTTCCCTTCCCCACTACCTTCAGCCTCACAAAGGGTGTTTGGAAAGGGGTAGGAGGGGAGGGGGGGAGGTGGAGGAGGTGGAGTAGGAAACCCCTTAAACTTAATAATATTTCTCCCGCTGCGATGCAAGACGATGGGTTGAGAGAGACCAGCTGGAGAGGTCAGAGGGACTCTCCAAACCGACCCGCCACAAACGAAGCGAAGTACTTGAAGTGACCTATGACCTATGACAGTGGTTTTGGTTATCCAATAAATGGTTCCCTATGCGGAGGTACCCATTCACGCCTCCCAAATTGAAACAGTAATTTATTTTGTGGCTGTTATCGGGGCAGCTGGCCTCAGTCAAACCAAGCGGACATCAATCACACTTTATTTTGTGGCTGTTATCGGGGCAGCTGGCTTCAGTCAAACCAAGCGGACATCAATCACACTTTATTTTGTGGCTGTTATCGGGGCAGCTGGCCTCAGTCAAACCAAGCGGACATCAATCACACTTTATTTTGTGGCTGTTATCGGGGCAGCTGGCCTCAGTCAAACCAAGCGGACATCAATCACACTTTATTTTGTGGCTGTTATCGGGGCAGCTGGCCTCAGTCAAACCAAGCGGACATCAATCACACTTTATTTTGTGGCTGTTATCGGGGCAGCTGGCCTCAGTCAAACCAAGCGGACATCAATCACACTTTAACATTAACCCTTAATTACAAACCTTATTTTATTTATGCTTACTTTATAACATAGTTGAAATTATACATACCTGCAGTAAACACGTTATTGACAAAAGCTATAAAACAAATGCCGAATTCAGTTGAAATCAAATGCCGCATTGAGCAAGCTCGTGCAACCTTTATCCGCATGAAAAAAATGTTCTGCAGTCATGATCTCAACCTTGGATTACGAATGCGAATGGTCAGATGCTACGTGTTTTCAATATTATTTTATGGAATGGAAGCATGGACGCTTACTGAAGAATTAATTAGGCGACTTGAGGCATTCGAGATGTGGATCTATAGAAGAATACTTAAAATAAGCTGGATGGACAGCGTCACAATGAAGATGTTATGGTTCGGATGAATAAAGAAAAGGAAGTAATTAAAACCATAAAAATCCGAAAACTTCAACATCTTGGACACGTGATGAGACATCCAGAGAAGTATGAGATCTTGCATCTCATAATGCAGGGAAAAATTGCCGGAAGACGGGACCTTGGAAGAAGGAGAACCTCATGGCTGAAAAACCTGAGACAGTGGTTTGGCCAGTCTACCGTAGAGCTGTTCCTGGCCGCAGTAAACAAAGTCCGCATAGCCAACATGATAGCCAACGTCCGTTGAACGGACAAGGCACAAGAAGAAGAAGATAAAACAAAGTGGAACTCAATGATATGCGATGTCACTGTGTTTCGTGATCGAAAAGCATGAAAAATCGCGAAAATTTCTAATGTAAAACTGTTTTTCATCATCATTATTATATATTTTTGTTGACCTTTCCTATGTAAGGTATATTATATATTACATCAATATTATTTTTATTCCAATGTAATTTCAAAAAACGCTTAAATTTTTCATTGCATTTAGCGTTTCTTTACTTCCTTTTTCTTTGCATCCTTTTCTTTATCTATTTTTTTAATTCTCTAGTTCATAAATTAATCAAAATCAAAACCAAAATTTCATGGAATGGTTGAAAAGCATACATGTTAATAATTTTTTGGTTTCTTTTTAAATTTTGTTTTTATTTCTCTTCTGTACGTTTATATTGTTTGTATTATTTTAAAATATTTATTTAGATTCATAAGCAAATTGTAGCATATATGTACCAACAAAACTTTAATATTTAATATATTATCCAATAAGTATAATATCTAAGTAAAAGTCAATATAATAGACAAACATTAGTTCATGTAATAAATCTGCTCATTCTTACTGTCCTAAACTGGGTAAATTTCCAAGTTGGATAGCCAAAGAACATTGTTATATGTAATACATATTACACAAACAACTTAAATAAATAAAAAATGATAAATAAATAATAAAATTAAAATGGAATGACGATGTGCCATGTCAGACAAGTGTAGGAGAGACAGAAAACATGCTAAATGGGCTAGAACCAAAATGTGCTAAGTCAGTGGTAAAATTTTTCTATTCAAACCTGCATGTAAGGCATATCTAGCACTATTATTTATCCAGTGACAGTAACCACCTTGGAAGCAGTTTATGAATATATTTGCCGTAGTTTATGTTGTATATATATTTTCAATCAACAAATATGTTTTAATTTCGTGCTGTTTTGAGAAAAACTCCGACAGGTTTTACACAGGCACTAGTTCCTCTTTATACTTCCCACTTCCGTTATTATATTAAAACACAATTGTTTCGGGTAGTTTTCATCAATATTAAAATAAATAAAAATCAATAAAAAATGATTTGCCCAGGAAAGGGTTAAGTTAGACACATTTTATTCAGAATCAGAAACGAGAGTTGAATATAAATATCTGCGGGCAGAACCGGGCAGAGATGATAATGGTGGTGCGGTTACTTCTTTCGCTGTAGGCGGTGCAGCACGCGGTGCAATATGCATGTACATTACTTGGCTGAACACACAGATGGTATTAAGGTTTCGCTTTGTCGGTGTAGATAGGAAAATTCTCTCTTCCAATATTTTTTTTTCGACATTTGTATTTTGTAGATGAGTGCAACTATGCGCCCACCTGCTTGTACTTATTTCTTAAGGCACCGCGTCGTGTAAAATTTGAAATCGGGTTGCTGACAATAATAACATTCTTTACGTAGATTACCACAAGGTTTGAAATCTCACCTAACACCAGCCACCTTATTTATACAAGAAAAAATATCGCCAAAAAGTGTGATTTATTTTATTTTACGAAGTTCAGTAGGTAACAAGTATTTAAATCATTTTCTAAAAAACTTAGTTTACGACAAAATACAATAAAACCATAACCGAAAAAGGGTTCGTAAGCAGTGGCGGCGTAGGGTAGATTGGCACCCGGGGCGGTTTTGTATTGAACACCCTACATAAAATATAACACCAAATACTAAACATGCTTACGAGATTTCATTTTAAAATATTCGATCACAATATCAAGATTGTTTTCCCTGTCTCTTTCAATTGATAACATTGATTATTCGCGCTTGGCTCATTGTGGACCTTAAATAAGATTTTATTAAGGAGACAAAAAGATATTGGCACCTCTGGGACTCGAACGCAGGACCTTCTGTTTACATGGAAACAGCTCTACCAACTGAGTTAAGGTGTCTATATCCAATTCGGTCACATTTAACTGTATCATTCTTCGACTAAGAACTACCAACTTTATCTTCATTTTCTTAACGCACATATTATTGGCTGCTACCTTTATCTGTGATTGTATGATTCAAACGCGAACTAAGGCGGACGGGCAAAAAAATCAACAATTACTGTTAGAATTTTTTTTCTGGAGGGGGGGGGGGGGCACAAGGGGTGGACGCGGAAAAATCAACAATTACTTCTAGAATTTTTTTTCTGGGCGGGCACAAGGGGCGGAAAGGCAAACAAATCAATGATTACTGTTAGAAATAAACTTAAGTATCATATTTCAAGTTTATTTCTACAAGTTCAAGTGTATAGGAAGGTTTATGAAAGTGTCAAAACAATCGAAAAATTTAAGTATTTACTGAGATGGAATCTCCACAGTACACAAAAATATCGTCTGGGGGGTGGGCAAGTGTCCCGTGCCCCCCCCCCCCCCCTCCCATAAATCCGCCCTTGGCTATCTAGATAGTGTCTGGATACATTATTAATTAGCTCAGTTAGTAGAGCTGTTGCCATGTAAGCAGAAGGTCCTGGGTTCAAGTCCCAGAGGTGCCGATAACTTTTTCAATTGAGTTTCGCTAATATCTTCTTTCAACGCCTGCTTTGCCAATGGGATCACACATCTCTTCGAGTGTTGATACAAGCTTCTCAACATGATTCTTCAGTTTTAGAAAGGGAAATAGAAATTATATTCGAAAAAAAATATATATATATACATAGGTATATAGTTGCAACGCATTATTGAAATGTCTTTACAGCGGGAGATTTTGCGGGCATTCTTTGTCTGTACGAGTGGGTTGTCGTTGTCACCCCTCAGTGCTTGGCACCCGGGGCGGACCGCCCCCTCCGCCCCCCCCTTACGCCGCCACTGTTCGTAAGTGGAACTTTAAAGCAGTTTTTACAGGTCTGATACTTTATTTTTTCTGGGCTTATAAAAAGGATTTTAAATGCTTGATTATTTCAAACGCTAAAATGTGTTCTTCCCGCAGTATTTAATTAAAGGATTTAAAGTGTTTTCAGGTGACCAAATTTAAAAAAAAACACATGATTTGTTATCACGTCATCATGCAATCTATGTCGTTTGTTTTGTGAAGATGAGTTTGTTTCTAATTTTCTGTTTTTCAATTTTTCCTGTCACGTGATATGATTTGTTAGTAGATACTTAAAAACCTGCCTACTTGCAACCTTTATTTTATATAACGTATTTTAATTTTTTAAATAAGGAAAATATAATTTGTCTTAAAAAAGTCACTAGCTCGATGATAATTATTTTTTCAAACTTTCTTCAAGCAAGCAGTCCATAATACCGAAAAAATGCAATTAAGAAAGTTCAAATAAACAATAATCTTTGCTGAAACATTAAAACGACCACCATCTTGAAACGGTGACGGAACGGACAAACAAATTACGCGGCCAGTAAAAAAGGATCGCTACAAATGCTGAACGTTTCCATTTGTACGAACCAGGGTAAAGTTTTAATAACAAATTGAATGGATAATGTTTAAACACCCTACTACTGTCTCACCCCCTGAATGCGAATCGGACCCATCCCCATTTGGAAACAATGGCTTCCCAGGAAGGAATATCTACACGCGGTTTAATATCACCGAATTGCTACGAAATGGCGTGCTTTCCACGGAGCCGGTTGGCAATTAGTAACACTTCGCTGCCGTGGCAAATAATCGACTGACTAAATAAAGATAAACACTAAATACTAAAAGAATCTTTTGAATGTAGCTATAACTTTGTGGTTATCCATTATAGATAAATGAAACAATGTTACTACTTTATCATTGAAGAAGAAGATAACAATAATAATCTAAACGTAAATATGAAAGATAATAAGACACAGAAAACAGAAAAAGACAATGGTCGCAAAAATACAAACCAATTCTTAGAATGATTGTTTCCAATAAAAAGGGTAGTTGCCCATAATATGGAAAATAATTGAATAATGAAATAATTTTACTTTGTATAAACCACTTATTTGATGTACAAATCCGACCGGTTTCGGAACAAACGTTCCTTCGTCAGGGAAAGCTTATTATTATTATCCGAAACCGGTCGGATTTGTACATCAAATAAGTGGTTTATACAAAGTAAAATTATTTCATTATTCTATAATAACTAGCTACATTCAAAAAAATAAAAAATGGAAAATAATTAGTTGAAGATAATATTGTCAATTCTAAAATTTGAAATATGAGTGTGAGCAATAGGGAAATTGGTTAACGTCCACGTCCCTGTTAGACGAGAAGTCTTGGTTCGCGTCCCAGTTGCGACCATTGTCTTTTTATTTGTTTTCTGTGTCTTGTTCTCTTCCATATTTTCATTATTATTGTTATCTTCTTCTTCAATGATATATTACGTTGATGGGAATAATCTTGAAAATTTATAAAATAGAGTTTTTCTTCTAAAAAATTCAATGTTACTTTATTCGGACCACAATACAAGTTGTTCAAGCAAAGTAACATTGTTTCATTTACTAAAAGAATCGCTTGCTTTTATCACCGTTGAGAAAAAAAAAACAAACGTATATTATAATAATTATTGATTTACATTACACAACAACTTGGTTTAAGTAGGTGATGAGTTTGGTTTTTTGTGGCAGAAGATCTTCAGTAAAGACAATATTTCTTCACTGGCGAATTCCAACTTATTTATTAACTTATAATGAATCACATGTTACAATAATACTATTTTTCCCGACCCGAAAAACACTAAACTGGTCTTCAGACCTTAACTAGTTAATTCTAGCTGTTTTCAAGAGATATGAAGCACGTTTTTTCTAAAAAATTACATTATTTATAACCAAAAGGAAACCAATACAAACAAAATAAACAATGGCTGACATACCAATGTAAGACTGATATACAGAAATCTGCTTCATCAATCATAACTTCAACAGTACAACTAGGTCGTTGTAAGTAAGAAATCTGCACTAATAAACTAGCTTCGAAATGTTACGCTAGAGGTCAGCAACCTTCGCTATTTAAACAGAAGGTTTTTTTTTACAACAAAAATCCCTTAACGCTAATGCCAACTATGGGGATCTGTATTTTTTTACAATAGCTCTTTTTTTACAGGCCCTGAGGAAAATAATTTCCCTCAGGGCATACATCATCTTCGGGGATGCTGTGTGGGGGTCTTTTTAGGGAAAAGAAGGAGAGGAAGTTCTAGGAGGGAAAAAGGTATGAGGGGTGGGTAGGAATCTGGGGGTCAGTGTGTCCAGGAGTGACGGACGAATGAATTCACCCCTTCCACTGCGGTCCAAATCCTGCTGAGAATCAAAGAGAGGTCAAAAGATCTCCATCAACCAGTCTCTCCCGATCCGGCCTCCTACGCAGTTGGTTGACCCATCCGCCGCCAAGATCCGAACAAACCTGACCCCATGAACCCGGGCACACCTGCTAACAAATCACTTGGGGTGACCTATGGCGGAGGTGATCGTTATCCAATAAATGGTTCCCGGGGCGACGGTACCCATCCCCGCCTCCCAAATTGCAAGGGAAGGTCCGTTTTAGGAAAAGAAGGAAAGGAAGTTCTGGGAAGGTAAAAGCTATGACGGATGAGTAGGAATCTTAGGGTAAATGTGTTTAGGAGTAACGAACGAATCTTCATTTTCTTAACGCACATATCTTTATATATGGCTGCTATCTTTATATATGTTTGCAAGATTCAAACCAAGATTCAACTCGTTTCAATTCTTTAATTAAATATTATAATTTGAGATTTTACTCATAGGGTTAAAAATAAATATTCATCCTGGACTTGCAGAAAAGTCAATAGTCAATAAAAATAAAATGGATACAAATTTATCCAGACACTATCTAAATAGCATTTAGTTCGAGTTGAATGTAATTGCGAAGTTTTCGATCTGTATTTATTTATTGACGGCCTCCATGATCGAGGGATAAGGCTCTTGACTCGCAATTCGAAGGTCGCGGGATCTAATCCCGGCGTGCGCAAATAAATCTATTTGATTAATTTGTGTTAATTAATTAATAAAAAAGTAATATATAGTATTTTTGCGGTACGTTCTAGAGTGGAAGACACTCTCGGTATGGCCCTGGTATAGGACAACTATTCAGAATTGACACTTTGCTTGAAATGACTTTAAGCATGTTTGACCAGATCTGAATAGCCGGGTATTTCCCGACCCTCCTCTTTCCAATCTCCTTTCCCTCTCTACCACCTTCAGCCTTATAAAATACCACAATTGGGAATGCCATAGATTCACTGGTTCCAGACGGGAGCATCTGGGACTCTTGTGAGGTATTCATATAAAAAAATTTGGAATTGGAAAAAGTGCCACTGACAGGCTTTTTTATTCTAATTTTTCATCAGTATAGTACAATATAGAAATAATAAAGAAAAGAAAAAAAATGGGATTACAAAAGTAAATAAAAAAAAGAAAAATAATTAAAGCATGTTATAAAGTGACCCAATTAAAATGTGTACTTACTGATAAAGAGTTTAATTTGTATAGCTTAATGCTTCAGAAGAGGCACATTAAAAGTATCAATAACATGAGCATAAAAGTTATCAACGGTGTGTAATCTTTTTATAATTTAATAAATGTCACAAAATAATACATACTAGAAACCAAGATCTAATGGTAGGAACATGAAAGTAAATCGACTTTCTTGTACATATTAGGGCTTTCCAACTGATAATTTACACATAAGATCAATATTTTTTCTTCTAACACTTAACTTAAACCATTTCAATGAATATAATAAAAAATTGTAATGTTCCAAATCTAAAATTAATACACCTCAAAAAATTGCGTTGGACTTCTTCAATGATGTTACTGTGATTAGTGATTATTAAAGAAAGGTGAACAAATTGAAGAGATATATTCTTGAATGCTTGTAACAAAACATGTGAACACAGTTTTTGATGGGTGAATATTTTTTTAATCGTTGGTAATCCTTACCTTATAATCCAACATTATTAGAACCCTATTAGCATCGACCAAGTCTTGGTCGAAGCCTGTTAGCGATAGAAGTTATATGAGACACAAAGCAGAGTTTCTGTTATTCACCAGAGCGTTCCTAAAAACACTCCACTTTGCCTAGGGGTATTCGAAATTAGGTTCAAATTACATTAATTTAATTGGAATTAAAACAATACTAATAAGGTTATTTAAATTGAGTCAATCGAATGAAATTTCACATCCGGAACACAATAATGAATTAAAGCGGTCAAATACCCATGCACCGATTTCTACAAATAATGTGAATGCTAATACTTCTATAATTACTTTACAATCATTATATTATCATTATATATGTATAGGTACTCGGTACGTCGATAGAGTAAAATTAACTCTGTGCTTTTAATTAAGTTTTTGTATCACAGATAAAATCACAATATTTAAAGGTAATTAAAATATTGGTTCAGAGAGATCAGTTGATCATGAAACCGGTCACCCTAACAGACACCAATTAAACACACTGAGAGATCATTGAATAGAGGATTCTTTAGCATGGTTGATATTAAAGAACTGTGAGATCAGTTGATTATGGGATTGATTACTCTAACAGACACCAATTAAACACACTGAGAGATCATTGAATAGAGGATTCTTTAGCATGGTTGATATTAAAGAACTGTGAGATCAGTTGATTATGGGATTGATTACTCTAACAGACACCAATTAAACACACTGAGAGATCATTGAATAGAGGATTCTTTAGCATGGTTGATATTAAAGAACTGTGAGATCAGTTGATTATGGGATTGATTACTCTAACAGACACCAATTACACACACTGAGAGATCATTGACTAGAGGATTATTTAGCATGGTCGGTAATAAAGAACTGTGATATCAGTTGATCATAGCACTGGTAACTCAGTAAACTGGTTGCGCTGTTGCCATGTAAACAGAATGGGTTCGAGTTCCAGAGGTGCCAATATCTTTTTCTGATTTTTCTGTCTCCAGATTTTTGTTTGAGTTTCGCTAATACTGTCTTCATTTAACTAAATAAAAAAATAAAATTCGTTGAAATAGGTTGAAACAAGTTTTTTTTTATATTCTCATATTTTTACGATAAAAACTTTCATCCAGATTTATAATATATTATGATGAAAGGACTGCCACTAAGACCACTTTCCCGCTAAGCACTTGCATACTGCTTACTAACAACGTATGCAGGGACATTGGAGGTCTAGTATCGTTATCAAATGTAGAGTCTTTTTTACAAAAAAATTAGAGTCCTTGCAAGAGCCTTGAAGGGGTAACCATCTGTTACCTATACCAGGGCGGGTAAGTGGTGGGTCCTCCAATGGGCTATGCATCCTTACTTGAATGGGCTCTAAGTAGTTCTGCCGCTGCCGGCTGCTAGACTGATGGCGTTTCTCTAATCTCCGATGCTTTCGGCAATAATCGTAACCGTTCGTATATAAGACACGAACGATAGTAGATGGTACTCTTCTGATATCAAACATAACTGTCATAAGTTGGGATATAGCAAAACATCGTATTATTAACTATTCTAACTGTGGTGATTGCTGTATGTACGATGATATGAGAGGTGCCAATATCTTTTTCTGATTTTTCTGTCTCCAGATTTTTGTTCGAGTTTCGCTACTAATGTCTTTATTTAATTAAATAAAAAATATATAAAAAAAATATGTTGAAATAGGTTAAAACAAGTTTTTTTTATATTCTCATATTTTAATGATAAAAATGTTCATCCAGATTTATAATATATTATGATGAAAGGATTGCCACTCAATGAAACTTTTAAAATGCACTGTTTTGAATGGAAAACTCTTCATTCCGCCATGCAATTCCAAACCACAATATGGTTCAAAAGCTAAAAGTTCCCCGTACCCGCTTAACTCTGAGTTCTCTAGGCCGAACTAAATTTGTTTTTTTTTAAACAAATTTTCCTCCCCATTCGGAGAACCCTTTGATTTAATTCAACATAGAAAATGTCTACTTTGAACTCGCAGAATGTTTGCGGTGCAGGGGAAAAAATAAACAAAAAGCAGCCGTCCGGATATGTTGTATTTGCTATTAATCGAGCTGAATATTTCTGGAAACAAATTCACCTTCCATGTATTTACAGAGAGATTTATTTTTTGTTAGTTGCTTTAAAAATTGTATTGAGCTACTCTAATAAAACAACGAACTAAGCTAAGCTTGATCTTCATATGAAATCGAAGCATATAAAAATATCACAAAAGTTTGTTAGATCACCGCTATACTTGGGAGATAATATTGTTGCACATTCCTAACCAAATTCCTATCCTGTTGTCTGCTGTGTCTATCATGAACCTCATTGTCAGCCATCAATTGATTCTCGTCTAATTACCTTTGTATTGCCGAATTACGCATATCCGAACAGGATTAATTCCCGCGCCCGCCGCTAAAGAAAAATATTATACCGCAAACTACACAATCCGCTATAAATGTAGTGCCAACTAGTGTAAACCAGCCCGAAAGTAAACTTCTACAAGGGCCGCAGTAAGTCCTTAAGATCCAATTAAGTCTGAGGTTCGTGTGATTACTAGTTGATTTATTAAGTTGAAATGAATTTTCAACTGGACCGTGCGTCCTTAACTTGAGCAAGCTCTAAGTAATTCTGCCGCTGCCGGCTGCCGTTTCTCTAATCTCCGATGCCTTCGGCAATCATCGTAACCGTTCGTATATAAGACAAGAATGACGGTAGATCGTACTCTTGTAACGATGAATCGTACCTTATCAGTAAGCTTAATTTATTAGCCATCGCCTCCTTATCTGTAATTCTACTTTTCTTAAAGTAATGTGCATATTATGTGTTAGCATGATGCAGATGTGTGAGAATGTCAAGTAGGTAGACCACAAATAAAAGCCGGCAAGGTAAAATAACAAATTATGCTCTTTTATTGAAATTAGGAAATCATCGTAAAATTGAAATAGTGATTTTATTTTATTTATTTTGTTTATTTTATTTATTTTATTTATTTTATTTATTTTATTTATTTTATTTATTTTATTTATTTTATTTATTTTATTTATTTTATTTATTTTATTTATTTTATTTATTTTATTTATTTTATTTATTTTATTTATTTTATTTATTTTATTTATTTTATTTATTTTATTTATTTTATTTATTTTATTTATTTTATTTATTTTATTTATTTTATTTATTTTATTTATTTTGTTTATTTTATTTATTTTATTTATTTTATTTATTTTATTTATTTTATTTTTTTTATTTATTTTATTTATTTTATTTTTTTTATTTATTTTATTTATTGTATTTATTTTATTTATTTTATTTATTTTATTTATTTTATTTATTTTATTTATTTTATTTATTTTATTTATTTAATTTATTTAATTTATTTAATTTATTTAATTTATTTAATTTATTTAATTTATTTAATTTATTTAATTTATTTAATTTATTTTATTTATTTTATTTATTTTATTTATTTTATTTATTTTATTTATTTTATTTATTTTATTTATTTTATTTATTTTATTTATTTAATTTATTTAATTTATTTAATTTATTTAATTTATTTTATTTATTTTATTTATTTTATTTGTTTTATTTGTTTTATTTGTTTTATTTGTTTTATTTGTTTTATTTATTTTATTTATTTTATTTATTTTATTTATTTTATTTATTTTATTTATTTTATTTATTTTATTTATTTTATTTATTTTATTTATTTTATTTATTTTATTTATTTTATTTATTTTATTTATTTTATTTATTTTATTTATTTTATTTATTTTATTTATTTTATTTATTTTATTTATTTTATTTATTTTATTTATTTTATTTATTTTATTTATTTTATTGATTTTATTTATTTTATTTATTTTATTTATTTTATTTATTTTATTTATTTTATTTATTTTATTTATTTTATTTATTTTATTTATTTTATTTATTTTATTTATTTTATTTATTTTATTTATTTTATTTATTTTATTTATTTTATTTATTTTATTTATTAATTTACGGACAACAGTCCATTAAAAACATAATAACATGAATTAAAAAACAGAGATGACAGTGAAGGGAGATCACATATAAATTAAGAGCAATGACAATACAAAATATAAAAAGTACATATAGAGACACTACAAGTCAAAGCATGAAGAAGCATTTAAATATTGCGTATCGACTGGCGAAAGTCATTTAGTTTTACACCAAAAAATCAATGCTTTGACTTGCGTTGACAAGTCTCGACATTCTGGATAAGGAAGAATGGTATCCATAATTAGTAGAATATTGATTGAGGAACAGAAATTCATTATTTCGAAGTCTACCGGAAGGGATGTTAAACTGGATGAGTTGTAACAACGCAGGTGTATCAGTAATACTGTTGATAATGTTAAATATGCAAATTAGATCAGAGTCCTTTCTACGTTTTTCTAAAGAAGACATGTTTAAAATGTGTTCAATATCGTCATATGAGTACTTGCCTCTTTCAAGACCCAACCTCCAAGCAATTCCTCTTAGGAAACGATGTTGTACGGATTCGATATGACAAATGTGGATGGCATATAAAGGAGACCAAATGACACTAGCATATTCAAGGTGAGGGCGAACCAGCGAACAGTAAAGAGTTTTAAGTGTACTTATATGTTTGAAGTCAGAGGTAATTCTATGAATGAAGCCGAGTAGTTTAAGTGAGTTATTTACGATATTATTAATGTGATCACGGAAAGAAAGTTTGCAGTCTAGAGTGACCATAAGGTCCTTGATAGATGTGACAGTAGATAGACAACACTATTTAGTTTATAATCAAACTAAATAGGTTTTTTGGTTCTATAAAAGGACAAAATTTTGCATTTATCAACATTAAGATCCATGCAGTTAATTTTGCACCAATCGTTAAATGAATCAATATCAAGTTGAAATAGTAAACAGTCAAGGTGGGATTTAATAATCTTAAGAATCTTATTATCATCAGCAAATAGCCAGAAACGTGTGTGAGAAAAAACTTTAGTGATATCATTAATAAAAAGGTTAAAAAGAAGCGGGGCCAAATGGGCTCCTTGGGGAACGCCGGAAGTTACATCAATGTTGAAGGATTCAAAGTTATTTATTTTAACCCTTTGTTTTCTCTCCGTCAAGTAAGAGTGAAAGAATGATAACATAGGGTTTCTAATGCCTATAGCATAAAGTTTGGCCATGAGGATACGCTGATTAACTTTGTCGAAGGCTTTGGAGAAGTCAGTGTATAGGACATGAACATATACATATTATTTTATATTATTAACAATCAACAGGGGTGGTTGAATACGTTGCGTATTCAATTAAATGGATGCGAAGTTATCAAGAACACGTGGTTTGGCTAAAACAAGAACGATGAAAATAGATTAGGAAACCCTGAGTGGGCGCCTGTGAAGAATATCTAAACATATTTATGAAGGGAATCCTAAACTACAAATTCTAAATATTAAAGTATATCGTGTTGATAATTAATTATACATCTCTCACGTGTATTGAAGTTTCGACCTTTACAACGGCTCGCTGCACAGCTGTTCGTCACGACACTCCCGGGAACCAACTGAATCTTCTCATCGCAAAACTTCCAGATCTTTCTCCTCTCCTTCCGGCGCCTGTACATTTTACTGACGGCTGTAGATTACATTAGGGAACCGAGTGGTTGGAAACCTATTGAAGTTACGTAGGTACTGGCCGCAAACCGCTTCACTCTTCTAAAATCATTCTTAACTGCCATCTGTCGGGATATAGCAAAACATCGTATTACTAACTATACTAACTGTGGTAATTGTTGTATATACGATAACATGAAAGATCGTATGCATGAAAGAGACAGCATGTATGTATGACTATATAAGGGATTTACTTTGTCCATTGTGTCTCTTCACTCGAAATCTTCACTTGATACTACATTGTATGCTAGGCACTTGCTTGTACATTAAAACTCTAGTAAGAAGAACCGAACTCTCTTTATTGATCACTACTAACATAACATCTGTGGAAGCCCTCGACCATGAAAACCTTGCACCATCCCCGGTGCAAATCCACAACACTAACAACATATATTGAAGAATGCTGAAACTACTTGATTACCTAGACCATAGGTTCCCAACGTGGGCGATAACGCCCCCTTGGGGGGCGTTTCAGACCCTCAGGGGGCGGTAGAAGGCAAAGAGAAAATTGGGGGGCGTTTCAGACTTTCAGGGGGGCGGCAGGAGACCCAGAGAAACCCATAGCTAGTTTACTAGCACATATCGAAGAAGTCGAAGACAAGACAAGGACAAGACTAAAATATTACACACCGCACATGATGATGATGAGCGAAACCTATATTATCGAAGAAATTAACCAAAATGAAATAACATTTCAAGGCTATTCGACAATAAGATATTAGCAGGCGTACTGGTAGAGTTATCATATTAATTGATTAATTCAAAACAATATCTCTTACAAAATCACAATAAATGTGGTACTACATAAAAATAGTACCTGGATACTGGCTATTGAAATTCAAAAGGATTTTAAGTGGGGAGCCTATGCAGCTATTTATCATTCCCCAAATCAAAATGATACAACATTCTTAGATTTTTTTGAAGAATGGTGCCGTAAGCAAATAAAAAATAGAAGAGACATAATAAAATCATCTGTGGAGATTTTAATACTGACATGATGAAAACCAATACAAAAAGCACAACATTACAAAGCATCATAAATTGCCTAGGTTGGAAGCGACTTGTCAAAAAATATACAAGAATATGAATAAACTCTGAAACCATGATTGATTTGGTAATTTCAAATGTATTTTATGCCGAAGTTAATGCTGCATAAGAACTCAAAATATCTGATCACTTTAATAGTCCAAAACCTCAGGGAATAGGAAGTATAACGAACAGGAATTAAAAGAACTAAAATAAGGATAAATTATGTAATTATGCATTACAAAACAAAAAGCGGATCTGCGATAAACAAGGAAATTTAGACGGAAAAGCCGATGAACTAGTAAGACATCTGAAAACAGTAGTAAATGAACTAATGCCTATAACTAATCTACATATATATATAAAAATGAATCCCTGTTTCCCTTGGTCACGCCATAACACAACGACTTTACCTATTTCATTTTCTTTTTAAAAAGATTTCTTATACTTTGTAGAAGGTTCTCACGGAAAGAAAGATTAAGAAAATTGAATAATTTAAGAAAACTTAACGACTATCTTAACTTTGCACGTTTGACACATAAATAAACCTGAATAAACCAGTCATGTTCAGTTCGCGCGTTTGACAGTTCGCACCATAAATAATAAATATACTAACCGTTCGCACGTTTGATGAAATTGAATTTAGCAGGCAGCTGTTTTTTTGTAACAAAAGAATTGTCTATGCATTTTTTAAATTTCAGATATTTTAAATAGGTATCTATGTTAGGTACCAGTTTTGATTGATTGTTCTTATTAAAATGAATATTTGTAATTTATAAAAAAATTAAAATTTGAATAAAAACATTGTAACAGCTGGCACGCGAGTTGTTTGAAAACTGAATGTACTGGGACTGAATATATGGAACGCGGGAGGGTGGTTGGCGGGACTGGGGAGTGGGAGAAGGGAGAGGGAAGGCGGCGAAGATGGACGGGGAACGCGGGAGGGGAAGGGATACGGAGACGTAAGGGAAAGGACATGCAGGGAGAAACACAAACGGGAACACAAAACAACATTTATCATAAATGTTTTAAAATGTCCAATGAACTCCCGGTAAATGTTAAGGAAACTAAAAGTCTTGCAGTTTTTCGTGGATTATGTCTTAATGTTGTAAAGTCCAAATTTTAGTACTTAAATAGGTAGGAAATAATATTATAGTAAGTAGTTTTAGAAAATAATATATTAGACACAGTGGCGTGGCGTGGGGAGTGGCAAATTTTCACAATAAATAATTAATAATTTTCACAATATTATCTTGGAAAAATTTAAACCATTTCAAATCATTATTTGAAAATGTTCTATGATACTTGAGTTTATGAATCCAACTCTTTTTTTTATAATTTATTAAAAATATTTATAATTATATTTTTTTAAGCTGCAAATTTCGCAAATCGTAGGAAAACCGCACGAGAGTAATTCTAATTAAAGCTGATAACTCGCAAACAGATTCACTCTTAAAATTAAAACCAATATTATGTTCAGAATGTATTAACGAATGAATTTCAGTTGTGTATTCATCTGCTGATACATTTCGAAACAGACAATTATTTTATTCGAAGTGCAGTTATAAAATTCTAGTTGCAGACTATTTATGTGCTGCCAGAATCAAAGAGAAACCATTTTCTTATTCTGAGTGTAGTTTTAATTCGCCAAATACAGATTTAATTTAACCCGTCTAATCATAGGAGACGCAAATTGTCCCACACATTTAATTTTAAAATAAAAATGTGAAATTATGCCCACACATTTAATTTTAAAATAAATTTGTGATTCCAATAAAAAGTTAAGATACAGTTTTATTACAATTTTTTTAAGAAAGGGAATCTGTATTTAAAATTTTAAGTTTATTCTATTTTAGATACTTTAATTCGAATATTCGCAGGCGTGTATTTTTGAGCCAATTCACATATTCAATATCAAAATTTTAATATTTAGAATCAATAATGTTCTAATTAGCACGTCGGAAAAAGTACTTTATCTAGATTTTAGAACAATTTTGTTTTTTCCAAAAGGGTAAAAAAACAATATAAGGAACATTTAAAATGCATGGGAAGAACCGGAAATTTTGTGCGAAAACATTGACAGGCAAAAGTTTATAGATATTTTTTTCTTATTATTCGAAGGATTAAACCAATTTTCAGAATGTAAAATTCCATTCCAAATTTTCCTCCGCCCCGGGCGGCCGAAACCCACGCTATGCCGCTGATTAGACATAAGAGTAAACATTTTATAACTAAATAAAATGAATAACTATGTTATAACTAAATAAAATGCACAATAAAAAATCCCATCTTGCTTCATCCCATCCCATTGCGCCACCCTCCCCCCCCCCCGTTGTGGTAAATATAATCGTGATAATTGCCGTTTCAGATTTACGAGTTGTTGGGGGGCGTTAGGAAAAAATAAATTCTCAAAGGGGGCGGTGGGCAAAAAAAGGTTGGGAATCTATGACCTAGACACTACAAAAATGTTATCTACTCGTATTTTAATTTTTATTTATTAGCTTGAAATTTGGTTTTTGATCTCCTTGATTGTAATTATTGCGTAGGTGCATATTCCTGTGTCTTTACTTCGGATTTTCTGTGTACATAAACAATCGTTAATAGTTGTTCCACAGAGTGCCCTTACATACGTCGTCGGCGATCGTCCTCTTCCTTCTCCGGCGTATTGTCTGAAAATGAAAAAGACACTAGAAAGATTACATCACTTATGACCTTTCTCTGGGACTTCTACAGTATCAGAACTACATTTTTTGGATTGCAAGTCTACCTTTATTTGACAACTTCTTGTTAGAAACTACTGTATTTAGTTCTCCATTACAATGTACCTTTTGTAATGTTATTTTCGTGCTTCCTGTCTCTCTTGAACAAGCTTACTTCCTAAGAATATAAACTCAATCCCTTGCCCTTGCACCGTGAATAATTCGAGTCGTCTCCTTGAAATACAAATGTTTGGTCAAAGGAAACAAAGTTAGAAGATACAATGGAATTCTCGTACCAACTCTCATGAGTGGTGGTAGTAAGACACGAATCTAACAAATGTACACTGGATTCAATTGAAATGAGATCCTTTTGGCTTTGTGTGTTAAAACCACGTACGTACCTAAGAATCCACAACCTACCAACAGTTCTCTTTTAGAGGATTGGTTAAGAGGAATGGCTGCTTGGCCTTTTTTATACTAAACCTAAATTTTAGATTTGAGGCCAAATTACTTGACCCAACTTAATAATATTTTTTTTAGTCAAAAGTTGGAGCAAATATCTATCACGGATGTTCGGGCAAATCTATACCTACTCCCATGTATCCCTCCCGTCTTACCTACCTATCCTGTTACATCCATCTTGCTATTGTCACCGGTTCAAGATTGACTCCTAACCGTGAAATCAGTACAATTTCAACACCGCGCGGTACTGGCAGCCCAAATACTTTGGTCTCGTCGCTTATAGTCAAAACCCGGATCCGCGCAAAATACATGCTTTCAACCGCGAGTTATCTTGAGTGCATGAAGTGTGGGACCCAGGACGTCATCAGCAAGGTAGGATTTCATCTTGTTTTCGGTGGACATCCCATTTTTTCCCCTTCATCCCTTTTTCCATTCCAACAGTGATAGGTGGAGATTCCGAACTCCGCGGAAGAAAGTAACAGGCTTCCAATCAGCTGTAGAAACATTGGTCCTTCGGCGGATGTACATTCTTTACAGATTAGTTAATTTACATGATTAGAAATTGTACTCAAACTAGTTTCATTACAAGACGATTATCAATAGTAGGTAGTTTCGGTAGATACGGCTTATCAGTTCAGCTGGTAGGTAGATAATATTGGGGCAAATAGAATACTTTATTTGTTACAAGTAGATACCTACTATTATAATTGTTAATTTACGTATTTAATACATTTCAAAATGGATAAAGTTGCAACCAAAATTGGTTCGTTAAAATTAAAGCGCCAGAGGCTCTTCGGCCGAATACAGGCGGCTTATGATCTTGTAAAAGATTTGGATAAAAAGACTAAGCTATGTCAATTCAGAGCCCGAATGGATAAATTAGAGTCCACATATGACGAATTTCAAAGTATTCAATGTGAGCTGTCAGATCTGGTTTCACTTCCCGAGTTTGAGTCGACAAATGATATATTGGAGGTTTCGCGTGTATTTGAGGAATTGTTCTTTGAAGTTACATCGGCACGTGATGCCTTAGAAGCGAGTCAGAATAATCGTCATGACGTGTCAGGCGGAGAAGTACAACGCTCTGGGCCGCCCGGTCGCAACTTACTAGCTCCAGAAATAAAAATTCCTTCGTTTAGTGGACATATTAAAGATTGGCCACCCTTTTTTAATATATTCAGAAGTATTGTGCATGAGAACAGTTCTCTGAGTGACATTGAAAAATTTCATTATTTATTGACCTCTTTGAAGGGAACAGCTTTGTCATTGGTAAAGACTATTCCACTGATTCAAGAAAATTATGAATTAGCGTGGGAAACATTGTGGAACCATTATTCTGAATCTAGAGCATTATTTATATATTATGCCAACTCGATTTTAAATTGTAATTTTGCTAATAATGAAGAGATTTTGAATGTCTTGCGTGAAAATCTCTCGGGGCTTCGCGATTTAAACTGAGGAAAATTATTTGAAGAATTCGTTTGTCATATGGTTCTGCAAAAAATAGATTTAAAAACGCGTCGGTCTTTTGAATCTCTTGTTAAAAAAGATGAAATACCGGATACTGGAAAATTAATAGAATTTTTAGCAACTCAAAACCGTATAAATATGTTATCGGATATTAAAGATAAAAGAGTAAAAAGGGTGCTATTTGTATCCAACGAGAATAGTAATAAAATCAGTTGCCGAAAATGTGGAGCTTCGCATCATATTACAAAGTGCCAAGAGTTTCTGTCGTTGAATATGGTCAGTAGAAGGGACTTCGTTAAAAGGGAACGGTTATGTTTCAACTGTTTAAATTCGCACCTTATTAAAAATTGCCGTTCAAAGTTTCGATGCAAACGGTGCAACCGAACGCACAATACTCTACTACATACTGATGAAAGATCTCCTTCGCCAAACAACCGTGATACTGAAAGTGATAACCCAGTAATATGCAACGTAGTGTTTGGATTGAGTAAGCGTTCTATATTGCCTACCGCGATAGCAGAATTCCTTGATAATTCAGGACGTAAACATAGTGCTAGGATGTTAATCGATACGGGAAGCGAGATTTCGTTCATTTCAGAAAGATTATTTAATATATTGGGCTTAAAAAAGAAAACATAGAACGGTAATATACGGGGAATTAATAACGCAACAGTAAGTAATGTGCAAGGTTTAGTTAATTGTAAAATATTTTCCTTGCAAAACAGCTCTTGGGTTGCAGGGCAGGCAGTAATAATCTCCAATGTTACGTCAAAACTCCCTTATATAAACTTTCAAGATACGTCTGAAGAATTTAAAGGTCTACATCTTGCAGATCCAGAATTTAGAAATCCGGGAGAGATAGATTTCCTATTGGGGTCTGACTTGATTGCAAAAATATGGAGGCAAAGTTATATTTCAAACCGTGATTTAATAGCTGTTAATACAATATTCGGATACATAGTTATGGGATCATGTATACAAGGTTATAATTCCGTACAACCCGTTGTGACGTCAGCGTTAACTGCGATGTTTCTGGGAAATTGAAGAGGTTTCTAACGAGATTATTCAAAGTAAGGAAGATAATGAATGCGAAACCATATTTCAATCAACAGTCAACCGGGAAGTGTGCGGCAGGTATATCGTGGCACTACCTTTCAAGAACAGAGATCATGTGGATATCGGAAGTACATATGATATCGCCCTTAAGAGATTTTATAATCTTGAAAAACGCTTGTCATTAAATCCAACATTGGCAGCCCATTACTGTAGATATATGAAAGATTTCTTACAGCAACGCTTCATGACAAAAGTTTCCCCATCGACTGAGATACCGAATACTTATTACATTCCACATCATGCGGTTGTTCAAAAAATAGGAAATGATATTAAAATTCGGGTGGTCTTTGACGCTTCCTGTAAATCAAACAAACAAATTTTATTAAATAATTGTTTATATTCGGGTCCTAAATTACAAAATGAAATAGGTCAAATCTTATTAAAATTTCGTTTATATCCTATAGTATTTGCTACGGATATTCAGAAGATGTTTCTTCAAATTGGAATCAGAGAAGAGGATACTTGCTTTCAAAGGTTTTTTTGGCGTTTTTCTCCCTTAGAGCCAGTAGGGCAATATACACTTGGCACGGTCACATTCGGGGTGAATTCTTCGCCGTACCTCGCTATAAGGACATTACATCAGCTAGTGAAAGATGAAGGTGCACAATTTCCAAAGGCCTCTAAGGCACTGTTGTCGGATACATACGTTGATGACATAGTTACTGGCGAATGGGAGCCAGACAGCGCTTCTCAGCTTCAAATTAAGCTGACAGAACTCCTTGCCAAAGGAGGTTTTCAATTAAGAAAATGGATGAATAATTCGTTTCCGTTGTTAAATAACATCCCAATTGAACATCGGATCCACGCAAGTGGTCAAGTTGCGTTTGATGATAGTACATCTTGCTCAATCAAAATATTAGGTTTAATTTGGAATCCCGATAAAGATACATTTTCGTACTCGGTAGAAGAAAAAGAAAAGGTTTTTACAAAACGTGCAATACTGAGCTGTGTTGCACGCATTTTTGATCCCATTGGTTTATAACACCTGTTGTTTTTAAGGTGAAATGCCTTCTACAGGAGCTATGGAAATTAAAGCTAGGTTAGGACGACTCCCTCCCGGAAAATATTGTTAATTTATGGGAAAAGTTCTTGGATGAATTACCTAGGTTATGTTATTTACAAATACCGAGACATTGCAGTACAATAAAAAACTCAAATTGTACTTTAGTAGGATTTTCAGATGCGAGCAAATTAGGTTACGCGGCGTGCATATATTTGGTTACGAACGAAGCACAGCCTCAAATTACATTACTTACGAGTAAATCTAAGGTTGCACCTCTGAAAATATTATCAATACCACGTCTCGAGCTTATGGGAGCTTACCTACTTTCAAAGCTTGTAAAAATGACGAAGTCATCGATAGAAACTCTCGTGAAAATTACAGAAATAATATTGTTTTCCGACTCCACAATAGTTTTATCATGGATCAAGACACCACCTCATACTTTGAAAACTTTTGTCGCGAACCGCGTAATCAAAATTATTGATGAAATCGAGGACGCAAAGTGGTACCACGTTGCGTCAAAAGAAAATCTAGCCGATTTTGCTTCTCGCGGTTTATGTCCATCGCAAATAATAGACAACCAATTGTGGTTTCAAGGGCCTCCTTGGTTGGCTCAGCCAAGTCAGAAGTGGCCATTGTATTTACCGGAAAAATTAAAGGTTGAAGAGCTACCGGAAGTAAAATCCCACGTCTCAACAGTTCACAGGCCGCTTGATTACTATGAGGGCCTACAATTTTTCCGATTTTCTTCTTGGAACCGTCTTCGGAATGTGGTCGCTTGGTCGCTTAGGTTTATTTACAATACGCAGAAACGGACCAAGGATGCTCGTAGATCTGGAATTCTGACCGGCGCAGAAATAAATCGCGCGGTCACCCTAATAGTAAAATGCGATCAGCAGTTTCATTTTCCCGAGGAATTCAGAATGCTGCAAAATGATGCGGTCAACTCAGTGGCATTTCAAAAATTAAATGTTTTTATTGACCACGAAAACATACTTCGCGTTGGCGGGCGGCTCCGCAACTCTCATTTAAAATATAATACTAAGTTCCCAATAATCTTGGCAAAAAACAGTAAGATTGCGGAACTGTTAATATTTTATTACCATAAAGCCTATCTACACGCTGGTTCACGAACTCTGCAATTCCTGATTCAGCAAAATTATTGGGTTGTGTCGGCACGTAATAAAATCAAGAAAATGGTGTCCAAATGTGTGAGGTGCGCGAGATTGCGAGCGTCCCCGCAAAATCCTCTCATGGCCAGTCTGCCAGAAGCGCGTGTCACACCGAACCGCGTATTCAATCGGGTGGGGGTGGATTTGGCCGGCCCATACGTCCTAAAGGAAGGAAGACGCAGAGGTGCTAAGACTTACAAGGCTTACTTTGCAATTTTTGTCTGCATGTCAACGAAGGCGATTCATCTCGAGGTTCTCTCAGATCTCTCGTCTGACGCTTTCATCGCTACCCTCGATAGGTTTGTTTCACGACGGGGTATTTGTCAGGCCATTTATTTGGATTGCGGTACGAACTTTGTTGGGGCGAAACGCCATTTGATTGGAACACAAAATTTTTTAAATAGTTGTCGTAATGATGAACAAGTCATGCGTACATGTTTAGAAAAGGGAATAGTGTGGAACTTCAACCCTCCCTCCAGTCCTCACTTCGGAGGACTATGGGAAGGGAACATTCGAGTCGTTAAAAATCATTTAAAACGAGTAATAGGGGACACTTCATTGACGTTTGAGGAATTTACAACTATATTACATAAAATAGAAGCCATACTAAATTCTCGTCCCCTCTGTCCTCTAACCTCAGACCCTGAGGACATTCAGGCCCTTACTCCAGGTCACTTTTTAATTGGAGAACCGTTAATTTCGATTCCAGAATATAACTATTCAGAGGTTAAGATAAATCGTCTCAATCGGTGGGAACATTTAAAGAAAATGACACAACATTTTTGGCAGCGCTGGAATACAGAATATTTACAAGCGTTACAAAATCGAGTCAAATAGTATAAGGCTACCCGTAACCTTCAAGTTGTGGCGACACATCATTATAAACTTCGCCGTCAAAAGAGGAATCGAGAAACATCTCCTAATATCCGCGCGCATCGGCAAACCTACTTGCCTAGGTACCTTCGTACCTATACTGGCCGCGATGTACTTTCTCGCCGGCCGTGCCAGCCCGACGATAATAATATCGCCCCGCCTAGAAAGGTCTCGAGACAGCACCGTACAATATCTGTACGGCGCCGAATATTCTCGTAAGCTGCCGAAGTGGCTCGTATTACCTACCGCGAGGTAGTTACTCTACCGCGGCTATATAAGCAGCCGATCGCTCGCCCGCTGCAGTTCAGTCCAGTTCAGTCTCACACTTACAGTCGGCCAACATCTCAGCATGTAACGTGCTCCTGCAGGCATCTACACACATCCAGGGCAGCTTCCTCGAGGTCCATCACCACGTCTCAGCTACAAGGCCCATCGTGTCTTCAGCTCCTGAGAACAGCTACATCCCGCGACTTATAAGGATTGACGCACCTTCAGCCAAGGGATCAGCTCTCCACTTCATGGCACCCCGAAGCCTCACCGTGCTTCGCTGCCATGGAAACACGCTCCGCCTCGCCAGGACTACCTGCTGGTGGCTCAGCTCACCGAGCCACACACCGTTCATCTCCGCGATTCAAAGCGTCGAGCAACGGCCTGGAAGATAGGTCATCTCCACCGCCATGGTGTCGAGCAACTCGCTGACCTTCACCGCACCATCTCCATCTCCACCGCACGCCTGCAGCATCTCATCTACGGCACTCCGCATTACATCATGTTACCGACCACCGACCATCTGCTACGTAGCCCAATAAACGACTGACTCGCTACTTCGACTGCACGCCTTTCATTTCTGTCTCCCGCTCCCTCAAAGTAAATGACCTAGTGGTCATCAAAGATACTAGGAGTCCTCCATTGAAATGGCCGCTCGGCAGGATAAGGGAGGTGAAACCGGGTTCTGACGGGGTCGTACGATTAGCCTCAGTACAAACCAGCGATCGATGGTATATATCTACGGCCTGTGGCAAAGCTTTGTCTTTTACCTTTAGAATAAGATAGCAACGTTTTTTTTTTTTTTCTTTTTTTATATGAATATTGGAATAGGTTCATATATTTTTTGTTTTTTATGCCTTCAATGGTTTCGCATTGATTGCGATTCAGCTATCTTTTGTTTTAGTTATGTCTTTCGAGTTATTATTTTTTCATTACATTCTGCACGTATAGTCTTTAGTTTCACGTGCACCTAGTTTGTAAGGAATAGATTAAATGGGAGTAGCTTTCTTTTCATATTCTTTTAAATGTTAGGAGTAGGTTTCTTGGCCAGTTTCGATGGGTGTTGGAAAAATGGTATTTTTGGCGGGCGGTATATGTTCGGGCAAATCTATACCTACTCCCATGTATCCCTCCCGTCTTACCTACCTATCCTGTTACATCCATCTTGCTATTGTCACCGGTTCAAGATTGACTCCTAACCGTGAAATCAGTACAATTTCAACACCGCGCGGTACTGGCAGCCCAAATACTTTGGTCTCGTCGCTTATAGTCAAAACCCGGATCCGCGCAAAATACATGCTTTCAACCGCGAGTTATCTTGAGTGCATGAAGTGTGGGACCCAGGATGTCATCAGCAAGGTAGGATTTCATCTTGTTTTCGGTGGACATCCCATTTATTCCCCTTCATCCCTTTTTCCATTCCAACAGTGATAGGTGGAGATTCCGAACTCCGCGGAAGAAAGTAACAGGCTTCCAATCAGCTATCGAAACAACGGATATTGTGCTACTTTATTTATTTATGGTTTTTATTATGATATTGTGGTGCGAACAAAGCAGCGATCTCACAAAATAATACAGCGACGGACGAAGAAAGCTCGAAGAGATTCATTCTGTTTCCGATTGCCGTAGATTCAAATGCTCGCGAATCGCTCCAGTGCTCGCTTTCCACCTTCTCATTAAATAACATATTACGTAAAATTAAATTTTGTGTATTGAATATCGTTAAATAAACTTGTAAGTACTAAGAGTGGGCATTAAAAAAAAATTTAACAATTCATCAAATATTTTAAGTTAATTTTCTCGCCCTGCTTAATTTCTTTTGATTATTTCAGCTTTATGAAGCAACTGGCCTAATAATAATATTTTAATAATAATGGGAAATGATATAATAATAGAATTTGAATACAACATACACAGAACGTGAAAATATTTGAAGAATTGTTATTTTTTTTTTACGACCCGTCCTAAGTGTTGTTACTTGATTTTCTATGGAATCATTCATAACCCCCTAATATGTATATAATAAGTTGAGAGGTTTAATTCCTTTCTATTAATTTGTAAAGAAAACGCTTGTGTTGCAAAGTTTTTAAACAAAGAAACGACATTTATGTTTATTTATATCACTTTCCTTTGAATGGTTTCTTTTAACAAAATCTCATATTTTAAATCAAATAATAGAAAATCAAAACAAGTGACAATTGATAATTGCATTCTAACTGACACCACAGGATTCAAATTTTAATGGAATATATATCCTTTACATGTATATAAAGGCCAGTAAAGGATTCCGTTTTTCATGATTTTAGATGTAACTTTGGAAATTATTGGTAAGGTCTATCTGTATCTAAAAAAATAATTTTGCCCTAACTACTATCTAAATGTGATAAATTTAAAATTAAAATTTATAAATTGTCAAGAAAAACATTTCAATGGGTTTAAATTTAAAGATAAAAACGATATGTAGAGTAGATGTACTCGTATGATGGAACACAAATTTATCACGTACAAATTTTTAAAGTTCGGCCCGCAAACATTTTTTTAACAATATTTCATTACATGTACTTGGTATGCTGAGCAAAATTTGTTTTTAGTAGTAAGCAATCGTAGTAGTAATCAATTTAGTAGTAATCATACAAAATTGAATCTTTTAATGGCCTATTTTTTAAAAATTTAAATCACAAATAAATAAAGTAGCACACATCCGTACTAGATATTCTCAACAAATAAAGTAGCACACATCCGTACTAGATATTCTCAATAAATAAAGTAGCACACATCCGTACTAGATATTCTCAATAAATAAAGTAGCACACATCCGTACTAGATATTCTCAATAAATTTTTGTTAAAAAAATAATTTTTCAGCTTCGTTAAATATTTTCTCCTCAAATCCAAATTTAAATCTTGTATGAAAAAGGCTGCGCAGCCGTTCCTCTTAAAGCGTTCTGTCAATATTGATATATTTTGTCAAATTATTCGAAAATTCATAGTATCTAGATTGCCCTACGGTATCCTAGAACCTTCTGATAGTAAAATTTTATATTTTTTTAAGTGAAAACTTCTTTGGCACCGTTGTGATTTGGAACTCGATGAAACGAAAAAGCGACACTAAAAAGAGAGAAAGACATTTATTTATAGGATTTAGCCTGCGAGAGAATAGATTGAATAATCGGTCTCATCTTTGTGCGTTGCTTCGTTGCCTCCCCACTCTTGGCTACTTTAGTTTTCTGAAGATTTCACTTCTACTGCGTGTGAACCGAACACAGGTTGTTTTTTTTTTGTAAACCAACCAACCATAACAAAGATCTGCTGATGATAAATTCTGTGTACGTATATTGATCACATTTCATTCGGTGATTGCAAAAATTGTGATCTCAAATATTCGGTACCGCTTGTTTTCATCCCGCGACAAAATATCCCTCGACATAATATCCCAAGGACAAAATATCCTACGGACAAAACATCCTCCAACAAAATATCTACTAAAACCCTACCTTATCTAACCTAACCTTATTTTACAGTTAACTATTTTTGAACAATAATTTTTTATTGTCTTTACAAGACGTGTATATTATTTTTGTCCCATTTTACTGAACAATAACTTACTGTCTTTACGGGATATTATTTTTGTCCCATTTTACTATTTCTGAACAATAATAGAACCTTTACAGGTTGTCTGTATTATTTTTGACACATTTTTTCAAATGTTAGGTATTTTTCACCTCCGCCCGCGAAACGCTGTTAAAATCTAATACTTTTTTCTGTGTATTGTAACTGTCTAGCTTATTGTATCGACGCAATTACTTTGCTCATCTTTGAAAACATTGTTAAAACA
This sequence comes from Limnephilus marmoratus, assembly GCA_917880885.1. Classification (NCBI taxonomy): domain Eukaryota; kingdom Metazoa; phylum Arthropoda; class Insecta; order Trichoptera; family Limnephilidae; genus Limnephilus; species Limnephilus marmoratus. The sequence goes on along the minus strand of OU862931.1, from coordinate 14,337,057 downwards.
ACGTTTTTGTGCTACTGGATCTCATTTCTGGTAGTATAAATATATTTTTAAAATGCACACATAAATTTTAAAATAGCGGTTTCTTATCCCAGATCTTCTACGATTTCGCTAAATCTTGTATTGCAATTTCGTCGAAAAATTCTAGATCAAAATATTATTCCGCCAGTAAAGTAATAAAATCCACCCACTCATCTTCGAGTACCGAATATGTTTTATTCAAAAATTCAAATAGTAAATATCGTTGAATATATTTCAGCAGAAGACTATTGACATTCTGGTGGCAACGCACGAGCCATAACTGTCCCTCCTTAACTCAGAGAAGACCGAACGAAAAATAAAAATATGACAAAGGTCTTTATTGGGTTTGTCCGGGTGGTCCAAATGCTGACAACTGATAAGAAATATGGACCCAAGGGAGTGTTCACAGAGAAAAATCTTCTCGTGAACCAGCCCTACAGTACTTGTTTTGTATTACGAGAAAATATTCTTCCCTTCGACCCATAAGAGCCCGGTAAGAGATGGTGTCAAAATGCAAAGGATTTTGATGTCAAGGTGGTTTTGGTCAAAAAGAGACAATGTTTGTTTATAGCAGTCGTGTAGGTGAGTACTAAGTACTTCATGTTATGAGATGTGCTAATCAATATCTTTTGCGAGGTCTTTGCGAGACAAAATTTCCATGAACATGTACACCAGATGTAACAGTTAAACTTTTTTTTACTCATAGGCATACTTTTGAAGTTTTGTTTGTTTGTTTAAAATCATATGTTTTAATTACAATATTTTTTAATGCAAATAAAAGATATTGAATGCATTATTTGTGTCGAATTGCCATTAAGAGAAATATAAAATGCCGTAATTCAAAGTGAATTTAACGCATTACAAAAACAATTGGACGCTAACGAACAACACGCACGCATAAATAACATAAAAAACAAGAAAATCTGACGGAGATCATCAAAAGCATCTATTCAGAATTAAAAATAGTAAACCCTGACGAAATTGAATACGCCACCCGAGTAACCCCCAAGGAGAAGATCGATGGAAGACCGCGAAATATTATCGTTAAACTGAAGTGCATAAAACAAAAAGATGACATCATGGCTGCAATCCGAATGAGAAGGGGCCTAACAGCTGAGGATATGCATTTAAATGGGCAACATCGGATCTATATTGTCACAACTAGATGTCAAACTAGATGTCATCTAGTTTACCTTTCAAGCTTCTCACATTTAGGTACATAAAGGACATTGAGGTTTTTCCTTTTGATGTGCTCGGATGTTTGTGGCATGATATATTTTTAATTCTTATGTGGTTTTTTAGTTTTTCTGCAGTATTACTATGAACAGAAAGATTCTGGGTATGATTAAAGAATCCTAATTCTGAAGTGTCAGTGAGGGCGTTAGAGTTGTGGTTTACAGTAGGTAAGTTTGATTTCAGGTCCTGTAATTTTGTTTGTAGTCCTCGTACATTTTGATGATGTATTAACATTTCAGTGTTTAGTTTTTTGGGTGAATTTTAACGATAGTGGGATTGTTATTTAGGTATTTAATTGTAATGTCCGTTTCACCAGAAGACTTCCTTTTTTCTAAAAACGAAAAGAAGCTGGGAAAATTTAAAAAACAATTATTTAAATTTATTCTTGATAAACAAAATAATGAAATAGAATAGCGCTGTATTGAAATATTTATTTTATCTTAATGTGTATAATTATTTCTAGTTAAATGAGTGAAAATGTAATTTTCTTTTAACTGGAATAAAAAAAAATAAAAAAATATTAATGAACATTTAACTCATAAAAACCAAGTACTCTACAAAAAGGTCAGAGAGTTTACCAAAATTAATAAATTCAAATTTTGCTAGATTAAAAATTGTAAAATTTATGGGAGACTAAATGAAAACTCAGATCACTATTGTATTAACTCTTATAACGATCTAGAAAAACTAAAAAAATACGATATTTCCATCAATAACGCTTAGAACATAACAGTAACTTTCAAATTAACTATATTGTATCTTAAAATGGAATCTTTAGAATTGTACTATCAAAATACAAGAGATCTCAGAACTAAAACGAATTCTTTTCTTCAAAATGTACTATTAAACGCCTATAACATTATTTGTCTCAGTGAAACATGGCTTAACAATTCAATCTTTAATGAGGAACTATTCGATCCAAGATATCAGGTTTACAGACGAGATAGAGATTACCATAACCTCAATCAGATGGCGGTGGCGGAGTTTTAATTGCAGTAAAAAATAAATTTATTTCGGATCAAAAATAGAATGGAGCTCTGAGGCGGAAGACATGTGGGTAACGCTTTCACTTCCTGGTAAAAAAATTCACATATGCACTTCGTATATTGCACCTGATAGTAAGCACCTCATAAATATTACGTCTCACATAAACAAAACTTCACAAATTATGACAGATAACAATAATGATAGTTTCATTTTGGTTGGAGATTACAATCTATCTCACTTACATTGGCTACCAATTAATGAAAACTGTGATTATATGTGTAGTGAACCGATCAATTCATTAAACCCCGCCCACTTGAACATTATAGAATTTTTGTCATTTAATAATCTGAAACAATACAACTCTCAGAGTAATAGTAATATAAGGCAATAAGGCAGTTGTACATAATACAGGCTCTCTGTAAATTTTTCAACAACATTATCACTGCGAAAAGATCTCAACAAGTGCGCATCACTAGATTGGGCTCTTCTTTAATGTATCAGCCGGTACATACCAAAACATCCTTTGGACAAAGAAGTTTTTCATATAAAGCTCCGTTGCTTTATAATATGCTCAATGAAAAAATAAAAACTATTGGTACATTACATTTATTCAAGAAAATGGTCAAAATATGTATAATAACTGAGAGTGATGGTTTTGGATTACCCATGTTGTCGCTTGTATCATAAATCATTCTGGAATTCAGCTATATTTCATACAATCCAAATTTAATAACTTAACTTATATATTATTATGTACTTTTTAATTTGCTTATTGTTAAAGTATCTAATTTGCTTATTGTTATGTTATCTTTAATTTGCTTATTGTTATATGTTTTTATAGGTTTATAATTATATTTTTAATTAGTTCATATGTATGTTTTTTGTTTAAATTACAATGTAAAATTGCATATCTCGATACAGGAATGCCCTAGTGAGATATGCAGCTTATGTTTCTCATGTACTTCTTATTTTTTTCAATAAATAAATAAATAGTATAAATAATCGCATTCTTGACTTAGCTGTGAGCAACATACTATTGAAAATTACCCATAATAATATCCCATTGGTACCAGAGGATGTTTATCATAAAACACTACTAATTTCAATTCCTATTAAAAAAATAAATAAAAACCTGAAAACTAACGCAAATCAAATATTTTTGAACAGAAAAGCGGATTATTCAATAATAAACACAAAATTAAATGAAATTGATTGGGATCATAAACTTATCCATCTGAATACTCAACTGATGTCTTCTATGACATACTGAACAATATTAAAATAAATTATGTACCAACTAAACCGGCTAAAAACTGTAATTATCCACCATGGTATACGTCATCTCTTATAAAAATAATTAAAGAAAAAAATAAATATCATAAAATTTTTTAAAAATTTCAAAATCCACGTGACTACCAAACGTTTTCACTCTTAAGATCTAGACAAAAACGAATTGCACAACAACTCTACATTAATTATATATATACTGCTGAAAGTAACATTAATGGCAATCCTAAACTCTTCTGGAATCATTTCAATAACATGAAAAAAACACAATCGTCTATTCCAAGGACGATGCACCTAGATTACAAAAAGCAGATAATGGCCAAGACATATGCAATATTTTCATGGAATATTTCCAATCAGTTTACATAAATGATAATAACCTACCAACATTAGATATACCGAAAAACACAAATAATATAAATATCACCACGGTCAAATTCTCACGAGAAATAGTCTTAAAAGAAATAAAAGCTCTTGAGATAAACACAAGCGCGGGGTGTGATGACATTCCTCCATACTTGTAGTTAACTGCGCGGAAACACTTGCAAAATCTCTCTGCATTATATGTATATAATAAATCAATGAACGAAGGCACGGTACCTGAAATATGGAAAAGAGCCTATGTAACACCAATCCACAAAAATGGTGGAAAAAATAATGTTAAAAACTATCGGCCGATTTCAAAAGTAACACTATTCAGTAAGTTAATGGAAAAAAATGTTTACAAATATCTAAGCCCACAACTGAATCACACCATTACAACAAAGCAACATAGTTTTACAAAAGGCAGAAATGTGGAAAGTAACCTCGTTCTTCTTACTGAATTCATTGTCGATCACATGGACAACCGCACTCAAGTAGATATCATTTGATAAAATTAATCAAAAACTATTACTCAGAAAACTTTGGTCATTAGGTATACGTGGTAATTTATTTCGTTGGGTTACATCTTATATACTCAAGAGATCACAGGCAGTAACAATAAAGGGTTTCAAATCAGATTTCAGTGAAATTTCCTCTGGGATCCAACAGGGTTCTCATCTCGGACCATTGCTTTTCATTTTATATATCAATGATTTGGTCAATGTTGTTAAATACTCTGAAATAAAATTATTTGCTGATGATGCCAAGCTATACAAGCCAATAAAAAGTCTAAACGATTGTGTCAATTTACAACATGATTTAAAAAATATATTTAACTATTAATTGCCAACATAATCAACTATTTCTAAATGTCTCAAAATGTCATCACATTACCTTTTCAAGAAATAAAAATAAAACATTATTTAATTATTCTAATAATAAAAACAACATTGCAATGGTCTCAGATATTCGTGATCTTGGAATAACCCTTGATAGTAAACTACAATATAACCTTCATATACAATAAATCACAAATAAAGCTTCTAAAATGTTAGGTTTCATCATAAGAAACACAAAACTTTTTAATAGCATCAATATCATTAAGCAACTCCACTTTGCCTACGTACGGAGTCATCTGGAGTTTGCATCAGTTGTTTAGTCTCCATTTTACAAAATCCACATAAACAAAATTGAGGCTATTCAAAACAAATTCCTAAAATATCTTTGTTACAAATCATTTGTAAGATTTAATAATTATGCAGAGGCAGCTTCACACTTTAAAATTGATTCATTGAGTGTACGAAGGCATCATTTGGATGCACTATTCCTGTATAAAGTAGTCAACAATAATATTCAATGCCCAGAGTTGCTAAATAAAATTCAATTAAATGTACCTGCACGTTCAACACGCTCTTCTGTCCTGTTCAGGGTGGATCAATGCAAGACAAACTGTAAGCAGAATTCTTGCCTGAGCAGACTATGCAATAGTTATAATAGCGTATTATCCAATGTGGACATTTTCAATTGCGAGCTTACTTAAAAGGTCCATAAAAGAGTATTTCTCTGACGGTTCTTGAATAGTGTTATGTTTTTATTGTTTATATTTTAGCGTAGGGAGTGTGGCGAACCCATCGCTCAGGGAGTGGAAAACACAAACCTGCAATAGCCATCCCAAGCCAAGGTGTGAGCTACCGTGCTCAGGCTGAATGTCCTGGGGAACAGCGTCACGAACGGTGCCTCCGAGAAACAAGGTCGCATCTCGGAGTATTTAGACCTCACTCCAGCACTCAGGGCTCTGCTGGAGTGGACTTTCTATTTCCCTGGTAACTCGTGGGACAAAAAAAAATGGACCATTCGAAAACTAGGGGCCTTTTGGGAACCTAGGAATGCTGAGGCCACCTCTGTGGATTTCCTTCCTGGGGCCGTAAGAGGAACCAAGAGGAGAAACCGTGGAGAGGTGAGCTGAGGCCACTTCCATGAACTCTTCCCTTGTGGGGCCTTCGAGGAACCAAGGGGAAGGGCACCCTTCCAGCGCGGGGCCTTTGTGGAACCAAGGAGGAGTGAAGTGGAGAGATAATGTCCTCTTCCCATGTGGGGCCTTCGAGGAACCATATAGGAGTGAAGAGGAGAAATGAGGCCATCTTGGTGAACTCTTCCTCTGTGGGGCCTTAGAGGAACCAAGGAGGAGAGATGAAGTTCTCTTCCCTCCTGGGGCCCTCGGGGAACCAAGGTGGAGTGGACTCTTCCCTTGTGGGGCCTTTAGGAAACCAAGGGGAGGTGGACTCTCCGTCGTGGAGCCTTCGGGGAATTAAGGAGTGGAGAGGAGAGATGAGCCCTCTTCCGTCGTGGGGCCTTCAGGGAACCAAGGAGGAGTGAAGAGGGGAAATGAGACCTGGGAAGACACATTCTCGGACCAGAAGATATAGCTTCATTTCGAATGACAATCCTGGTGAACTTTATAAAAGGGACTGGGTTACTGTCAAAGGAATGAGGTAAAATGGGAGATAGTACAATGGGTCTATGGCCTAAGTGCTCTCGGGAACTATATATATGTAAACCGTCTCCGATTATTTAACAAAAAAAAAAAAAAAATTGTTTATATTTCTGTTGTGATTTGATTTATATGTACAACCTCTCCCCATGGCTACCAATGTATTGATAGATTTTTTGTTTTGTAATTTTTCATTTTATATTAAAAAAAAAAATGTTTTAGTTCTTGAATAATGTTATGTTTATATTTCTGTTATGATTTGATTTTTATGTACAACCTCTCTCCATGGCTACCAATGTATTGATAGATTTTTTGTTTTGTAATTTTTCTATTTATATTAAAAAAAAAATTGTTTTGAGTATATATATACATATTTTTTTTTGTTTCATATAGTTTTGGATTCATATTCCTTTTTTTACAAATTAAATTTACATTCTTATTTGCTGTCCCCATAGAAGTAAAGTCACAAGAAGGAAATCCATAATTGGTTTTATTTTGGCTATTTAATACTATGTACAAACTGAAATAAATGTAAACTGTCGATTTCCCGAAAATTAATAAATAAATAAAATAATACCGGAAGGTCTAACGGTCTGGTATATCAGTCAGGCATTTTGAAATATTCTTCCGCATTATAATTGATTTTGTTGTTTTTTTTATTAATCTGATTATCGTTCCAGATAGACTTTTACGTATGATTACATACTCAACTCAAATTTTAGATTTTAATGGAGATGTCTGACTAATCAACTGGAATGAAATAAACAAACAAAAAAATTGGTGAAATTCAAAACATTTTCAAATATTGAAGTATTCTACAAAGTTAAAAAAAATCATTCCCTTTATTTGCTTTCTTTTTCTTAATATTCCACGTAGGTATTTGAGCAATTTGATCTCCGGGTCCTTTCATTTACGTTTGTATAAATATTTTAAGGTAAAAAGTTTTTGATAATATGAACATTAGATACGTTAATAATTGGAAGGTTAGCCAAACACTTCAAAAAAACACTATTATTCCAGACAGACATTGATAAAAAATTATCCCAGACAGACCTGGATACATATATCTATTTCACTTCCTTAAAAAGACCTTCCTCACAGCAGAGGAAGGTCTTTGTGGAAGTTCTATCTTCTATTTTCTATCTTCTGTCTTCTGTCTTCTGTCTTCTGTCTTCTGTCTTCTGTCTTCTGTCTTCTGTCTTCTGTCTTCTGTCTTCTGTCTTCTGTCTTCTGTCTTCTGTCTTCTGTCTTCTGTCTTCTGTCTTCTGTCTTCTGTCTTCTGTCTTCTGTCTTCTGTCTTCTGTCTTCTGTCTTCTGTCTTCTGTCTTCTGTCTTCTGTCTTCTGTCTTCTGTCTTCTGTCTTCTGTCTTCTGTACGCGCTTCTTATGTACGCGCATAACTTCCGAACGACTGCACCAAATTGGATAATTCTTTTTTGTGTTCGTTATTGTCAAGACAAGGTTTGTATAAAACTACTTGTGAGCTCGGTCATTATTAACTTCGCATACAAAAATTGCAATAGGTGGTTCGCAAGCTTTTTGAAAACTGTGATAAAAGGCTGAAATGACAGTCAAGATTATTAAAAAAAAATATTTACAATTATTATAAGCCTGAAACACTCATCTACATTGAAAAAATCTTCCGAGAAAAGATACATGCCGCCGACGGGACTTGAACCCGTGTTCTACTGATGAGTGGTCCTTTTGAGTGTTTCAGGCTGATAATTATTGCTAATAATAATTGTTACCCTTTGTGCTATGCATAAAAATCTTGTCTTAAACATTGGGACAAGTCATTGTTTCATGTCGAAATTGCTTCAACTAGTCTCAGGCAAAATTCTTTCTTATTAAGAACTTGTAATCATTATAACAAAAAATGTATCGATGCTGATATCTTGTCATGTACTTTAAGCTCTTTCAAACATATAGTTAATGGAGCCTTATAATAACCAATTCATTACCAAATACTCGTAGATTAATTCACTTTAACAAAACTAAATAATTATTACCTTACTTTTTATGTTTTTTTTTATTATTTTTTTATTAAAAATAATGTAATACGTACTTATATGTGTATATACATACATATGCGTATATATATTATTTTTCCACTTTAAGTCCGGTGTTTTTTTTTTTAAATTTTTTTGTTTTATAAATATTTTATTTTTTTTAAATAGCCATAAAACTGGCACACTATATTTTACAATTTTTTTGTGAGAACCATCACTTTACTTTTATCTTACTTTCACTTGTTTTTTTTATTAATGTACATATTATTTCTCGATCTTACATCTAGTGTTTTTCAGTTTTCATCATTATTTTTATGTATTTATTTTTTCTACTTTTATTGTTTTTTATCTTATCTTATCTGTATATTTTATGTATCACACAATATATAGACTGTGTTCAGATTATTTATCTAGTTCCTATCTCTGTAATATTAGGCAAAAAATGTTAATAATTATTGACTTTTTATTTATTATTTGGGCATGATGTGAACATTTGTTATTGTGTTGCAACCTAATTATTATAATTTATTGTTTGTTTAATGCATGTAATGTTATTAACCTGTAAATGTTCCTAATAAAATAAAATAAAAAAAATAAAATGAAAATTAGTTTATCAATTAAAAATAATAAAAAAATCTTAATGAATTCAAATAAGTCGTATACAAATACTTGTATGCCTATAGACCAGATAAGGTTGATAACATTTGATCTGATAAAATCAGAAAAGCAAAGACACGGTGCAAGTTTTCTTTTTATATACGTAAAATTAGCGATAAGGATTATCTCCTTGAAACATTTTTATTACCTGCTGTTATCGCAGGTTATTACCCGAAAGCTCATCTTGTGTTCTTCATGCGGAAAAAAGTGATGGATGTAAGTGGTTTTAAAGTGTATTTTAATGCATGTTTACGAGCTGAAGCTTTGGCAAAAACACTTTCACTTTTCTACAAAAAAAATCTTAAAATCTTCTCAAGAGATAATGCTCACAGACCTGTTGCTTGAAAATGCTGTTTTTTTTCTGAAGAGCATAATGAAACGGCTTTCTTTGCGGCTACGAGTTAGAATTGTTAGTTATTTATTTATGTGTAACGCTTTTAATAATGTAACCATTTTCTATTTGGGAGGTGGGTATGGGTACCGCTGCCATGGAAGCCATTTTTGGATAACCAACACCTCTGCCAAGTTTTTCGTTACGTTTGGTTTCTTAGAAGGGGTGGCCGGGTTGGTTTTGATCTCTCCGGCAGGTATCTCTCGGATAGATTTGCACTGCAGTGGGGGATTGGATTCATTGGTCCTTTACTTCTGGTCACACTGACGCCCAGATTCCTAAGCATCCCCCATACCTTTTTCCTTCCCAGAATTTTCTTCTACTTCCTTTTCTAAAAATAACCTTCACACAGCATCCTCAAAGATGACATATGCCTTGAGGGGAATTATCTAGTAGTGGCATGGAATTGGCCCCCTTTGTGGAACAAATATAAAAAAATAAAATAGTTTGCTCGTTCTGCTCTTCTGTTTGGAAAAGCAATCTTTAAAAAAGATTTGCACTTTATTTAGAATTATTTATCTATATACATAAAATGAATCCCTGTTTACCTTGGTTACGCCATAACTTCAGAACGACTTTACCTTTTTCATTCATCTTTTTAAAAAGATTTCTAATATTTGGTTGAAGGTTATTACGGAAAGAAAAATTAAGAAAATTGCGCAGAAAAAAACTTACTGACTATCACTTCGCACGTTTGACAGTTCGCGCGTTTAATGAATGTGAATTTAGAAAGCAGCTTTTTTTTTTGTAACAAAAGAATTGTCTTCGAATTTTTCAGATAGGTACCTATATAGGGTACCAAATTTAATTGATTTTTATTATAATGTACAACAATGAATGTTTGTAATATTGAAAAATTAAACTTAAAAAAAAGCAATAGGTGGCACGCGAGCTGTTTGAAAACTAAAAGCACTGGGACTGAATAAATGGAACGCGTGAGGGGGGTTGACAGGGAGCGGGAGAGGGTAGCGGGATGGCGGGGTAGGTGGAAAGGGAACGCGGGAGGGGAAGGGGTCTTGGGAGGGAAACGGGACGCACGGGAAAGGACATGCAGGGAGAAATAATTATTTCTTTGAAAATGGCTTTGCAACGCATGCCGGGAACCGTAATTCTAATAAAACAATCGAGATAAGGATGTTTTCATGGGAACTTTGAAACAAATCCAATTATTATTATTTAAACAATACCGAGTACCAAATCTTACTTCTTATCACATGATGGGTTTACAGTAGATACAGTTAAAATATAATTTAAATGGCGTTAATCAAATCGGAATTGGAAATAAAAAAAACAAGTACTTGCTTTTAATAAGTAATGTTAACGGTGATTTTAATAAATCGAACAAAGAGTATTTCAAAATTTAAAGTTTTCAATTTTTTAAAATTTCATGCAAATAAACAAAAAAAAAATTATGGTTTTTACATCTAAGAAGAGATTCAAATATGAAATCTTGTGTATTCTTCAAAGAATATCTCCCCATTGACGCTATCTTCGCCATTGTCTGTATTCTTTTCGTTCTGCGAAACTTAATAATTAGTAAAATTTTCATGTTTTAAATTTGTATCAATTTGTCAAGTAAAAGAAATTCAACAAAAATAATACAAGCAGGCACCGCAACCGGGCTCAAAAAGAAGAAGATGGATAGATATGAAATTACGAATGTTAGAGGATATTTAAAGCGACAAAATCGATGCGAAAATTGTGAAAATGTTTAATAAAATATAACTCCTTTAAAATAGAGCAAAAATCTCGCAGGGGTTGTCTTAAACAGCACTTAAAGAAACACTGTGATCTTTTTCATACATATAACTTATAAAATAACTGAAAACGTGTTTATAATAATTTTTGGAGCATACTTTGCGATTTTTTCTATCGAGAGAATTTTATGTAATCTGCGTTTCGGCGCGGGTAATATCTAGATATTGTCTTCAAGAATAATACATATTTTTTAAGAGCTTTAAAACTTGTGTTTAAGGGAGATATGTAAGAAATCGGTAGAAATTCGGGTAGCAGCGGCTTAACGGAATTAAAACTTTTTGCTTATGACGCAGAGTGGTTTTTTATTATTTATAAAATTTATTAGCAGAACGACTCAGAATCATTTTTACTGCTAGAAAAAAATGATGAAATTGTCAAAGCATCTGATAAAAAAAGCATTCAAAATTGACAAATTTTACAAATTTCTTTAAAACAACCTATGTGGATTTTATTTTCAAAACAAAATCAGCCAAATTTTGGTTTTGCTCAAAGAACTGAGAACCTTTCCCTTCCCACCCATCAGAGCCTTCATCCTTTGGATGTATAATTCTATTTATGAATACGTTCCGTCCTTAAGGCCTATAAATCCACCCTTACGCTCAAGGGGCATTCAATAAGTCACGGCCGAGGGCTTCCGTCTGACCTTAGTATTGACAGCACGTCCCGTATAAGATCAATTTGGTCTTGCGTATTTGCGCGTCACATACATTACGCTGAATTTGGAAAATTCGCTTACGTTGTTTTGTAGGGAATTTATTCCCACTTGTTTTGATTTTCTATCTACTTTATTTATTATTTGCCCTTACATTATTTTGCCGCATGCTTGACCTTTTCTAAAACCGACCCCTGTGAGATCAATTGGTTTCGCTGATGTCGAGGAAAACTTGTGATATTAAAAAAATTATTTCGGCCTTCCGACTACCAACTAAATTTCAGGGATACATTCCCCTAGATGTGTACGCAAAAAATATGTAAATATAAAAATTGTTTAATTTATCAGGTCACATCACTCTGTTTAAATAAGTATTCCGAGTTAGTTTATTTTTGCAATCACATTTGCCGGATAATTTTGCACTTTTTAATTCTATTTGCTGGAGACCGGCAAGGTCCCATCTTTTCAGGTTCCAAGTTTTGAAGGAATCTGTTTGTTCAGTAAAAAACATCTGTCAGCGTATTAGAAACAAATTACAACGATGCACCTTATTACCGACTAAGAAAGTGAAATCTGCTCGATCATATAGTAATCTTATAATATAAAAAAACCTCAACACATAAACACGCCACAAGGTTCATAAAAAAATTAACAAACTACATTTCAAATAGGACCTTACTACAAGGCCATTCAAGTTTATAACTACCTTCCTCGTAAAATTAAATAAATAAACGATATAAGTACTTAAATTTAAAACGTCATTAAAAACTTCTTTTTTTTATGCCGGATCTGCCCTGATGATGGACACTGCAACGCTGTCCTAAACGTCGGCTAAAGAAAGAGGTAGCGCAACACGGCATAACACCCCAAAAAAATATCGAAAAATGGCCGTGAAAATCTAAAACCATCTCCATCAGAACATCAATTCAAAAAAGAACAAAAAACGTCAATTGTTTACATTCATATTGGTGTTTGAAAAAATATTGCGATCAATATTATAAAAACTATTTTTTGTGGGCATCGTGTTTGTCAAACTATTCAAAGATAACAATAATCAATTTGGGACTTTCTTTCCGTTTCTGAATTAAAATACGTGCCTTTAAAACTGGCTGTGGTAGAACGTTTTGGATGCTTGATAACAATTGGTAGAGTTATTTGAAAATTTTTGGTCTGCGTGGTTATTTTTTTGGTGACCAGACAACTCAGAATGAAACCAACTCAGAAGCAACTAAGAAAGGTCATTAAGAGTGATGATAAAAAAATATAAAAACATGGTTAAATAGGTTAAGTTAGCTTAGGGTTACCAGATATTATAAAATTATTTTTTCATAGCTTTTAGTTACCTTTCAGATGTTTCTGAGAACCATTTTTTTTATAGTTCGAAGTTATTGCTTATATACAGGGTGTCCGGTGGTAAAGTGCATTAACTTCGGGAGGTGATTCTACATGATGCTAGGAGTAAAAAAGATAAACAACTTTTTCCGAAATTCCAACTTTTTTTTTTCCATACAAAAAGACATACCTACTAAAAATCGTTAGTGAAGGTACACACTTACCAGATAAATTCGCTGTGAGTTTGACAGTGTCAATGTGGCAACGTTGCATATTATTTATGAGTGGCACGTATCCATGGAAACAACATGTAAATTGTAAACAATAACAAGACTGACAGTTCGCCGTTTTACAATGTGCAACAAAATCGTATGTTTTATTAATGTTTTAAACCAAATTCAACTGAGAACTGCACTAAAATAACAATATTCATATGAATTTACACCTTTTACTATACAAATTATTAATAACTAATTGAACACTTAACTAATATCATCGTTTTTCACTAATTTAACAAAATTTCAAAATGTCCACCTTCTGCTTGCAGGCAAGTATTGAAACGTCATTGACAAGAAGAAACGAAACACGCGTTGAACAAACATGTTCTTTTAGGTCAATAAATACACACTAATGTAACAAGTTTCGAGTATTAATAAAACAATTCTTACAGAGAAACACTGCAAGATACATTGTATTTGCGAATAAACGGTAAAATTCATCGCGGAAGCATCTGCGGCGTATTTAAATATCAACAGCTGACTGACGGAATGGCGTAGCGGGGAGTTCATTGAGCGCGGGGGGCGCGGGACGGTAGATTTGGAAACTATGCTAAATAGTAACGCCGGCACTACACAGCGGACCGATTTTACGTTTTTACCTGAAAAGTACTCTTAAAAGTTTGAATTTCGGAAAAATTTATTTATCTTTTTTACTCCTACCATCATGTAGAATCACCTCCCGAAGTTAATGCACTTTACCACCGGACACCCTGTATAATAAAAATTTACAAGTTATTTATTTATTTATAATCTATATATTACAGTTTACACCATGTTATTAACATTTTTACATATGTAATATATTTTTGAAAACATTTTTACATATTAATATTACATTTCATTATGTTGGGTGTAAGGTAGGTTTGAGAAGGTGAGACTGTTGGTTGGTAATATTGTATGTTTCGTGAACACCTCACTAGAAGAACCTGTGCTGAGGTGTTTACATGTTTATGATTAAGTGTGACAAGTACAGGTATTTATGTGTTGTAGTAGAAAGTTAGTTTTTTCTTCTTTTTTTTTACATTTAAATGGTAATTGTACATAGATTAATCAGAAGGAAAAAATATATATATAAGGTATATATATAATATATGTACAAGTTGGAAATTTCTTGAAAGTTACTACAATAGTTTGATAGTACGTTCACTTGAAAGAACGTGAGATCTAAGAGAGTGTGTTTCACATTAAAAAAAAATTATGCATGTAATTATACTTATACAAAAATAAAACATTTTATTAAGTTTAAAAATACTACACACAAATTAAAAATCGAATAAATGGTTCCACGCCAACTCAGAATCAGTCTACCAAACACCTCTTCGAAAAGTCATTAAAGGCTATGAAAAAAAAAGAAAAATAGCCTATAACCTAACCAAAAGGAACATATTGAACGATATTTTAATACATACTTTTAATGACTTTTCAAAGGAGGTGGTGAGTTGATTGAATTCTGAGTTGTCCGGTCACCCGAAAAAATATCTTCAAAACTTAAAAAAAACCGAAATCGGGAGAAAAAAATTCGGTCGAAGTTAACACAGAAATCACTTATCAAAATGACTACTGACTGAATTGCTTGCTAAAATCAAATAAAAAATAGCGCGCAAAGCCATTTACACCAGCAATTTGGAAACGGTAACCAACAATTTTTATTCGCTCAAGATAACTCTACATAGATAAGAAAAAAAATCTAAGGACGAGTTGTTTAAAAAAAATGACTCATTCATCAAATATTTTAAGTTAATTTTCACGTTTTGTAAGTTCTATTCAAGTTCTGTTATTACACCATTACAGGTCCGTTGAACTTTCTGATGTGGTTCTAAGTTGGTTTCATTCTGAGTTGGTATGGAACCAAATTGCCATACTTCTCTGTTTTGATCTGCATCGTCTCATACACATCTATTCTTCTGTTTGTTAGAACTCTCCACATAATAAGTTTTAAGTAAGTAGGTACTTCATTTACTTGGTCGTACCATGTATGTACTGTGAATTTATTGTAAAAATTACTTGTTTTTTATGATTATTAACAATTTCAGCAGTATGTAATTTTTTTAAATTAAAACCATGAAAATTTTGATTTATGATTATTTTCTTCCAAAAATCGATACCTAGCAAAAACATTTGCAATTAAATGAAAACGTATCACTTTTTACACACAATTTATTTATACAATTTGTTTTTATTTAATTAAAAATGGAGCCACAAAGTGAATTTGCGAACAATGAAGAAGATAAAACATTTGCTTTTCGAAAATGGCGAATATAGGAAACAAATTGAATGCATGCCTCTGGTTGTTTTGAATTGTGTCGATTCAAAAGCGTGTTACCTGCATGCTCCCAACATCCATCATTAAATTTCCCGAATTCATCGCGTCGGAAACAGAACAGCAGTTGTAACAGAGTTGAGTGAAATTTAGTTAACTCCCAACAATTTCCACACGATTTTGACAGATCGGAAATTATTCTCATTCAGAAGCGCCGGCACAATAGCGACAGGGTGTTTCGACAGAAGTTGGTCTGAATTGGCAATGAACAATATCCTGTTTCTGATTGCGTGTGCACTCACCTTTGAATTAGGCAATACGCTATTGAAGCTCCCACGGCAGAACAAACTTTGAATATAGTCAACTTTATTTATTTTTTATTTTACGAACAATTTGCCATTAACAATATCAAGCGAATGAAAAAAAATGGAAATTACTGCAAAAGAAGAGTGTTAAAACTTAAATGAATAATGCAATTCAGGGTCATCTATTGTCTGTTTGTCGTACTGAATTAGTTTAATTACCCATTTTATTTATTTATTTATTCAACGCCCAAGGGGCTTTTACATGTTTGGTAGTACAATTAATTCATGACAGATGATTTTTCAACAGATAAAGAAGTAATAAAAATAAAATTAGATAAAAAATGCACACAAGTCACAAAAATACAAAAAAAAATACAGCTATTTGATAAGTTTACAAAAATACAGATATGCTTAGGAATAGTTTTGGAATAAGTTTTTTTACAAGATCCACAAAATTCGCCAAGTTAATGTTAAATATATCGACATCACCTAAGTACTGATTCTCCATAGTGCGAAATCGTTGTATACAAGAGTGGGCAATGTAGTTCCGCTTGTGAATGCTGCAGTAGAATAGTGTATTTTGTCGCTTGGTTACTGTCGGTATTCGTAAGTTTATGAGTTGTTGGAGTTCGCAACAGTCGAATTTAGAATTAAGTATTTTGAATAAAAATGTTAAGTCGTTTATTTTACGTCTTCTAGTGTATGTATTTTTAGAATATTTAGTAATAGATTATATTTTAAGTCTTCTAGTGGGATACTTAATTTAAAATTTATAAAGCGCAGATTTTTTTTTGTATTCGCTCAATATTATTAATGTGAATTTTGTAAGATGGAGACCAAACTACTGAGTTATATTCAATTATATTCAATTGACATGACAATGTTCAGCTCTGCCACTAGAGGCCTCCAAGTGCCAATATTATGCCATAAATATAATAATAATAAACACTTATACAATAAACAATCTCCATTACTACCGACTGGAGATTATTTATTGTATTGGTGTAGCCTTTCGCCGTTTGATATAAAAAGACTGCCTTTAGTAAAAATCTTTCTCTCTCATAATTCTTGCCTTTGTAAAAAGATCTTGTTAGAAGATCAGGTGTGGGGATTGGGCGGTATCTTATAAATTCAGAAATGTTACAAAGTGTTGATTCAATTACAATTGTCTAAATTTTATTGTGAAAATAAATGACTCGACTAAAAAACTAAAGTGTTTGAAATCTACAGAAGGTTCCATTATAAAAAATACTTGACCAAGAAATAATTCCTAACAACATGTATAGAGAAATGTCAAATAAAAGAGAACAAGGTTCATATTAAATCCTTGAATTGAGTCTTAAAATAATTACAACTTCATCGGGTTCTTGGAAGTTCGAAAGTGGACATTTATTAAATTAGGTTTCGCATTTAGATGAAAAGGAGCACAAAATGATAAAGTAGGTAATGTTTTTTAACCGTCACCTTAGTCCAAATTTAAGAATCAGAATGGTTAGTTTTTATGTTTATTTTGGGTCCTAAAACAAACATCCATATGGAAGACAGAAGTATTTTTAAAGTAAATAGAGGAAATAGGGCGCATCCTCAAAATATCCCGAAACGAATTGACTCGGTAATAATTATTTGAAAATTAGAAGTAGATAATTTGTAATGGTGAAATTTATTGTACTGGCAATGAAAATAAGAAACTGCAATTCAATATTTAGACTTTTATCATTACTGCATTACGAGATCCGACAATTGACGTGTACTTGTCAAGATTACCAGGGATTGTCTTCATATGTGTTTAAGGTAATTTTAGAAGTAGTTCTATAATTTCAATGATATTTATTAAGTTCTCGATACAAAGGTGAATATCTACACGCCACGGTAGGTAAGGCTGTCCTCAGTGCTAGAAATCATCTAATCTTTGGGTCACAACCAAAAAGCCTGACTGAACAACTGAGCAGAGCCTTGGGCTTCACTTGGTAGCATTCAAAACCCTATTACAAATGCTTTAGCGACAAACCCTGCACATACAACTGACGATTTTTAAGGGAAAGATTGACAAAAGACTTCACACTCCAGGGCTTCGTAATCTATATAACCGGTATGAATGCAGTTCCGCCGAGTTGTTCCTTGCTGCAGTCTTCAATTTGGGAGGCAGGTGTGGGTACCGCCGCCCCAGGAACCATTTATTGGACAACCCACACCTCCGCCATATAGGTCGCCCCAAATGGTTCGCTACGTTTGGTGACTTAGCTGGGGTGCCCGGGTTCATGGGATAAGGTTAGGTCTTGGCGGCGGATGTATCTGCCCACCAGCTGTATGGTAAGTCGGATCGGGAGAGAATGGTTGACGGAGTGCTCTCTCGAAACATCGCTTTGCACCCCAGTGGGAGGGATGGATTCATACACCCGCCCTTCTGGACACACTGATCCCCAGATTCCTACCCACCCCTCATACCCTTTTCCTTCCCAGAACTACCTTTCCTAAAAATACTCTCCACACAGCACCCCCAAAGATGTCACGGGCCTTGAGGGGAATTATTTTCCTCAGGGCCTTCTGTGTGGAGCTAATGTAAAAATTCAGGGTGAGTATATGTAGCTCTGATGTTAGCCAACTTCTGAAGGGAGAGGGTTCAAGTAGTAGAAGTGTGGTTATGTTCTGTGCATTCATGTTCAGTAATTACATTTCATACGAAACAACAATAAAATATATTTTAAAAAAATTCACTAAAAATTAGCTTTCCGAAATCCCTGTCTTCAACATTTGCATAGAACAGCTTTCAAAACACATGGCAGCGTGTTGAATATTAAATTGTACCTACGCTATATTCAAGGGTTCGTAGGCCATATTAATTTAAATACATTGGTACATCATTCCTTAATTTGGTGCGAATTGCGTATTGCGTACGTGTTTGAGCAGTCCTACATGCTAAAATAAACTGGCAAAATAAAATCATTGATGGATTTATTTAATATTGGCCAATGTTGCCGGTGAAAAAAATATGATATTATGTGTTGTTTTGACTTTATTTAATCTACGTTCTTGCAAAATTGCATTGCTAATTTATTTTTCTCGTTGTTGGTTTTGCATTTGAATCATTTTTGTTCTTAGTTTGTCATATTTCTCGGGTAAAAAATTTTATCTCTAAATTAAGTTTCAACCAAAATTACGTCGATGCTTTTTTTCATATTTTTTGACATCGTTCGTCCATTTCATACGCTGCCTAGGAATACATGCTTTTGTTTTTGGGGTCTAAAACTATCATTGTTCATCTGTATAGATGATTTATATATTAATTCTTATTTTTATATCTATTATTCTTAAAATATTATCATTTGTTACTTTTATTTTTATTTGTCACTCTATTTTATTTTTATTTATAAAAGGTTCACCTACTTTAACTCCTTTCCTGTATGTGATCATGTACCTGATACTAGTATGAATATTTTCCTTAATATGTATGCTATATGTTTGTACTTTCATCTACACATCACATATGGATGATTATACTTAATATGTTATACTTAATATAACATCTTATGAATCTCGACACCCATAATACGGGCATTTGCCTAGCTTGGTAGTCGAAAAACCATGTAAAACAAATCTGTAACAAACAAAATGAATGAAGAAAATTAAACAAAATAAATCGTATTTTTGAATGTAGCTATTACTTTGTGGTTATCCATTATAGAATAATGAAATAATTTTACTTTGTATAAACCACTTATTTGATGTGCAAATCCGACCGGTTTCGGAACAAACGTTCCTTTGTCAGGGAAAGCTTATACTGTATTATCTCAGTATAAGCTTTCCCTGACGAAGGAACGTTTGTTCCGAAACCGGTCGGATTTGCACATCAAATAAGTGGTTTATACAAAGTAAAATTATTACATTATTCTAAAATAAATCGTGTTTGGAGAATGAAATTAATAATTATTTGACTGGAATAACACCCGTACGGGAATATCATTTTTCACATCGAGATAGCCGCAAAAATATTATTGGAAATTTTGTTATTTCTTTTAGAGCAAAACCTCAAATTTTTTAAAGGACTCAAACTTAGAACCTTCGCCTTGCAGGGACGGAGCTCTACTAACTAACCTAATGTGTTCGTGCCCTATATATGACTGTATCTTTTACTGATTTTTCTGTTTTATGATTTTCGATTGAGTTTCGCTAATATTGTCTTCATTTAATTAATCATTTCATTCGAAATGTCAAAAGAATGATAAATTATTATTATGATATCGACTTGGAAAAAATCTTCAAGCCACATTTTTTGGGAATGTTACTTTTCAGTTATTTCATACAAAAATGGTAAAGAAATTTTTGCTAATTCAGGCATTTTTAATGCTCAAAATTAAATTTAATTTTATAAATTTTTTAAGGGTATTTTAAGAAAAACGTAATTGAACCAGTTTCATATCATGAACTGTAATTTTTTAATTTTAATTTGGCGTGAAGGGTTTTACCAAATCACAGCTGATATTTAACGGGACAAATAATGGAACCCGTCGTTCATGTCAACTCATTTACCGTTTGAAACGAATGATTTTCTGTTATATAGTAAAACGCCTTTTTAACTTGTTTTCAGACTTTTTCTGTATTGTTATCTTATCCCATTGCATAAAATGTACCGATTTCTTAAAACCAATTTTACATATATTTGCATGAGATTATGTAAACACAAAGCTTTTATCCTTTCTTGGCAACGTCTGGCTCTTTAGCTAAAAGCTCACCGTTTAATAGAATGCTCAAAGTTTTCATCAGAATACTATCTTCAATTTATGTTACTAAAAGGAAGTTAACGAGATACATCGACTCCCCATGATTTAGAGTTTAAAAGTTCAAATTTAAGTACCCTTCAAACTAGATTCATGAGAAAAGTTCTGGGAGAATGTGTTGGAGTCCCAAAGAAAATCACCCTATTTCCAAATCGTAATATTGAATCAAAGTTTGAATACGACGAGAGGACAAATTGAAATTGGAAAAAAATTCTAGGGTAGTCTCAATATCAATACTTCTCTTTTCAATATTATTTTTCTTTAAAAAACAGATTTCAGAACATATTATTACTGTACTAAAAAGGATAAACTTTCATATCGAATCTGGGATTTTTTTTTCTTACAATTATTTAACATTTTATAAAAACTTACGAACCAATGAACCCAAGCATTCCCGCTTTGCCACAAGTCTCCCAAAATGAGAAGGTCGATATATTTTTACTATACTTTCTTCCTAAATCTAAAAAAAAAAAAAATATTTGTAAAAATGAGTCAATACATGTTTTTTTAAATTTTCTTTTTAATCTTCTGTAAATCTTTAATTTAAAACTGGAGTAAGGGATTTTCTCTAGAATCTAAAATAATGCAAAAAATGGTAACGTAGAGCAAAAATACAAAATGGCTCATCAATAAATTTTAAAAAACCATTATTCTAATAGTTATTGCAATTTTTTTAAGTTTGAGATTCTTTAAAAAGAAACAATTGAAAATATATTCCAAATTTATTAAGTGTGTTCTCCGCGACTTACCACGCCATAAGCTTTATGATATCTAATAAGCTCCCAGACTCTCTACCCATTTAAGGCTCCAAAGACCAAGATGGGCCAGACATGTGCACCGAATGCCAAACACACGAATACTGAAGAAGGTTCTAACAGGAGAGGTAAATGAAAGGCGGGCAAACCTAGGCTGAGATGACAGGATGATATCAGGAAGGATGCAAGAGGACTACTCCATTTTGCAGATTAGAAGACGACGGCCGAGGACAGAGGGCGGTGGAGGCTTATCTTGAAGGAGGCCAAGTCTCGAAATGGGCTGTAGCGCCATTGAAGAAGAAGAAGTTCTCCGCGACTTATATCAGAATACTTATTAATGATACTGTTCAAACATTATTACATTGCATGTACATAGTGATCGACGACTGATCGTAGATCTTTAAATTTAGCGGCTGTAAAAGTTAAAATAAAAAATATATTCATTATAATTTCATTTGCCGTTTTTCACAAGATTTTGTAGACAATTGATATTTTGTTAATGTTTTTAATGTTAACCATGGATAGATTTAGTAAAAATCGGCTAAGGTAAAGATAAGATGATTAAAAGTGGTAAAATTATGGTTAAATAAGTTAAAACTTCTTAAAACACACTGGAAGGTCTTTTAAAGGAAATTAAGGAGGGGAAGTTCTGGGAAGGAAAAAGGTATTAATGGTGGATAGGAATCTGAGGATCAGTGTGTCCAGGAATGACATTCGTGTGAATCCATCCCCCCAACTGCGGTGCAAAGCGGTGGGTCGAGAGTCCGGCTAAAAGCCAAAAGGGTATTCTCAACCAGTCTCTCTCGATTCGGCCCGTCATGCAAAAGGTGGGCAGACGCATCTGCCGTTAAAACCCGGACTAACCGCACCACATGAACTGGGCATCACTACTAGGTTACCAAACGGGCAACCAGTGGCAGACGTGTTGGTTGTCCGATAAATGGTTCCCATAGCGGTCTTCCAAATTGAATTGTATATTAGTTGACAATATTTATGCAGAAAAATAGATATCTTTCACTGGTACATTTTTCAAGAAAATATAATTTCACATAACACACTTATTTTTTCATCAATCTTAACAAACATACTTTGTGGCATCATTATAATATAATGAAAATCAAATCACTTTGTTTATACCACTATTTAATTACCACTATCAACATGTTTTAGTAACAACTTTATCTTCTTCATCGTTATCAGGACGAGATGTTAATTAAAAAAAAATTAAAAACAAGTATAGACAAATTATAACAAAGACAAAAATTAAAAAGAGGGGTGATTATTTGCTTAAAAAATCTCATAAAAATAAGTATAAAAATTATTTAAGGATATATAAAATTGCATTTAGAAAATAAAATACCTACGATAAATTTTTAATTTTTATAAATTTTGCCGTTGCGTCATCTTTCATGTTTTTTTTAGCGCGGCCGCATGCCCGTCTCCAGAAGCAGGTGCCTCTCTCGTACTATCGACGACATCCAGAACATCGTTCACAATCGTTCATCACAAATAGTCCATTCACTTGAGTTTTCCAGCCCTGGAAATTTGTTCCATCGAAAGGCTTCACACCCTTCACTGAGATACCGACGGACATCGCGAATTTGATTCACACCTGTCACTTTCGAAAACTGACACACGAACAACAATGGCGGACTTCCGCGTTCCGCGACACGTGAGACTGCCGAATAATTTCACTCGCGTTATTTTATTTCCACAGTTAGACGTTAACTGGGCCCATAACCTGTTAAAGCAGGATAAATAAAACCGAGTGGAACAATAATACCCTTGATAGTAAACTACAATACAACCTTCATATACAACAAATCACAAATAAAGCTGCTAAAATGTTAGGTTTTATCATGAGAAACACAAAACTTTTTAATAGTATCAACGTCATTAAGCAACTCTACTTTGCCTACGTACGAAGTCATTTGGAGTTTGCGTCAGTTGTTTGGTCTCCATTTTATAAAATCCATACGAACAAAATTGAAGCAATTCAAAACAAATTCCTCAAATATCTTTGTTACAAGTCATATGTAAGATTTAATAATTATGCAGAGGCAGCCTCATACTTTAAAATTGATTCATTGAGTGTACGAAGGCATCATAAGGATGCAATATTCCTGTATAAATTAGTTAACAATAATATTCAATGCCCAGAGTTGCTAAATAAAATTCAATTTAATGTACCTGCACGTACAACACGCTCTTCTTTCCTGTTCAGGGTTGATCAATGCAAGACAAACTGCAAGCAAAATTCTTGTCTGAACAGACTATGCAATAGTTACAATAGCATATTATCCAAGGTGGACATTTTCAATTCCGAACCTACCAAATATAAGGGGTACATAAAAGAGTATTTCTCTGATGTTTCATGAATATGTTATGTGTCTATGTTTCTATCGTTTATCTTTAATTCTGTTATGATTTGATTTATATGTACAATCTGGCTTCTTATGGTTACCAATGTATTGATATTTTATGTTTTATGTAAATTTTAGTTTTATATACTTAATCTTTTGTTTTATAAAATTTTTGATCTCATAATGCTTTATTATAAATTTATTATTTTTTTTTTTTTATTATGCTGTTAATCAGAGGTAAAGTCACATAAAGAAATCCATAATTGGTTTTATTTTGGCTATACAAACATGTACAAACTGTAAAAATGTAAACTGTCGATTTCCCGAAAATAAATAAATAAATAAAAATAAATAATTTGTTTCAAATAAAAGTATCTTTATTTTCTAAATACAATATGTTGGTAACTGAACACAGTTGAGTTGTGTAATGGACCGCGGTTGATTCGAGACTGAAACACGCTGAACTCAAATGCCTTAACAAAAACAAATAATAAAGAAGGTGGTTTAAATAACGACATAAAAAATTATAATTATAGTAATAATAAGAAAATAAATTTAGAAGATGGCTTTTTAAAAAATATAAGTTAGTATATTTGGTTATTTATAATATGAAATTTACTATTAACCCTTGTCTAATTTCTACCATTTCTAAATTATCTGTTTTTTAATTTTTTTTTTAATTAACATCTCGTCCTGATGAAGATAACGTTGTTATTGAAACATGTTGACAGTGATATTAAATAGTGGTTTAAACAAGATTTGATTTTCATTACACTTATTTTGTCTACGCTGCTTTCTTACCCACGACCAAATGTCGACGTCTTTATTTATCCCTGTGGCGTGATGGTTAATTTGATAGTTATCAAAAACAAAATTTCCGTTATCTTCACTATTTTTAATCCAATTATTTTCAATTAAAGCGTCAGATTTTCTGTTCCACTTACTTAATTAACAGAAAGATTAATTGGAAGATATCTGAGCATGAAGCAATGGGAGGGTTTAAGGAACAAAGTGGTTCGCAAATGCAGCGAATTATTATTATTATTATTAGAACTTCTAATGGAAATTTATCACTGAACGCAAGTTTAGAGGAACTAACAGACGAACTAAGGCGATACGTGGAATTATGTGAAAGTTGGGAGAGGTGCCAAAGGGTTGCCGACTGCTGTCGACAATTCAAAGTAGTTTCTAATTGATTTTGGATTAAGTCCATACAAATTAATGTTTCCTATTGTCGATGATGAATGAAATAATATCCGCTGAGAGCTCCGTTGTAACAGGAGGCTCTTTTTTAAGTAAAGGAAGGATAGGAGAGTTCTGAGAAGGAAAAGGGTTTAAGGGGTGGGTAGGAATCTGGGGTTCAGTGTGCCCTGGTCATCCACTTCCAAGACCTAGACAAACCTCACCCCATGAACCCGGACACCCCTGCTAAATCACCAAACGTAGCGAACCACTTGGGGTGACCTATGGCAGAGGTGTGGGTTATCCAATGAATAATAAACGTTCCCAAATATCACTGAAAAAAATCCTTTTGCCTCGCCTATTTGTTGTAAACATGTATACCTTGCAAATATCACTAAAAAAAGCCTTTGATTCTTATTATAAACGTATATATGTCGTAGGTCAATCGTAAAACAGGCAGATCATGATCATGATGTGCCTAGACAGGCATCTGTGGCTAGGCACATCATGATCTGCCTGATTTTACGATCTGTCTACGACATACATACATTACAAATACCACTGAAAAAAAACCCTTTACCTAACCAACTTTTTTTTTTTACATGAGCTCCACACAGGAGGCCCTGAGGAAAATAATTTCCCTCAGGGCCTATGTCATCTTTGGGGATGCTGTGTAGAGGGTTTTTTTAAAGGAAAGGAAGGAGAGGAGATTTCTGGGAAGGAAAAGGGTTTAAGGGGTGGGTAGGAATCTGGGGTTAAGGGTGTCCTAGTCATCCTCCTCCAAGACCTAGACAAACCTCACCCCATGAACCCGGGCACCCCTGCTAAATCACCAAACGTAGCGAACCACTTGGGGTGACGTGTGGCAGAGATGTTGGTTATCCAATAAAGGTTCCCGGGGCGGCGCGGGCGGTACCCATTCCCGCCTCCCAAAAACTTATTGCCGTTTACTTCGTTTATTAGTTTCAATACCTAATTTGAAGAATCCAACAGTTTTTAGAGTTATTTGAAAAGTTTTAACTCCTATTTACATATTAAAGGTGATATTTTCTGTCGCTGTGGGTAACGAAAACCGAGTAAGTTTTTTTTAAATTTCGTTTATTAGTTTCAATGGCATACGATGTTGGTATAAAATATAATAAAAGTATACATTCTTTTTTTTTCACAGTTCCTTACTAGGGTTTCCTTTTCTGAGGCAGCCTGTTTTTACCACTGTTCAAACGAAGGCGGATTTCGGTTGTGCTGTGGGTAGAAAAACGGCGATGATTTTCCGGCATTGATAAGTCCAGTCATTCACGTTCGTGCCGTTCTTAAATAAACAATTTGGGATGCGGGTTTGGGTTTATTGGATAATCAACAACTCTGCCATATGTCACCCCAAAATGGTTCGCTACGTTTGGTGACTTAGCAGGGCTGCCCGGGTTCATAGGGTGAGGTTGTCCAGGTCCTAGAGGCGGTGCGTCTGCCCTCCTGCTGCATGGCAGGCCGGATCAAGAGTAACTAGTTAAGGGAGGCCTTTTGACCCTTTCAGCCGGAATTTAGACCCATCGCATCTCCTTGCACCGCAGTTTGAGGGATTTTTTTTATTTTTTTTATTTATTTATCTATAAAAGGTATATTTGTATTACATTATTCGATGCCTGTCTCTCTAGGGTATACCTGTGTTGAGACAGGCGTAGAGGTACATAAATGAGTAACATACATAAGAATATTTAATTACAACATAAGAATATTTAAGGTAAGATACATACTGATTTATACAATTCAAACCGAAAGATGATTAAGATTGAGGGTTAATATCATAAAGAGAGCATTATATAGGTGAAGGAAGAGATGAATAAAGTAGTAAATCCTTTCGAATCTATATAGGGATGGATTGATACGTCCGTCACTCCTGGATGCACTGACCCCCCAGATGCCTACCCACCCCTCATACCCTTTTCCATCCCAGAACTTTCTACCATTCTCTTCCTTAAAAAGACCCTCCACACAGCATCCCCTAAGATGGCATAGGCCCTGAGGGAAATCATTTTCCTCAATGCCTCCTGTGTGGAGCTAATGTAAAAAACACATAATAATAAAATATGAGCAGATTCTTGAAGTTATAATAAAAGAACAAATTTTGCAATATCTAGATAAACACGATATTTTATACCAAGAGCAATCAGGGTTCAGATCTAATAACTCATGTGAAACAGCATTAAACGTAATTGTCGAAGAATGGAAGGAATGAATGAATAATAATAAATTTATTTTAGCAATATTTTTGGATTTTCAAAGGGCATTCGAAACTATAAACCGAGACATACTAATAAGAAAGCTTAAAGAAATTTGTTTCTCATGTGTAGCCATTAAATTAATACAAGAGTATTTGAGAGACAGAAAGCAAGTAACAAAAATAAATAATCAATTTTCAAAACCAATGGAAAATAAGTTAGGAGTACCACAGGGATCGGTCCTTGGACCTTTATTGTTCATACTCTATATTAATGACATGGTGAAAATATTTTCAAAATGCAAAGTACGACTTTTTGCCGATGATACACTAATATACTTAATTGGAGATAACTATGAAGAACTAATACACATTTTAAATAATGAACTAAATGGTGTATCAAGATGGCTAAAAATAAATAAGCTTAAATTAAATACAAAAAAAAAAACAAAATGTATGGTGATCGGATACATGACATCCAGTGAAAGCAAAATTAAAATTGATGGTGAAATTATTGAAAATGTTACTGAAATGAAATACTTAGGAGTTATATTAGATTCCAAACTAAACTTCAATAGACATGCTGAATACACCCAAAAGAAAATTGGCAAAAAGTTATCTTTTTTTGGAAGAATTCGGCAAAAAATTTCTAGAAAAACTGCAATCACCATATACAATTCAATTATTGCTCCACACTTCAACTACTGCTCAAGTATACTTTTCCTATGTAACGAAAGAGAACAAAATAAGTTACAAATTCTCCAAAACAGGGCAATGAGAATAATTCTTCGACGAAAGAGATTTTCAAAAATAATTAAAATGTTAAAGGAACTAAATTGGTTGACCGTGAAACAGATGCTGACCTTGAACACTATGGTATTTATCCACAAAATATTGAACAACACGTTACCAACATACTTCTCAAATAAAATTGTATACAATAAAGACATTCACAGATATAACACAAGGACGTGCAGGGAAATTAGGCTACAAAAAAAGGACAAAGCGAATACGCAGAACAGTCTACTGTACAAGGGAATGAAGTTTTATAACACACTACCAGAAACTTTAAAGTCCACACCAATTGGAAAGTTCAAGATGTATTGTAGGAGCTACATAAAACTTGAAAAAATATAGTGAATATGAAATATTTTAATCAATTAGAAATTTGTAAACTTAAATGTACAAATTACTAAAATAAAAATTATTATAAATACACTAAAACTGTGAGTAACCAAAAAAAGGCATCTTATTGTTGAAATGGACGGCGACAGAACTATTTTTTGTTTTGCACAACAAGCGAAAAGACGGAAATGGTAGGGTACTATTATTTCGCGTTAGCCGCGAAAAACCTGATGTTTGATGTTTTCGCCACTCACAGCGGAAGCGAATATCGCTTATATCCTAATAGGAAAATGTATATTAAACATGATTTTTCTTACTTGAAATGATTATCAAGTTAGTGTGAAACGTTCTGTACGCAAGCAGTGCGTATGTGAGTACTGTATTACTACTCTAGTTGCGATAACTACATGTACATCGTTTAGATAAGAAAGAGAGGTATAGATTACAATGATGACTTGCCTAGCGGTTGAATAATATATTTATTTATTAACAGTCAAAGTGGTTGGTGGACACAGGTGCTAGCCAACATATGTGTCAAGATAAAAATTTGTTTTCGACATTTTCACCAGAAGTGTCACAAAAGTCTGTGATAATAGGTGATGGTACTGAAATAAATGTTATTGGCTGCGGACAAGTGGAGCTAGAGGTATTCAATGGACACCAGTGGGTCGAGACAACCATAGATAATGTACTGTGTGTGCCAGACTTACAAATAAACTTGTTTTCTGTGAATTGTACGGCAGACAAAGGTTATGTCATGTTGACAGATCAAAACATTTGCAAGTTTTTCAAGAATAATAAAGTATGTGCGGTAGCAAATCGTGTTGGAAATATAAATATATAATTCTCTTCAGAATTGTCAAGGCTGCTTACAGGGTAAATCACACCGGCTGCCCTTTATGAATACTGAGACAGAACCTGTCTTTGAGGAATGCGATAGCTTAAACCTAGAGTCTGTAACAGAAACACTCAACAATGAAAACAAAAATAACCAGCAAGAGTTAGTAAAAGATGTTGTGAGTGATCCAAACATTACAAATCAGATGTCAGATGATGAGCAGCACAGCTTATATGAACCTGAAGAAGCAAGTGATGAAGACAGTGAACGCGATAATGATAATACATTACAGCCAGCTTCTCCTCGTCGTACCAAACGTGTCAGAAAGGCACCACAATTCTATACTTGCCAAAATGTGTACACTGCAGAGACAGAACCAGGCACCTATAAGGAAGCTATGCAGAGGAGTGATGCTTGTCAGTGGGAAGAAGCTGTCAAACAAGAACTGGATACACTCAAAGCAAATAATACTTGGACAGTGTGCGCTGTACCTCAAAAACAAAACATTTTTAGTAGTAAGTGGGTATTCAAAATAAAGAAAGTTAATAATACTATCCAATATAAAGCAAGATTGGTTGCCAGAGGTTTTGAACAGAATGATGCATTAGATTTATATGAAATCTACTCACCTGTTGCCAAATTGTCAACATTTAGATTATTTGTTTCAGTTGCTACAAAATTAAAACTATCAATACATCAGATGGATGTCACTGGGGCCTTTTTATATGGGGATATAAAGGAAATTGTGTTTATTAAATTACCGGAAGGGGCGTATGATGGTTGTGATAATATTGTTAAACTAAATAAATCATTGTATGGGCTAAAAAAAATCCCCTAAATATTGGAATGAAAAATTTAACCATGTAATAAGTAAAGCAGGCTATGTAAAGTCAAAGAATGATCCTTGTTTGTTTACTAAGATTTGGGACCAATTTCAAATTTTCTTGGTATCAGTGTTAAACAGAATTTGAAAGACGGTGTAACTGAATTATGTCAAAAATCTTATTTAGAAAATGTATTAAAAAGATTTAACATGGAAAATTGCAAACCAATATCTACCCCTATAGATCAAAATTTTAATGTAAAAATCTTAGAATCTAAAGAATGTAAGTCTGACAAGGATATTGAAAACACTTGTAGGAAAATTATTGGAAGTTTAATGTATGCTGTCTTAGGCACTAGGCCAGACCTTTGTGTAGCTGTATCTATATTAAGTAGGTACCAAAATAATGCAAGTGATGTATTGTTGACTCATTTAAAAAGAATTTTAAGATATGTAAAATATACTCTAGATTATAAGCTGATTTTCAAATGTAATGATGATGGACTTGTTGGGCATTGTGATGCAGATTGGGGTGGTGACACACGAGATAGAAAGTCTACCACTGGCTACTGTTTCAAGTTCTCCAATTGTCTTATATCGTGGTGTTCTAAGAAACAGTGTTCCGTAAGCTTATCATCAACCGAAGCAGATTATGTTGCAGTCAGTAAAGCAGCTAGTGAATCTTGTTGGCTGTCAAGTTTATTGAAAGACTTCAATAATATAAATGTTTGTCCTGTACCTATGTACTGTGATAACCAGTCTGCCATAATGGTTGCAAATACTGATAATATTAAAAGACTAAAACATATCGATATACGTTATCATTTTGTCAAAGATTTAATTAAGGAATCTAAGATATGTTTAATGTATGTTAAGACTGAGGATCAAATAGCTCATATGTTTACTAAGTCATTGAACAAAAATCTATTGTTTAAATTTATTACTCAATGTGGACTATACTAGATAATGTAAGAATGTATTACATTGAGCGGGGGTGTTAAAATATACAATGTAATACATTATTTTAACAATAATAATGTTGGTTTAAGGGTTGGCAACATTTTGTATGTGGCAACCCATTTTAGTTCTTTTGTTTTTTTCTCTGTGCTCCAAGCGTTCTTCTCTTGTTTTCATGTAATACGTACATCTTAAAATAAAACCAGTTATTAAAGTGTTATATTTCTTTTTATTAACTCAGTAGATTACAACAATTTATTTTCGGGAAATCGACAATTTACATTTTTTCAGTTTGTACATGTTTGTATAGCCAAAATAAAACCAATTATGGATTTCCTCCTTGTGACTTTACCTCTGATTTAACAGCATAATAAAAAATAGATGTAATAAACTTTATAATAAAGGAGTATGAGACCAAAAATTTTATAAAAGAAAAGGCAATGTTAATGCAAAAGACTTTCAAAATCATTAATTTTGAATGCTATGATAAAGTAAAAATTACAGAAATTAATTTTTTTTTATTTTTATACGATCACCGCATAAGAGTCCCAACTGCTTCCGTCTGGAGCCAGTGCGACTATGGCATCCCCAATTGGGGTATATTTTAAGGCTGAAGGTAGAGGGGAGGGGAAGGAGATGGGAGAGAGGAAGGTGGGAAAGTACCTGGCTATTCAGATCTGGTCATCAAACACGGCTAAAGGCATTTCAAACAAAGTTTCAATTCGGAATGGTGGTCTTACACCAGGGCGATACTAAGAGTATCTCCCACTCTGGAATGCGCGCAAATATACTAGGTATATATTATTTTTTAAATGAATTAATTGTGAAATAACACAAATTAATCAAATAAAATTTATCTGCCTCGCCGGGATTCGATCAAAAGACTTACCGCTAGACCACGCTGGCCGTTAGATAATTAGTGAGACCAAAAAAAAATACTTCAGGTATTTAAATAATGATTATTTCATACATGACAGCTCGTAGCAGGATCCATGCTCATTCGAACTCTGACGGAATTAAAAAGCTGGTATCTAACACGACCACCATCTTGCCAGATGAAATGCCAAACGGTCGTGGTCGGGTTAAAACGGAACTTCGCTACGTTCAATCAACAACAAAGCGGAAAGACACCATTAAAACAGATGAAACGAAAACCTTGTAAATTTTGGATGCTTTATCAAAGATTTTTATTCAATTTGAAAACATTATTCCACCTTTTAAAATGTCGTCGGTTACTCTAAGTCGTATTGGAGCTGGAAATTGCAGGAAATAAATGAGAGAAAGACCCGACGAGAAAATACCAATTGAATTTCGCGAACTGCAGCGCGGTGCAATTTTCTTTAAAAACATGAGACATTTTTGCAGGGATATAAAAAATCTCTGGTTTTACGGGGAATGAGGTTACTTGGCTGATTGTGAGTGCAACTATTAAGGATGTTTTATTGGCAATCAATTTGAATAATTGGAAGAGATTGATGAGAAATTGTATGAACATCAAATCTATAAAATATATATTTATTATACTTTTGAATGAAGCTATAACTTTGTGGTTATCCATTATAGATAAATGAAACAATTTAACTTTGTTTGAACCACTTTTATATTTGAGTAAATCCGAACGGTTTCGGAACGACCGTTCCTTCTTCAGGGCAAATGTATACTGATTTGACAGTTTTGAAATATGGATGAGAACAATGTATTATTATGGTAGGGGTGTTGTGTGTCTCCACCCCCACCATAATAATAAATTGTTCCCATCCATATTTCAAAACTGTCAAATCAGTATACATTTGCCCTGAAGAAGGAACGGTCGTTCTGAAACCGGTCGGATTTACTCAAATATAAAAGTGGTTCAAACCAAGTTAAATTGTTTCATTTATCTATATCTTTCTTGCTCCGAAAATCTTTAATAATTTACCAATTGAAATAAAGACAGTTCACCAATATCACACTTTTTGGAGGGCGATTAGGGACTTTTTGATGAGTGAATGTGACAGTGCCAGTGGCCTGTTTCTCGTTCTCAGATATAACATATATACGTGTTAATTTGTATGTATACGTAAATGTATGTATGTGCGTATATATGTGTCTCATGTATACGCATGCTTGTGTACGCGTATGAATACATATATGCAATGCATGTCAGAGTATATGTATGTGTTCTTATATTTGCACATGTATGCACGCATGCACACGTATAAAACTCTAAATTAGAATTACATTTTGGAATATGATCTTATAATCTTGTGCATAATTTTTCCAATTTTCAACTTGTTTACATATTTAATCCATTTGTTCACACTAAACACCACAAAGTAACTATATTTCATTGGTTCCCATGTAACAGGCAGCCGCCTAGTATGGTAATGTAATGTATCATATGTATGAAAATGTTTTAATGTGTAATTTATGGTGACCCGACAATTCGTCCTGCGACAATTCATCCGGCGACAGTTCATCCGGCCGACAGTTCATCCTGCCGACAGTTCATCCTGCCGACAGTTCATCCTGCCGACAGTTCATCCCGCCGACAGTTCATCCTGCCAACAGTTCATCCCGCCGACAATTCATCCGGCGACAATACATCCTGCCTGATCATTTAGAAGATTTTTATTAAGTAAGTATGCAAAGAGGATATACGGCCGTACAACCAAAATCGATATACTTATATCTGAAGGCATCTTGAGTGGAGATCCGCTGTAAAAATATTTTTACTAACAATAATTTCGACTCTCCGAAGAAGCATGCGTGAATAACAAAATACGACATACTTATACTTATAGGTTATACTTATAGGTTAGGTTAGGTTAGGTTAGGTTGAATTGTCAGGATGAATTGTCGTCGGATGAATTGTCGGCGGGATGAACTGTTGGCAGGATGAACTGTCGGCAGGATGAACTGTCGGCCGGATGAACTGTCGCCGGATGAACTGTCGCAGGATGAACTGTCGCCGGATGAACTGTCGCAGGATGAACTGTCGCCGGATGAATTGTCGCAGGATGAACTGTCATGGAACCGTAATTTATAAATAAATAAATAAATGATGAAATATTTAATTTACCCCGTAATTTTGTAATTTAACATTAAATTTCCGTACTCCGCTTGCTTCTAAATGTGCTAAAGTCAATGAAATAACAATTCGTTTAAACTATCAGTTTATTTATTTATGCTATTTATATCAGGAGAGTTGGAAAACCATACTTTGAGATTATTACTTTATTTTATCTTTTATTTTTTTATTAATTAAAACATTTATTAAAGCTGCAATTTTACAACATAATATAACATCAATATTTCAATCGCTCTCCTAATAAAGCAGCTGCTTGTGTTTATGAGAGGACAACTAAATAAATAAAAAAAATTCAACTAACAATAATCGCACCTCGGATAAACCTCATAGGTTCGCTCAGGGCCTATGTCATTTTTGGGGATACTGTGTGGAGGGTCTTTTGAAGATAGGAAGAAGTTGAAGATCTGGAAGGAAAAAGGAATGAGGGGTGGGTAGGAATCTGGGAGTCAGTATCTCCATGAGTGACGGACGTATGAATCTGTAGCAACCACGCATTGTTGCTACGTCACGTTTTGGATTACACCCGAAACGTATCGATATTTCCAGAGGCGGCGCCTGTGTTCAAATATATGCAAACGAAATTACTAGAGCACTCGCCAGCCGTCGAGCATGGACGATACATGACTGAGCGTAGGTAGATACCTACTACGCCGAGACAGAGTCGTGGACCTACCTACCTCTCGCACATTCCAGAAAAGGTACGAACCACTGTACGCTTGAAATGCACAAGTTCTAGCGCCTTCGGGCAACTAGCCGAAGTGACGATTTACCACTAATACTCCACTTGTCGGGCCATATAAAAGGCGCCTAGTAACAGCGAAAATTCAGTATTCGTTCAACTTACCGCGCAGTCGCCTCGTCTATCCGCAATCAACCTTGACCCAGTGTGTACTATTAATATCGTAAAATTGTACGCTGACCGTGTTTGTGTGCTCACGAATTATAATTATTTTGGGAACTTATAAAAGGCTTATTTTACACGCAAACTCATTTTTTCTTCATTTAACCATCAGCCGACATCCGAGTACCCACAAATCCAACCCTCCCACTGCGGTGCAAGGCAATGTTGCGAGAGAGTTCTGTTGGAGAGGTCAAAAGGTGTCCTTCAATCGGTCGGTGGGCAGGTATATCCACCATTTAAAACCGGACAAGCCTCTCCCCACGAACTCAGACACCCCTGCTAAGTCACCAAACGTAGAGAACCACCGATGAAATGGATTGATAGTTAAACATTGAGTACGATGTTTATTTACATGTAACTTATAAGTTAAAGCGCTTCAATTTAAATGATAAGAAAGCTGATGGCACTGTGTCTACGGCGGTATAACTTCTTATTTGGCTTTTCCCTACGCGACAAAACTCTAGAAATTCCAAACAATTCCCAGCCCAGGAATAATACTCGGCTAAGAATTCATTGTTGTTGATCTCGCCATTCTAAAACTTTCTCACTGCTTTCATTTAGGATTCTTTAACTTATACAGTGATGTTCATACACCTGGACACTAACACTAGCGATATTATTTATTAATGATTTTTTAATATTACGTCTTGGATAGGGTTCTAACTTCACTTCACCTTGTTCGAAGATTTGAGGTGTCAAAGTTTGCAAATAGAATTTTTCATAATCTATTTACAAATTTCCGAGTTTGAGCCTGACTCTTGTGTAAAGTAATTTAATTGAACAGTATTTAAATATAACGTAAACTTACCATTTTAGAACATACCTAAACATGCAAATAGAACCTTGTGCAACCAGTTAAGGCATAATAATTCATTGCACAAGGTTCTAATTACATTTCCCTAATGATTTCTAGCTAGGGCTAAGTCATTTAAATATTTTCCATTAAAATATGATATACTAAAACACTTTAACTAAAATTGTTAAAGAATTTGAGTATAATCTGTTAAAACGATTAAAAACATTTGTCTTTGGAAACTTACAAACCTAAGAAAATGGTAAGGCGTAGTTAGAATCCTATCCAAATGAAGTGGCGCACCATAATGCGCCTCGTATTTACGATCAAAACAGAGAGTGTAAATGATAATAGAACCTTGTAAAATGAATTATTATAGAAAATGCTTTATGTTTGAACTTTGTCATATATATATATACAAAAATAAAATACCGATGGTTCGGAAAATTATTTTGGGAATAAAATGAGCAAAAGAAATTTCTTTCACTCATTTCTATTCCCAAAATAATTGCTTTGGTATTCAAAGGTCATTTTTGAAAAAAATGTCAGTTAGAACCCTATCCAAATGAAGTGACGATTAGGTACTGGATCCTGCTCTTAAAAACGTCATAAACACTAAGACATGGTCTTCCTTCAGATATGAGTATGGACTTCATGCAAGATAATATCATGAAATTAATAATACTGCCCGGCTGGGTGCCGTGATGTAAAATTAGACGAACTTGACTTAAAAATGCGACGAAAAAATATTTAAAAAATATCACCTACGTTATGATATTTAAAATATTTTAAAAATGTTATTTGACACATGTGAAATTATAGAAAAAAGAGAAAAGAATCGTTGCAATTCACACGAGGTAGAAGTGAAACCTTAAAACAACATAAATGAAAATAAAATAAAGGCCGTGAACTGAAATGGAAAAAAAAACTAAAGTAGACAAGAGTGGGGAGGCAACGAAACACCGCACAAATGGAAGCCGGACAGTCTACGAGGCACCCCGCAAAGAGGAGACCGAATATACTATCTCATTCAAATCCCATAGATGTTTGTGTTTGTCTTTTTTTAATGTCGAAATTTTTCGTTTCATCGATTTTCAAATCACAACGATGCTAAAGAAGTTTTCACTTCAAAATGTGGATTTGAAAAAATAATCCATTTACTTTTAAATTTTGCTGGTATGCTGTTGTTTTTTTTACATTAGATCCACACAGGAGGCCCTGAGGAAAAAACATTTCCCTCAGGGCCTATGTCATCTTTGGGATGATGTGTGGAGGTTTTTTTAAGGAAAAAAGAAGAGGTTCTGGGAAGGAAAAGGGTATGAGGGGTGGGTAGGAATCTGGGGGTCAAAGTGTCTGGGAGGAATAGGCGTATGAGTTGACCTCTTCCACTGCATTGCAATGCGAAGGGTCGAGAGAGTCCGGCTGGAGAGATCTGGTTTAAGTCGCCCTCAACCACACTCTCCCGATCCGACCCGCCATGCCGTAGGTTGGCAAACGCATTAGCCACCAAGACCTAGACAAACCTCACCCCATGAACCCGGGCACCCCTACTAAGTCAATAAACGCACTGAACCACTTGGGGTGACCTATGGCAGAGTTGTTGGTTATCCTCTAAATTGTTCCCGGGGTGGCGGTACCCATACCCGCCTCACAAGCTGTGAAATGAGTTTTCGACGAAATAAATAATTCGATAGAGACAGTTTGTGTTGTCGCTTCATGCCATCAAATGTATGTGGAGTACGGTTACGTACGGTAGTTTAAAAAAATCGAGTGCAGTTCACACGCGGTAGAAGTGTATAGCGTTTGCTTCTATACACTTCTACCGGTGAACAAGTGAACCCTTCACCCACACAATCTCAACCAATAGGAGCCTTGAAAAGTGAGCTCATAATCAAAGCAGCCATGCGGTAAGGTTTCATTCTATCTCATTCTCTCGCAGGCTAAATCCTATGGATGTATGTGTTTGTCTCTTTTTAGTGTCGTTTCCGTTTCACAGAGTTTCAAATCATAACGGTGCTAAAGAAGTTTCACTTCGAAAATAATATAGCTAAATTTGAAATAAATGGCGATAAACTTTTC
The DNA here is from genome assembly GCA_917880885.1 of Limnephilus marmoratus. Taxonomy (NCBI): domain Eukaryota; kingdom Metazoa; phylum Arthropoda; class Insecta; order Trichoptera; family Limnephilidae; genus Limnephilus; species Limnephilus marmoratus. The sequence goes on along the minus strand of OU862931.1, from coordinate 14,299,158 downwards.
ATTATCTTCTTCCTACATGCATACCACGGGATCACATAAACACGTATGCGATGTTATTACAGACAGAAGAGAAAGAGTTTTCTCAAATAGTTTTGATCACTGGAAACGGTCCTTAATACTAATAATATTTGGATGACTGGTATAGCGCCGTTTTTTTTTGGTGGAAAATCACCTCAAGGGCGCTGTATAAACTTATAATACATTTCTACAGTCTTACTTCTAACTACAAACTAGATAAACTACTATAACCATGTAGTGTTTATACAACGGTTCTCCAACACGCCTTAGAAGGAGAATAAAGTTCTTAGGTATTAATCTGGCATTTATTTAAAACTTCACGTGTACAAGGGATGACCACGATAGTCGACCTATCTGGAAACTGGCTGAATGTAACCTGACTCGAAAGAGCTCCTAAAGACTGCGCCCGGGCCCTTGGCCCCTCTGGTGCCTAAACTCCGAACTAAACTAACTGCTATCTAGCGGACTTTCGGGACAGCCCTTAGCACTGCCCTCTCTGTGACAAACTCGGAAGCTTTTAGATATACCACAAACAACTTATGGCTAAAAATTGCATCCACTGGTTCATCGATCACAGATACGAAACTATATGTACAATGATTTGACCAATGAACGCGATGCTGCCTAAAAATATAAGAAAATACATAGGACCGCGCTTACCTAGGAGGTCACTAGAGATTAACACTGTTTTTGTTTATTTAGAGAAATTTAGATGGACTTCGCAGTTACTTACGCAGAAGTAATGTTTGGGAACTACAATATATATATGTTCTTTAATGAACGTATTTTGAAAACATTATTAACCTCAATAAGAAAGTACTAATAAGAATTGGTTATAGTAACAATTAAATCCAATTTTCCGCCTCACTCTTGACCTTTTACGCGGAAAACGCTTGTGGCCAGTTTCCAGAAAATATACCATAACTTTAGTTCTTCAGAGTTGAAGTGCCGGCCGCCAGAGGGTACTGTTTTGTAGACACCCCGTTGTTTCCTTGCATATTCTTCCTTGCTCTTTTTGTCCACTGCAAGCGGAGAAACAAACCTTTTGTTTGCTTTTTTGTCAGAGAAAACTTTCGCGATATCTTGAACGAAAGAAGTTCTAATCGAGTTATGGAAATTTTAAATTCTTTTCTAAGTGATAACTTCGAATTTATCTTTTGTGTTTTTCTGTAAATCTCTTTCTGAAGTTGTACATATTGAGGTTAATCTTAATTAAAAGGTGTTACAGAGCCATTCTTCAAAGAATTGAGATTAAAAAAACAACACAATTTGAGATACTCCATCCAATGTACTTTTTTGATAAAAATACCCGGCTTATTAATTTCTGAATTTTATATTATAAAGCTTCAAGAATGCTTCCAAGGTTATAAAATAGAGTAAACTAAAATTTGAAAAACTTTCGATATTTTCGTGGAAAGCAAAAACTTTGGTGTGATAATAATAAATGGAATAAATTACTTATTTTTTTTAAAACCATTATTAACAATATTTTAGACACTGAACAAGTTTAGTAAATTTAAAGGTATTTTATCATTACATAAAACTGGTTATTACAACATTACATTATGATAAAGAAGATAGTTGGCGACTTAAATTTTAATAAATTATGGTGTTAAAACAAAGTTGCTGCTACTTGTTAAAATTAAATATTCTTAGGCACTTTACTTTAGATAAACAGAACGAAAATTATTTTAAAGAATGGGCTCTCAACCCGAATAAGAAGAGATGAGACATTATATATGCGAAAAATATAGAAAACAAAAAAACTTAATAGTTGCGCTAAAGCTAAGGAAAGGTTAAACAAAAATTGTTTTTCTTTTGTTGTTTTGTAACAGCACGTACCCGGAGTATTTTAAACAGCGATGACTGAGTGTATTTAATGTGGAAAATAGTAATTTTTATTTTTTTATTTTTAATAGAAAAAAAATATTTGCGGATAGCGAAATGACATGAATCCCTTTTCTCCAAACATGATCAGAAATCGCTGGTTAAAATCTTTCGGGTATGTGCTGTTACACCATGTATATGTGGTTAAATAAGGTTAAGCCAAAAAAGTTTCTGACCTCAAAGTTGCTTCGGTAAAAGAGTTTTATTATACTTTTAAACTAATAATTACGTAAAGGAGATAGGAACAGAAATATAGGATAAGGATTGGAGATTCTCAATACTTTCTGTATTGTAATTCTGAAGGTTAATACCAATAATATCTACATTATGTATCGATATTTATTATATTGGTCGATGCGTTATGTAATTGTAATTTTGTGTAAAACTTCGCACATGTACAGGAATTGGGGTTTTTTTTAACGTTGATCCTGCGCATGAGAAAATTTAAAAAAAATGACTGAATGTGAGCGTTTTTTGTAAGATTAATTATTATTATGTTTTACTATAATTAAAACAAAAAATCAAAGCAAGCAGCATGTATATATATATAAATAGTTATTGTACTAAATCTAATATATGGCAAAGAGGAACGACATGTAATTAGCAAAGTAAGAACTGGAGGTTTCCACCGCATACCCGCCCCGGTATAAGTAACTTATGGTTACTCCTTCAGGACTCTCACAAGGAAGCTAATTTTTTTTATTTGAACGTCTCTACATTTAATTAAACAAAGCTAGACCCCCAATGTCCCCGCATACGGTATTAACGAGCAGTATGCAAGTGCTTTATATGTACAGGTTAGTGTTAAATAATTAAATAAATATATACATTACCCCTTTCTTTGGGGAAAAGCAGAGGGGATAAATAAAATTTTCAAGTGTAGGCGGGATGCCTACTCTGCCAGTTTATTGTACATTAAAGACATCACTCAATTTTCATGTGGTTGCTGGTAGGGAGGGAATGTGTCACAGATACACCCGGCAGTCCTGTTGAGAGGTGCATGTTAGCAAAGTAAGAACTAGATTCGACTGAATATCGTGGTAGGATGCGGTAGAATTAATGAGAGAGGGACGTAATAATCCAGGATTGATGAACGTAATACGAAGCCTATGATTTAGCTTAAGAATGTGGTAAGATGATTTTCATGATGTTGGGTATTATTTACATTCAAACACTGTTAGTTCTGTGGGGCTTCTCGATAACTTTAGGTTCTTGATAACAAACTCGTTTATTATGAGTTTACGTATTTACAATAGTAATGCTGCAAGTCACACGACCTGCCTATACTGGTGGCTAATTGAATATGGTCGGTAGGCTGGTCAGAGACAGTCTCGATGGCGCCCGCCTACATGGGTACCCATATCGCCCATCGATAGAAGCACTTTCCCTGCTGGCATATGGCGACATCGTTCAGAAGCTTTTTCAGTACATTACAATTTCAATAAGTGATGGGCGAGTGTTTAAAAAAAGTGTGTGTCTATATCATATATTTTAGTGGCAGGGGGAAGGCAGGGGAAGGGTAACGAGAAAGGTGGGATTCTCGGGAAGTGAAAGAGGAACGCAGGAGGGGAACGGGAGAGAAAAAATATTTCTTTGAATGGCGTTGCAACCCATGCCGGGTTGCGTATTTACAATCCCTACCGCGTTTCAGTCGCTTTAAATTTTCAATATCAAAATTTAAATATTTAGAAATAATATACACACTGGAAAGATTATTTTATCTAGATTTTAGAACAATTTTTGTTTTTGCAAAGTTATAAAAAAATATCAATATAGAGGTATATTTACATATATGGGAAAAATATTAAAATTAAAATATTTAGAAATAAAATTATTAATTTCTAATATACACATCAGAAAGATTATTTTATCTAGATTTTAGAACAATATTTTTTTGCAATGTGATAAAAAATAACCAATATAGGGGTATATTTAAAATGTAAATTGTCGTTACCGCGACTGAATCGGTATAGGTTTTGTAAATACGCTGCCGGGTTCCCGCGCTAGTGTAGGATAAATGACATTGTAGGTTTAAATGGAATAAAAGGTCATTAAAAACAATGAGAAAACAGGAAAGGTGGATAAACTCTTACCTTTTATCACTATTTCTATATTGAAGATCACACTGCGTGGATCACTTAAATTTGTGGAAATTTACCTCATATAACCACAAAAAATGTATAATGGATGAATCACAGTAAACACTTACAGCCTTACTAAAAAAAAAACACAGCACGCCCGATTACCCGTGTTGCTGCAGCAACATGAATAAAACAAAAATACACTAAAACACGATAACATTACCAATAAGATTTGGTCTTAAAACGTACTGTAAATCCGGCAACCACGCATATTTAAGTACTAAATTGTTTGTTTTCCTTCATAACCGCTAGGTTGCGCGGCGGCGCGGCGCCTGCGCATTCGTGTTCGCGGTCGAAAAAGACGCTGGAAGCGCGAAATGATTTCTGTGTGTCCAATATTACTTATGTGATGGTTAATTTCTATTAATATGAATAATTTACTCTTATATTTATATCATTGATATATTTACCGTGTGTTGTGTGGTTTTTCATAAGTTTTAGTCAAGTTATAAAACGATAATTGTACTTTGAAAATTGAAGTGTCAAAAACTTTTTTTTATGATACATGAGAATTCAAATTTACATTTAAAGGTTTTATTTTATGATAATTTTATGACAGTGGTGTTTTTTTTTAAATAATATTATCTAATACATGTGTGGGTAAATGCATCAAAGTAATTAACGTCTTTAGAGATGCAAGAAATCTGATTTAAAAGACGGTATAATTTATAGGTTAGTTTTTTAGCAATAAAAAAAACTTTGAAATTTTTTATTATTTTTTTATTGTATGCCCGAGGAAAAAGTGAGGTGATAGTTTCCTTCCAAATTTATTACATAAAAGGATTGTGTTTTTGAAATTTTGTTTTTTTCTTAATTTCTCTACGTTTTAGTCAAAAAAACTTTGGTAAGAAATTTTTTTCCATTTATTTCCGAGTTTGAATCTTAAAATATGTCAGTTTTTGAAAACTAAACTGTATTTCAAATATACAAATCTAAAAGGTAATTTTATCTAGTTTTCATAAATGGTATTTGTTTTTACGACACCTTCAAAAATAAGAAATATATAGAACATTCAAAATACTACGGAAAAAATACAAATATCGTTCGGACATTAAAGGTTAAAACAGAGATAAACTACCCTCTCAGGCCGTGGAAACCACGTGTATTTCTTTCAATGAACAAATTTTTAATTAGTAATGTTTTCACATCCGCGGCCGTTTGTCAATTGAATAAAATTTTCACTAGGTTTTTTAGTAAGGCTGTAAGTATGGGTGATGCAAGATTAAAAAACAAGAGTTGTTTGAGTTCAATGGCGAATTTTCTAGAATCGCAATGGCGAGCTGAGTTTTGCAACGACAAGATTTAGAATAATTTATATTGTACAAAAACATGTGCGTACAATTACTGGCGTAGGTGGGTAGTTTTAAGCCTTATTTCTTATTTCTTCCAAGGTAAGACTTTGAATGAAAGAGAGGAACAAGGGAGACCTTGGGTTATGAAATAGTCCCAACACTAATTTAATATTAAACAGTACGTCTCATAAGTTAATAATTAACGGAACAGCATATTAAGCACGTAATTTAATACTAATTCTTTTCGCGGATCAAATTTAATTCATAATAGTACCTATTATGTAAGTTGATGAAATGAGTTTAAGCTACCGAAACTTTGTATTTTAATATGTCGCCTTTTACGACACGTTTTATTTAAGCGAAATATTATTTAAATTCTGAAAGATTTTCTAAGGTCACATTCAGTATTGAAAAAATATATATATTCTCATAAAATACAATCAATAACTACGACCGAAAAAAATATTTATTGGACCTTGTCAATCAACCTTAATACACCCTTTCATCCCCCAGGGGTGAAGTGACATCTGACATCCCTTCTCAATTCGCCACTTTCTATAAAAATTAGCAATGCCTTCAGATCCCGAAAATATCAAATATCTTGAATTCCTTAAACCAGGACACAAGGTAAGGAAATATTTCGTTTTATTACCTATTGACAATTTTATTACATTCTATAATTGTATCCGTTTCTTAAGGGGAGAGTCTGGTTCAGCCGAGTTTTTTTTTTCAATGCTTTTTTTCAGAGGTAAAATATATTTTCATTCATGAAACTTTTTTAATACTTAAAGTTACATTTCGAACGGAAAAAAATCAATTTTAAATTTGATTTTAATATCTTTATACACAGAATCATCGGCCGAAAACAGAGGATCCGACCAATTCGGCTGAAATCCTGAAGTCCTTGAAAATTATCCGAACTATGAAAGTCAAAAACTTCGTCATATTCTCTCTCTCTCTCTGGATTCGTCATGTTCTCTTTCTCTCTCTCTGGGGTTGGTTTGCAGCAATTTCCCATATTCTTCTCTTCCATTTTATGAAGAGAAAATATACCTATTTGTTTTTACGTACCAGATTTAAATGTCCGGGTTAAATTTTCCCCACAGGTAAAACTAAACCCTTTCACACACTTCCCCAAATGATCATCTAGTCAATCCACGCTATGCAATTGCACTATATAAGTATTATAAATACAACAAAAATACAAGAACAACATGTCAACCCACCAGAGACCAAATGGGAAAATAATTCACGGACTCCAGATATTTTCATATCAGAGGGTTCGGCTAAATCCTAGTGATCCCTCATTATAAATATTTGAAAAATCTTTTGTAATCCTACATGTATTAAAAATGACTGATTTTTGCATTTTTATATATAAATTCTTTGACAAATCTAATATACCTAAATTTTGAATGAGAGACCTAGGTATAATGCCAGTAGCCGAAATGACAAATGGTAATATTTTTATGGTCTGAGAATGCCAAATTCTTTTAATCTCATTTCCTAAATCTGTATATTTTCTTTTCCTAAAGCTGTATATATTCTAAAAATAATATTATTATTATATTATGAACGTAGATTGCGTATGAACCACAGTTAGAAATAAAAATGTTGATTGCAAAATTGAAAGACATATTTTGCAAAAACTTTGTCCAATAATAATATTTTTTTATAAGTCGAGGTTCATCTGTATATACATTTTATTTTCTTTACTCCAAACTCAGAATGAAAAGAATTGGATGAAAATTCGCAGTAAACCTTTAGATTCCTGAAGGAGAACTTTAAAAGATTGAAGGTTGCTTTAGAAGATTCTGCATTTTTCGTGCAGATTGACCCTCATTTGTGCGTTCGAGGCTGCGCTGCGCCGTGCTTGCCACTTCATGTCTTATAGATACATATATCTATTCTCCATTCTACCTACTTGGCGCGCAACGTTCCGAACAATATTTAATGGTCGAATTTGATGCTACAACTTTGGAAGTATTCTCCAATATGTAAGATTTTTAGGCAAAAGGTCAAATTTTGTCTCGACAAGTCAAAAGTCAAGATCGGCTGGACCAGACTCCCCCCTTAATCGAAAAAGAAATTATACATTCAATGGCACTTTCCATTGAATTTTGTTTCCTGTAGTTGAGTGTGATAAAAAGCTTTACAAATTGTAAGAATATGGTAGATTTTTTATGCATTTTAATGTAGAAGCTCAGGAAAAAAATATATTTGCAATTAAGACAACGGTTGTTTTGCTTTCCTGATAAGTTAATTATTTGTGTCAGACAATAGATACTTTTTGACAGTCATAACGGTATTTTTTTAATTTTTTTTTTCTGAAACCATGACATTCCCAATTAGGGGTAAGCTATGAGGCTGAGTGGTGGGGAGGCGGGGGGCAGGAGATGGGAAAGAGAAAGGAGTTCTTTGAGAAACCTCCGTATTAAACAGTAAAAAGAACTTCTTTTATTTTGTCCTATGACCGTCTCATCCCTAATTTTAAGTAACGTCATATCCTTTCCGTCGAGTACCCGAAGATTGTTTTATATTTGAAAGGCAGAGAAATGTATAGTTTTATTTTTGACGGCTTGATTTTCTTTCTGGGAATCAATGAACAAAATTTCCAATTCCAAGAAAATAAAACGTTCATTATTCAACAAAGCAATGTTTTAAGTTTTATGAATAACTAAAAACATTGCTTTGTTTTTATTTGCTTTGCCTCAGAATCAATAACTGTTATGTTAACTTATTAGCTGATTTAAATTCCATTTTTTTGTTAAGTTAAAAATTACACAATGAAGCAATTATCGATGCGCAACTGTTCGTGGTTTGTTGTTGTCAGTATCAGAGATGACGTTGTGTATGGATTTTTTTGTTGTTGTTATTTTCTTATTTTCCACATACTTACGGGAATGGCGTTTCGTTTTCTTTATACGTGTGAGGGAGATTTATTATAATTATTGGATTTTTACTTTGGAGGGGTGCAGACAATAGTTCACCGTTTGTCTCATTTTCAACTGTTGACATTTAGTGTGTAAGAAAGCATTATAATATAGAAAAATGAAATAATTCAACTTTGTATAAACCACTTATACGATGCGCAAATCCGACCGATAGCTTATGTATGCTTATGAATGCTCTCACATAAATGTTTATTTAGCTAAAAACCAAGCGTGTTCAAACCACAACCATCAGTTTACATTATGAAAAAATATACATTATAGAAATTTTTTATTGCAAAAACTGTTATTCGTGTAGAATATGTAAGTAAAAAATAAGAAGGTGATTGCCTAAATGATTTGGTCAGGTATACATATAAAAATCCATACTATGCAATTTACAGTTACATTTGTACCACAATGGTATGTATTGTGTCTCGATGCATTGATTAAATAAAAAATCTGTGCCCTCGGGAAATACGCCGGTGGAATTTTCGTCGAGTTTTCGGTTCCCCGGAGCCTACTGAACGTGCAGCCTGAAGATGCCGAAGCTTAAATTGCGAAAGTTAAGTCGTTAGAAGTCCGCGGTAGGCTTTCGTTATTGCGCCGTTGTCTGCCGCTGGCGTTACTAACGGTGACAATAATTCCGCTAAGAATTCGTTACCGCTCGCCGTATTCCGTTAAGTATTCGTTACTGGTTGCCATGCGAATATGAAACATACAGGATATGTTGTCAAGTTCTCACAAAAAGCACCTTTTGGAAGTATTGAGGGTTTTTTATTCAAATTTTAGGAAAACTGAGGTAATTTGGTGATACTAAGATTTTATGAAAAAAAGGAGTATAGATTAAAAAATAAAGTTAATTCTGTGAATCCAAAAATATTACTTTCTCAAATATTTGAAAAAAATTATTTCTCACTTTATATATTTATATGCTTCTTAATTTATAATAAATTATTTTTATATCATGTTTGCTTTTTACCAAAATTTCACGTAAAAAAAGAAGAATAATCACAAAAATATGTGTTAGGTTGCAAGATATTTTTGAAGATTAAAATGAAAATCAAAATAAGGTAACCTGGTGACATACCTTGCAAGATGGACCAGCGGTAATTTTGGTTAATGATTTTTATTTCAGGAGTGAATAATTTCATAAATCAGTTTATTTTATGGATATGTATGTATATCTTAATGCGTGTATTGGTCCACGCTATGTGGGCGGTATAGTTTCGTGACTTAGCCTATTTCAGCATATCGCTCGCCGTACATTCCCAATGAATGTATGGCAATAGCGATATGCTGAAATAGGCCAAGCTCAAAAACGATTTCTACTTTATAGCTTAGTCTGACAGAAGGTACAATGAACCCATGACCTAATATTATAAACATAATAGCATGACTTTGAAAAGTGAAAACAAAAAATTCTTAAGATAAAATTACAATATTCATGTACATACACTTATTTAACACATGAACATCTGCTTTAATTATACGTAGGAAATAGGTCACTTTTTAAGCTTCCAAAGACGTCACCATTAATTTAACGATAATTCGTCAATAAGAAATGAAACACCCATCAAATAATATTAGCAGCAATACAGTACTGTATTTCTAAATAATTTTCCAAAAACATATTAATGGATTCTCACTGACGGCGATCGTTCACGTCGGAAAGCATCAAAGGTTGTGGACGTTGGAGCAATCCAGTGAGGCTGCAGTGTAATATTATACCAGAGAAAGAATTATTGCTCTACTCGTAATACAAATATATTATTTGGTATAAAAGCAAATTGGAAAAGAGGTTAGATCCGATTGGGCAATAATAAAGAGAATATTTAAGGTGATATAGGTTCAGAGGAAATTATTTAAAACTCATCCTTCATTTAGCATTTATTGATATATTTACAGAGCTAGTAAGAATATCCATAACAAGGTGACGTTTTGTTACCGGCTATGGTAGGTTAAACAGAATATTTCTTTCGTTGTTTTTTTTAGAGTGGTCAATTAATAAATCAAACTTGTTTTTAATCCTGGAAAGATAATCTACGTCTTTGAGACGTAAGCGATACAGAATTGCTGTCTTTTTTATATCGCAACGTAGCACGCTGTCTATCTCAGTTAGCTCAGTTGCCGAGCAGAAATTGCGCTCTGTCATCATGGGTAACGCCAACCCGTGGAATATCCACAGCGCAATTAAGAAATCCGGTAAAGGATCTGATCGGTTTTTGTCTACTGTAATTGGGAATATTGATGGGAGGAACGCTGAGACGGTGGACGTGACCTCTACCCTCGAGACACTTTTGGGTGAGTTAGTTCCTGTAGATTCAGTAATTGGGGAAAGTGACCACCATACCCAGATTAGAAATCTGGCACGGCTGCCTCCTAGTAACCTCGCCCAAGAGGATATTTCGTATAGAGTCACTAAGCAAGAAATTGAAGTTATAATTAAGGGTTTGGGTCCTAAGAAGGCACCAGGGCATGATAGGCTCAACGGCGTAATTGCAAAGCAAGTCTGGGTCCACGCCAAGGAGGAGCTCTTCCAGGTGATGGACACATGCATGAGAAGAGGGGTTTTTCCCTCAGAATGGAAGCGCGGCGTGCTCCGGATTATACCCAAGGGGAACGACAAACCACTTTCTGATATTAAAGCGTACAGACCTATCACCTTACTTCCAGTTCTAGGTAAAATCTTGGAGAAAATCATCAGAGAACGGTTACGGAAATCGCTCTCCCCGGCTAGCGACCTGCAATTTGGTTTCGTCCCTGGGAAATCCACGGTGCACGCCCTGTCGTATGTGCTTGACTGGGTGAAGGTTTGTCCTAAGAAGTACGTTGTGGCAATATTTCTTGACATAACTGGTGCCTTCGATCATGCGTGGTGGGCAATGATACGGTTGAAGGTGAAAAACAGGCAGTGCTCCAAACTTTTGTTCCAAATCATCGATGACTACCTGGCCGATAGAACAATTACCATCTCTTTCGGGGACTACTGCATCGAGCGTGAAGCTGATATGGGATGCCCTCAGGGCTCCATTCTTGGACCTGACCTGTGGAACATTGCCTTTGACGACTCCTCCAGGTTACCCTTGCCTGAAGGATGTATCTCTGTTGATTACGCTGATGACAAAATGTATTTGGTCTCTGGGGACAGCAGAAAGGAAGTAGAAAAGAAAGGTAGTGATGGTTTGCAGATGTTCCTGGATTGGGGAACAAGAAACAAGATGACCTTCGCTCCCCAGAAGACTAAGGGCCTCCTGATGAAGGGTTATCTCAGCAGAAACAGAAATCCGACCATCAAAATCGGAGAATCCAATATCCGCTTCTTTGATAATGTAAAATATTTAGGTGTTACGCTTGATCGATCGTCCTCTTTTCTGGCTCACGTCAAGGATGTATCCAGCAAGGCTCAGGCTCTCTTTTTGAAGCTAAGGAGACTCTCCACAGCTGAGTGGGGACTGCGTAATCCGGCTTTGCGTATGCTATATAGGTGCGTTTATGTTGCGCAAGTTTCATACGCTGCATCTGTGTGGGAGCATCGCTTGGATAATTCGCTTGTACTCCTGGCTTTGAAGCGAGGTCAACGAACTCCTCTCCTGGCACTATCCGGGGCGTATAGAACCGTTGCTTCGGACGCTTTGCCTGTTTTGGCTGGTATATTACCAATCGATCTCGAAATCAGGGAGGTGATCACTAAAGAGAAGCTTACTAGAGGAACCCCGGCAACTCATCATGGTGTTGTCCTGACTCCTGGTGGTCCGGGGACTCTCCCTGGTCTGCTTCGTGAAATGCGTGAACTGTCGCTTCATGAGTGGCAGCTTCGTTGGGATAGGTCGAATATGGGGAGATGGACTTTCTCCTTCTTCCCATCAGTTAAAATCAGGATGGAAGGGGCCTTTTTACAACTGGACCATCACGTGACCCAACTTTTGTCTGGTCATGGGGAATTTAGGGGGAGACTTCATACTCTCTCCCTATCCCCTCATCCCAACTGTGCGTGCGGTAGCACAAACCAGTCGGCCGAGCACATTCTGTGGCATTGCGAGATTATGATGGATGCTAGAGAGGAAATGCTTAATGGTCTGGACGTCCCTATTAGACCAGTTTGGAATACTGATCTAGTATCGAATAAGGTGAATTTCGAGTGCTTGCGTAAGTTTGCAAGGATCTGGGTTGAAAGATGGCCTGCTCTTAGAGTCGATGATTAGCAGAATATAGGTTATCAGGTGTACATGTTCCTGTAATACCACGGACAACGATTTGATCTCTCTTTTATACTTTCGCCTGGATGTACATAATCTTTTAATACTCTTTTTTTTATGTGTTCTTTTGTTTTTTTTTCTTTTCTCTGTTAGGCTATATGAACGTGCAATTTTGTTTAAAACATACAGTTGCAGTCTGGAAGTTCACCGCGCAGCATTGCAAATTAGCCAACTATAAATTTGCTTCTATTGATTTCTATACGTTTATTTTATATACACTTTCCTTTGTGTTCTATTGTTTTTCTTTCCTTTCATAGCATCATGTATGTGCAAATTCTGTTTGTTTATTTTATTTTTTAGTACACAGCAGCAGTCGAATTTACAGCTTGGGATGGATAATTCCTATATTATTTTCGTGACTATTATTAATTTTTATTTTTTTATTTTTAAGATGTTGTATTGTTCTAATGTTATAAATGTTATATTGTTTATCTGGAGGTTAGACAGAACTCCTTTGTTTATTCTGTAATGTCCTCTTCCCCATCGAAGGGGTTGGACTTTGGGCCTTGTCCCTGTTAACTTACCTTAGGTTTACCTTTTCGATTCAATCATTGTTATCTCCTTCTGTGCCCGTGCCACCCCCCCGGTCATGATAAGGTTGGAGGAAAGATTGAGCGGCATCCGGAGGTCTGTCCGTCCCCCCTCCGGCCACCCGACGCTTTTCTCCCTAGGGTCTTCATTTTGTAGTCCATTTACTTCTTCTAGGCACCACCGGCTGGCTGGCTAAAGGACGACTCCACTGGGTGCCGTGACGTTGGACTAAAAACCTCATACATTCTCTGGGGGACCGCCGGGCTCACGATGGTCATGACGGTTGTCTTTTTCCGTTTTATGTTTTGTTTTCAACTTATGATTTTTTTTCTTTTTTTTGTCTTTACACGCAGATGCCTGCAGTCACGGAGTGTGTGGTCTCCCCCTGTTTATAATGTATTAAATATTTTGTTTTCTCTTTTTATACATTTATGTCTACTAACACCAGTAGTATTAGTTTTTGACCATTACAGTACAGTCCTGTAGGCGCGACCGCATACCGCCACCTAACACAGTATGAGGGGACATTGAAGGTCTAGATTCGTTACATTAAATGTAGAGCCGTTTATTCAAAAAAATTAGATTCTTGTGAGAACCCCGAAGGGGCGACCATAAGTTGCCTATACCGGGGTGGGACAGTGGTGGGTACTTCAATGTCATCATGGTAAGTACAATAATTATGGAGAAATATTTATTTATTTATTTATTTATTTATTTATCTATAAAAGGTATGTTTACATTACATTATTCGATGCCTGTCTCATTAGGGAATACCTGTGTTGAGACAGGCGTAGAGGTACATAAATGAGTATCAAACATAAGAATATTATATATATACCATACGTCGGAAAGACGTATGATCATTTTTTGTGTAAGTTTCAGACTAGTTCGTATAAATGTGATATAGCGAAAAAAAAACGTTTTTTTTAAGAATAACAACTGATAACCATTTAAACTTTCATAGCATAAAAGAATTACGATTTAGATTAAAATTTAAACAATGTTTTTCATTTAAAAAAAGCTTAATATTTTGTAGTTGATTTGTAAGAGGTAAACATAATTTGGTATTTTTTTTATAAATACATATTTTGGTTTTATTTAAAGTGCAACACCCTAAACTAATTATTCAATTACCTTTAAACTATGTAAATATGATAATACTCGTATGTCAAAAATACACTTTTAAACTTCAGTACGTCTCCAAGACGTATCATTATCTTTAACGTAGGTAAAAAGAAGATTATCTTTCTAAGGTTTATTACATATTTGTTATTAAGGTTACACGTGTTTTATGATGTAAGATAATAGTAACGAATAGCACAAGCTGACTTACTTTCAAATCGAATACACTACGTCTGGCTCCATTTATTTATTTTCAATTTTTTCATCACTTAAACGTTAGAATTCGTTATCGTTTGCCGTATGAGCTTTTCAACCGCAATATCGAAGAAGTTTATTGAAAATGGTTAGAATTCTAAACTTTATCCTCACTTTATTACGGCTTAATATCCCTTATTTTTTGTACTTTGCGCTTGCAAATGGAACGAAACCAGGTAAATTTTATGTACCGAGACATTTAAACGATGTTATTCACGTTTAAATGGTTCAAAACCAGATTAACATAATAATTTATATTAAAATGAATGTATTGATTCAATTTTTTACTAAGCTAACTCTGCTGCAATAATGCCTGAGTGAAGGTTAGAGAAGGAGGATTAGTTGTACATCTCAACCATCCTCTGCCACACCTCATTCCGCTTTTTTAGTATACTATGCCTCATGATGTCTCCCAATTAGAGCTGCCGTAGTCTCACTGTCTCCAGGAAAATGAGACTATTGTGCGGTTTTCTCAAAAATGAAGAAAAAAGGTTGTAGATTACGTCGCCTGTGTTCTTATTTGTCCAACATACCATTTTAGCTTTTGTTCAATCTCCAATTTAAAATTAAAAATAAAGTATACAAAATGATAGTTAATTGCTTAACCAGGGCTGGGTAAAATACACGCTTTGCTGTAATTAAAATACACATTACAAAATACTTTGTCGCATGTATTTAAAATACGAAATACAAAATACTTTCAAGTCGTTTATTTGAAATACAAAATACAGTATTTTAACCATTTTTTATTTCAAATACAAATTACAAAACACATTTGGTTTTGGTAGAACCCTTGGTTGCAATAAATTGTCGTAAGTGCCCTTATCTAAGGGTTCTTTCCATAGAAGCTAATTTGAGCAGAGTGAAACAGAGACATGCAAAAATTGACCAATCATATTGCTCAAAAGGCACATCTCATCTCCGCTCCACTTGTAAATTTTTGCGGTATAGGACCCAGGTGTTAGATAATAATAATTATTACATTTGTATAGCGCAGTTTTGTGTTATTAACTTTAAAATAATCTAGTATTCAGTCAAATTATTCCTATAGTGCTTGATCTAATACTATGACACAAAAATGTACAATACAAAGCAATGACAAGCATAATATAATATGAAACAAATATGATATAAAATGTACAATAACAATGCTATTATAGCACAGGACGTGTTGCTAACTCTAAATATTAACATACATAATATATTGCTCTAGATTCTAGCGTTTTTAGTCTACGTATTATCAATGTCAGTTTATTTTTCATTATCATTATTAAGGTCGCTAAATGTATTTGAAAATGTATTTTGAAGCCATTATATTAAATACAAATTACAAAATACCACAGCATCAGGTAATTGAAATACCAATTACAAAATGCCTTTTTAGGAAGTAATTGAAATACAAATACAAAATAGTATTTGTATTTCAAATACGTATTTTAATTACAAGTACTTAATTCAAATACTGCCCAGCCCTGCACTTAACTAAGAATTATTTAAACTAATGAGATATTTACCTTTCCGGAAATAGCTTTATCTTACACCTATTATAATGTTTCATTGAAACAATGAAAGAAAACCTTCTCTTCCTGTAAAGTTTTCTAATGGTCTGTTGGACAAATACGAACTAAGGCGATGATTAGTTGAAAACCCGTTTGACATCAGTGAAGCATATATTTATTAACATGTGCACTTTCTCACCTTTATTGACCATTATCGACAAAAGTTCCGTTATGAATTTTTGGCATCTGAACGGTTCTCGATTATGAAAACTTGTTGCAAGTGCGTTTTTACTTATGTCGACGGAATAACGCAAAATCTAAACATGCGAACACCTCAGCACAGGTTCTCCTAGTGAGGTGTTCACAAAACACTACTGACCTATTTGTGTACACTTATTATTGACATTTTTTTGTATTGCCGGAACTCATTGTTTCAGTTTCAGTTCAGTTTCAGTGCCGGCAACCCGGGCGTTTATTTAGTTTCATGGTTATTTACATTGTTTTCTTTTCTTTTACCCGCCTCACTAGACAAAGTCTGTTCCGAGGCGAGTAAATCACATATTATGTTTGTTCCAAAAGAAATGTGTGTATTTAAACAAATATATATATGTATGTAAAAAGATAAAAAAGATAAATTATATATTGGTATATTAAATATTTACATACATACTTTGTTTTTTAGATAAAAGTAAATTAAAATGTTTATGAAACATGTTGGTTTTTTTAACAGTACAAGTAGTTAAAATTAAGTGTTGATTAATCTTTTAAATTATAATGGTGCCACACAATAAGTTAGCACTGTTGAAAGAAGTAAAAATACTAATTTCGGTTGTGTCTCTGTTTGTAACTACGGTTGAATGAACTCTCTAACATTTTCATTTTCAAAACCGGAAGTGTTTATTTTGAGAATTAAAACACACGATAAAGTACCCACCAAAATATAATACAATATTTTTAACGAAAAATTAAAAAAAAAAAACATATAAATTGTCATTTTCGACAGGTCTGATAGAAATCGTTGTGTCTCCCTTACTATAGTAGTGAAAACATGATTTCAACGGAGTTAGAAAGAGAAAATACCACGCTTTATATTCACATAAAATTAACCACAAAATAAGTAAAATCTAGACCTTTATAAAACCAAAGTTTCGAATCGCAATTAGAAAAAAATTTATGAAATTTTGGGATTTTTTTAGTAATTATTTTTACATAAAACGAAAAAAAAAGTGTGAAGGCCATAACATTTGTATTACATTTGTCTTATTTAATATGTACGCGTTTTTATTTCTTTCGTTGTCATTAGATAATTGTAGTAAAAAAAACGTAAGGTTAGCCGTTTTTTAAACTTTTTTTATGTTTGCATGCAAAGTTTTTATATGTCAAATATTATAATAATCATAAAATTTTAATGGGTTTTTCATTATCTTTCCAAAATAATTTTTATTTTCTGATACATTGAGAAATATTCCATTTATTTGAATTTTATTGCAAAACGAAAATATTTCGCACCCCTCACAAAATACGGCCGAGGCCTGAGGGGTTAATAGCACCTCATGATTTTTCTCTGATAATAATGCAATTATTGCTTTGTTATTTAAGTATTTAACACAAACTTTCCAGGAAAACGTGTTTCAAAAACAAACAATTTTACCTGCCAGACTTTGTTTAAAGTTGGAAATACCTCCAAGGTTCATGCCCTCAGCTTCAGTGCTTTTACACAGCCTAGCTCACTAGGGAATAGGCAACGAGTGGCTGCTATTTCTAGTTATACCATTTGCTGTTTAGCCAAACTAATGCAATAAAACTTTCAACCAAGTTGCCTAATGAGATTTATAAATCTTATTTGCGCAGTTCATCCAACGTTAATTTGCTGATAATTTGAGGCACTCTTCAGATTCACATGCGATCAACGACTTAGTGAAACTAATTAAAGTTTATTACGTACTTCCCTATAATTAACATTGAGTCACTGGGCAGAAAGATTGATTAGATTGCCTTACTGGTTGGGTGGTATGAGGGTTAGTGAAATCCAAATTTTGATTTTATAAGTGGAAAATAATGTGATTACAGCATACAATGTGTGACAAAATTTGAATGTAATTAGCTGACTGAGTTTTGACGTGACATGCACAAATTCAAGACTAAAAAAATAATATGCAGAATCTCTCAGGTACAATTTGGGAGGCGGTTATGGGTACCGTAGCGTAAGGAACCATTTAATGAATAACCAACACCTCTGCCAAAGGTCACTCTAAGTGGTTCGGCACGTTTGGTGACTGTCCGGGTTCATGAGGTGAGGTTGGTCCGCGTCTTGGCGTTGGATGCGTCTGCCCACCAGCTGCGAGGCAGGCCGAATCGGGAGAGACTGGTTGAGACGGGTTGACCTCGGAACATCGTCTTGTACCACAGTGGAAGGGATGAAATCATACGTACTTTATTCCCGGAGACCCCCAGATTCCTTCTCCCCTCAAACATTTTTCTTTCCAGAATTTCATTTTCTTCCTTTTCTCAAAAGACCCCCCCACAGCATACCCAAAGATGACATAAGTACATAAGATGTCAAAGATGACAAAGATGACCCTTGAAGGGAATTATTTTTCTCAGGGCTTCCTGTGTGGAGCTAATGTAAAAAAAGGTTATAAAAACTTCACTTGTAGAAGCAGCAGTCCTTTGCTGAAAAAACTTGATATTTTGTGAACAAATGTTTATAATTTACTTACAAACTCGTAGGTGCACATGAAATACAAAATTTAAATATTATTGGTAAGGTTGAGAGCATAATTATCATTAGGCGCATCAGAAAAAAAACTGACTTAATTAAATAATATAGTTATGCGAATGAATAAACAATTCAAAAATCATCGCATTTCCAAAAGGCTAACAAAAGAAAAAGATTGTTGAAAATAAATACCGTTCGCCCATCTGCCGTGGAGGGCGGAACCCGGAGACACCGGTTGGGGGAACTCTAACCAAGACCTCTCCAGCCGGACTCTCTGGACCCTCGCCTTGCACCGCAGTATGAGGGATGGATTCGATCATCCGTCAATCTTGGACACACTGACCCTCAGATTTCTTCCCAACCCTCAAATCGTTTTTCTTTGCCAGAACTTCCACTTATTCCTTCCCCTAAAAAGACCCCCGACACAGCGTTTCCAAAGATTACTTAAACCTTAAGTGATTTTTCCTCAGGGTTTCCTATATAGAGCTAATGTAAAAAAAAAAAGTCTTGCATGGTGGTCGATAAATAATCTACAAATGTGAAATAATAACTACAACTAGGCCCTGCGGGCAGCTTTTGTTTCGGTTTCGCCAAGTTAGTGTTGGTGATCATTTTGTAAACCCAATAGGAAGTGGTTCCAAAACTAGTCCGTTCCTCGTATCCACTGTCAACAATGTCAACGTGTCAAGCAGTGATGGCAAGTCACCGCGAAAAAGTAACCGGGACGGACGATGACGTCATATGTAATATACAGTCGCTTAATACAACTGAAAATTACTGTCAATCTTCCGAAATCCGGGAGATACTCCAGGTTCACAAATTGGTAGAACTTATACCTAGGAAGGTAACTTCCCTTTGCGTCTTGCCGACGAAAGTTGCGTCGTCTTGTGACGAATTCTTGAATTAGAAATCGAATTACAATGGTAGCTTTGTCTGAAAATCCATGTATACGGATGTTTACACGGTGCGACGGGTAAGGCGTGATGTCGGACATGCAATCGAAGTCGGGTTCAGAAATTCAACCACGCAGATCCTAGCCTAAATACTACATAAAATTTTAACTTTTTCTTTGGCAAGTATATTAGGTTTAACTTATTATTTCTAATGTATTATGTACAACTTATCTATATTGTTTATTACTTTTATATATTATCTTAAAAATATATCCCCTCTTTTCTTACGAATGTATTGTCTTTTTCATTGCCATGTTAAATTTTTAATTAATGATATTTATTAACCAATTGGCCACAGAATTAATGAGCTAAAAAATTGGCCTTCACCACTGAATTAATTTTGTACCAAAAATTGAAAACCTGCATTGGTGTACTAAATCTATTGAACTGTATATTAAAATCAATTAATTTCTTTAAATTTGTTTACATATTGGATTAAGGTATAGAAAAAAAAAAAAAAAATTAAAATATTAAAATATATATAAATAAGCATACAAATATAACGTTCTCTTTTTTCGTAAGTTCTTTTTCCACATTTTTGTTCAAAAAGTTCTAAAAAAACATAGTATTCATTAATCGAACAATAATAATTTTCGCTTTTTACATACATGTATATATAACTAATAAAATAATTTGGTATGATAGTCCTCGAAGCAATCAGGGTCGTTTAGGGTCACTACCAAAAGCCTAGAACCACTCGCAATTTTGAAGAAATTAAATGGCGGCTGGCTGCATGCAAAACTCGGAACACAAATATCAGGGAAAAATATGAGAAATATATTATTGCCAATTCTACCAAATAAATGATTAGTACCTACAGAGCGTTCAGCATCTAAAATTTTATTTAAAAATGTCACTGTCGTGCTTGTTTTTCGTTTTTTTTTTGGCGGACCTACTCTAGCCCGTCAGCGCGCCGGGGTTTGTGGTTAAGTACCTGAGTTGCACACCCGGCAGGCTGCCGAGGTTTGTGGCCAATGGGTTAACTAATTATTTTTTCATTAGAAATCCAAATTGAAAATTAATTATTATTTTTTCATGTACTTCACTCTGTAACTTTATAATTATAATATAATATATTCATACTCAAAATTAAAAAAAATCGATTAAAGAACAAAAAAGACAATATTACCAAAATTTCATAATATAATAAGAATAAAACACATATACAAACACACAAAACCAATATAAAACACATCATTAAATAATCCTTTTTAACTATAATTTTACCCTAATTAAATTTTTTTATTTTTTATTTAATTTTCGCTTATTTTTTTTTATGCAGCATTATTTTCATATTATTTTTAATAAATTATGTATAAATTTTTGTTTTGTAAAATGGAGGCCTCAGCACAGGTGAGTTACCTAGTGAGTGAGTGAGTTACCTGAATTGTATTTGAAATGTAAGATATATTATATCAAATAAAATAAATATGTAAATACACGTTGTCCTCTCAGCACAAACATCTGCTTTATTAGGAGGGTGTATTAAATATTATTTCAAACAATATTATTGTAGTAAAAATTTATGGAGAAAAAAAATGTTTTGGCGCTGCAAGCATTAGTTTTGCAATGTTATTTGAAAGCTTCAGACCATATTTTATTCCTAGGCGTATCAGTATGCGACCCAACCTAAACTAAATTAAATACAGCAATTCAAATTAATAAACAAACAACACGAATCATGAGGTTTCAAAATGGCTAACGAAAAATAACAACTGTTAAAAATAAATATGGCTTTCATTTGCTTTGTACCTAAAGCATTAAAACCAAGCAAAACGGAATAAAACCAAGGGGGTAAAAACCTAAATTAAAAATTAACAACGTGAAGAAATTCCTTTTACGAAACAAGCTCGAGGTCTTGACACGAGGTCGGAGAACACAAAAGGGTTAATCTGACCAATGGAACAAATAATACCCTCGGAGGCATTGAATTATTTATCGCAGTACTGTTGGAGGCCCCATTGATCTTATTGCAGACCCCACACACGAGCAATTATACTTTTCTAATTAATAGTAATCAGAAGTTGCCGTTGATTTGGCAAGCACTAGAAACATTGTTTTATTGAAGTGAAAACTTCTTTCACACCGTTGTCATTTGAAACTCGATGAAATGAAAAAGCAACAATAAAAAGAACCACACACATACTTCTATAGGATTTAGCCTGCGAGAAAATGAGATAGAATAATCGGTTACGTTTTTGTGCTTCGTAGCCTCCCCACTCTTGTCTACTTTAGTTTTCTGAAATCTTCACTTCTACCGTATGTGAACTGCAAAATTGTAACTATTTTATGTTTAGTACCTATGTACTTGAACACAAGATCACTGAGTTCTTTTATTTTAAAATCTTGATACGATAAGACTCTCAAAATATTGCAAATTCAAACATTGTTAACGTTGCGCGTTGTCAACAACAACAAAAAATTATAATTGCTTTGGTGCTCCCAGAATGAATTATATTTTTAGTTTAAGTGCACTCGTTCATTATTCAATTTGGGAGGCGGGTATGGGTATCGTCGCCCCCGGTACCATTTACTGTATAATCATCTCTCTGCCATGTGTCATCCCAAGTGGTTTGTTACGTTTGGTGACTAAGCAGGGGTGCTCGGATTCATTGGATTGTCTGGATCTTGGCGGCGGATGCGTTGGACGATTTATTTGCATTTTGTTACAAAACAGAAATATTTTTACACTCGACAAAATTTGGTCGAGGCCTGAAGAGTCTAACCCTACGGAAGGACTTTAAAAGGCGATGCGGTTAGATGCGAAAAAGGAGTCGTTTTTTAGAATGAGGTTGATGAAATCTCTGCCACTCCACCACCTCTGAAAGGATCAGTACAATAATTGATTAATAGAGGATTAGGATCAACGCAGCAATTTGTTAAAAATAAGTGTATGCACGAATCCTAAAACTTTGAACTCCTGATAATTTTTTTCTAAAATATGTCATTGTTATTATTTATTATGAAGCCGACGATTTTTAAGATATTGATTTGTGGAATTTTGTCCAGGAGCCTTCATGATAATGTTTGTTTTTCGACAAATTTCAATCAAATGAAATAAAACTTTACGCTTGGTGTTTATATTTCATGGCACCTAACGATGCGTAATAATGCATAATGCATAATGCGTAATGCATTAATGTGTAATACACAATACTTAATTCACATTACACAATACATAATTTAATCATCATAATTGATCATTATCTATGTACAAACTGAAAACAACAGCTGATTCTGACAGCTCCAAATTTAATAACGAAATTAGTGGAATCAAGCAAGCTAATAAAGTAATCAAAATTGAAACCAATAAACCAGTGAAACGTTAAGCAAAATAACAGTGTATGTGGTAGTGGCAGTGCAAAAAACTTAATATCTCCACCTAAAAAAAATTACACAAAACGACAAATTAATAAACATTGTCGTTGAAAGTTCAAAACACAGCCACATACAATTTATCTTTTGAATCTGAGAAAAAATTTTATGTTGCATTAATAAATCAATTAAATTATTTTTCATTTAATAAGAGGTACATATTTCTGGACAATTAAGGGAAACCTACCTAAAAAATGAAAATAATAATGGAGAAAGGAAAATACAAGAGGAAAGCGAAGAAAAATTTAACATTGATAAAATTATATGGATTATTGAACAAAAAATTTGATTCCATGTTAAATAAATTATATCAAAAATTGATAAGCAAACTCAGGACACCGAGAAAAACATTGATCTTATTAGTACTCAATACGAAGACTTAATAGAGAAAGTGGAAATAACGGTATTACAAAATAAATAAAAAATGAAAACGAAATTGAAAACATAAAAAAGAACAGCAGAAAAAGAATATTTTTATGACATAACATGAGATAAAAATTTCAGATTTGTAGTACAAATCACTCTAATTATCGAGAAATAGCGGGCATTCCTCCAAAAAAAGGAAGTAGCAAATTATTGAGGTAAAAAGGGTTAAAGGTAGATGAAACACTGCACCACCGAAACTGCTAGTACAATTTGCATTATAAGTTGACTAGAGTAACCTTATCTCAAAGAGAAAAAAAAATAATCATGCAACAATCGAAGATATTTCCACAGAAATGATCTACATTGCGGAAGAAATAAGCCCCCATTAAAAGGAACTATTCTGGAAGATCATAAAATTTGCCAAGGAAAAAAAACTATTCTTTCGTTTGGTTTAAAGATGGAAATATAATGGCACGAAGTATTCCAAATGAAAAATAATTTACATTTCACACCTAGATGATATAAAATTATAGTGTAAAGTAAAAAGGTAAACCGTAACAACAGTTACAAAAAATAAATCTTCGAAAAAGAAGATAAGTATAATAATCTAAACGAAAATATGAAAGGGAATAAGAAGAAGAAAACATTAATAATTGAAACGAAAATTTGAAAGAGAACAAGACACAGAAAAAGACAATTATTTAAGTTAATCTTCACATAGTAATTCTGACTGAATTTTTAATAAACCGTAAATACGTGAATTTGGAAATTATTGGATTTACAAGCAACATGACGGTGAAATAAAAAAGGAAATTATTATCACAAATGCCAATTGTCTAAAAATTTAAATCGGTAACCATAAAAAAATATAGACCAATTCCTTTAATCCGTAGTCAAGGAACTCTGTCTACTAAAAGATACATTTTTTTATTGGAAATATAAATAAAAAATTCTAGATAACGGACACCCAAAAAGAATTCAATATCTACAGCTGCTGGCCTCCCATAGACTGGAAAGCCTAATAAATGTCCCTACTCGGAAAGTGGACGATAATGAAAGTTGCATAGACCATTTTAACAAAAGAAATTACTCAAACTGTTACTCAAAAATTATAGACCAATTACTTTAATCAGTAGTCAAGGAACTCTGTCTACTAAAAGATACATTTTTTTTATTGGAAATATAAATAAAAAATTATAGATAATGGACACCCAAAAAGAATTCAATATCTACAACTGCTGGCCTCCCATAGACTGGAAAGCCTAATAAATGTCCCTACTCGAAAAGTGGACTATAATGAAAGTTGCATAGACCATTTTAACAAAAGAAATTACTCAAACTGTTGTATTTAACTCAACTTTAACCGATCATTATACAAGTACGCTTCCAACAAAATTAAAAAAACCAATAAAATTATAAAAATATCACGACAGAAATTACTGGCATGCCATTAAACATAATCTACAAAGTAGCGATTGGAAAAAAAACTACAAAAAGTATGGACAATACAAATAAAGCACGGAGTTGTTTCATAGACTCATACAACTTTACATTTTCTCATACCTACATCATATGCAAACTTTGCTAATGAAACTAATAATATTAAAAAAATGAATAATATAATGTAAGTTTCAACCAGAAATATTCTAATTTAGAGCAAACAGCACAATATTTAGTGAATTATCGTGCATAATTTCTAGGTATAACTCTTGGTAAGTTATTGGCGGCTTTTAGCAACCACCTTCGGTTCTGCTCTCCTGCTGTATCCTTTAAGTTTCTTCTGCATAAGACTGCAGTGTTTGCCTCAACACCCTTCAACGAAGAAAGCTGATAAGTATTCCTTAAGTATTTTAAGTATTCCTTCTTAGTGCAGATTTTTTTAACGGTCCTACAGAATTAACCCAGTCATAAAGCAACTATATTTCTAATAGGCGATACTTGGTAAAGGTCGTGGTAAGATAAGTAAAATTTACCCCAAGTCTAAGATGGTACAGTTATAACACATGATAGCAAAAAGCAAGAAAATAAGAAGAGTGAAACCAATTTGATTGGGCCTTCATCCAGAAGCTGTGCGTTTATATAAATGAATTATGGTTTTATCATCCAACCATTCTAACATTAGTTTTGCAACTTCCAGTAAAAGCTTTAAAAAACTTAGAGAAATGAAGATCCATCTTAATCTGGACCAAGTTGATTATCTTCGTGATGTTGTCATTAAAAAGTTTAGCTGTCAGTAACTAAGTCTCAAAATCCCAGTTTGAGAGACAATGCTCATCACAGCGACTGAGTATTATTAAATTGATATTAAACAAAGGTACTAATTCCGATTTTAGTTATGCGAATATTATGCGAAATGATCTCAAATGTGCTTTGAAATTTTCAAAATTGGTTCTGATGATTTTGTTTAATATTAGCTTCACACAGGAGGCCCTGAGGAAAACAATTTCCTTTGGGGCCTATATCATATTTGGGGATGTTATATGGAGGGCCTTTTTAGGGAAAGGAGGGAGAGGAAGTTCTGAGAAGGAAAAAGGTATGAGGGGTGAGTCAGGGAGTTAAGGGGTGACGGAGTACGAATCCATTTTTCAAACTGCGGTGTTCGATGTCCGGAGTCCTGCTGTAGAGTTCAAAGGTTTCACTCAAACAGTATTTGCCAATCCGGCCAACAAAATTATCCTCAACAAGTCTATCTGCCGAGTTTCAGCTCGATCGGATGTCGGGATGTGGGTTAATTTCCACTTCCGATATTTGCGTTAATTCATTCACGAAAACATAATCGAAATTCTAATAAATGCTATCATTGAAAAAGAAGAAAATAATAATAATCTAAACGAAAATATGAAAGAGAACAAGACACAGAAAAACAGAACAGATAATGGTCGCAACTGGGACTCGAACCCAGCACCTCTACAGTAGGGCGCAATGGCGGAATTGGTAAACACACGTCCCGGATAGACGAGAGGTTCTGGGTTACAATACAAAACAATAGAATCTTTGCACTACTGCAAATTATTTGTAGTAGTGCAAGGATTCCACTGTTTTGTTATTTATTAGATGGTCGTCCTGTTGAAAGACCACCATTCCCAAGCAAAACTATGCCTAAATGGATTCAGTTGTATTGGTTGATCAGATCTTAATGGAGGAACTAGCAACTTTCCCATGCTTCAGATTTTTTCCCTTATACATCCCTTCAACCTCATAACTTAGCTACCCCAATTATTGGTGATGCCACATAAAAAAATGGTAGATGCAATTTTATTGGCCATTGAATTCTTTGCCTATTGGAGAATATTCGTGATACAAAAGAAAGCATAATGCAAAGTCAAAGCCTCAACACAAAATTAAACTGATCTTGTTTTTATACTGCTTACTAACCCCGTATGCATGGACATTGGAGGGTCTAGAGTCGTTCAGATAAATGTAGCTTCGTCCAATAAAAAAAGTAGAGTTTCGACGTGTACGGTGAAGGAGGAAAACATATGTTTCCTTATAACGCCGTTGAGAAGGTGGTGGGGTCCCCTCCAATGAACTTGTTTTTGAAGCATAAAATGTCTAGCGTTCGTCGTGAAAAGCTGAATGTTACTTCCAACACCCAACACCAAAAATTACTGGAATGGTCATAATTATTCACTTTTTTTTACATTAACTCCACACAGGAGGCCCTTAAGAAAATAATTTCGCTCAGGGCCTATGTAATCTTTGGAGATGCTGTGTGGAGGGTCTTTTTGAGGAAAGGAAAGAAATAACATGGGTCTTGAAGAGACCCATGTTGTAGGAGGGATGAAACACAGAGGCCGGAAAATCGTTCCACAGCCGAGCCGTTGAACTCAAGAACGAGTCATAGAAACGACCCATTTATGTAAACGACCCATTTATGTAAACGACCCATGTAATTATGTATGTTAGTCGTAAATAATTTTAAGACAGCTGTTGCAAGTCATAATACGAATAGAGCAGTAACAATATTGCTATATTCGTTTAATAACTTCGTATTATGGCAGTAACCATAACAAAATGTGATTATAAATGTAAATAAGTGCGTTAGTCGTAAATATCTAATTGTAAGATTGTTGCAAGTCGTGGCACGATTAGATCAGTAACAATACTGCTCTGTTTGTGTTATGACTTGCAAGTGCAAACTTGGTTATAAAAATATGTATAGTTCTAAGTCACTAGTGATATAAGTCTTAGTTGTAAGTCATTTATCAATCTTAGGTGTAAGCCACTTGTAGTATATAGGTATAGATTAAATGTATAAATGAATTTTTAAAGCGCCCTTGAGGTGATTTTCTCACGAAAATGGCGCTATAGAAGTCATCCAATTATTATTATTATTATTATTCACATGTGGCTAATGTCAACCATGTACAAATGTTGGGCGCGTGTTTCCCGCCTATGCACCGGTGCCGAGGGGATAAATGACGCTAGTTCCTCGGAGCATCTTCCATTGTAATATCGGGAGAACAAAGACAGCATTCCCACCTGACGCCTAAAGATTGCAATCCGTCTGTTAAGAGCGTTTAACCAGCCAGCGGACGAAAATCCACATTTCGTCGAAAGTTGTTCTTCCGATCGTGCAGGGCGGTTACAATGAGAAAGATTAATTATTCTCCGTACCAGCTTTTTAAAATTATAACTCAATATCGAATTTATTTCAATCCAATTTAGCTTTAATTTATACCTTCATCCAAAAATGCTGAAAGGCGTGATTATAAAACTATTAAAATTTATTTATCATTTTTCAATAATGTCTAAATTTAATAAGAATGTTAAAAAAATCTGAAATATATTAGTTTGTAAGTGCGCAAATAAATACACAAATGGACTAATTTTCGTCAAGAAACACATGTACGTACATATTTTTTAATGATTTTATTGAAACTAAAATTAAAATTCTAATACATAACTCTGCTAGATAATGTATTGATTTATTTTACTGCATGATTACATTATTTGAAATGGGTGTGGTATAATACAAAAACTTTTTTGAAAATTTAACAAATCTGCCAACGACCGATGGAATAACCTTATTATACTAAAAATTTAAAAAAAATCTAAAAATTTATTACATAAATTCACTAGATAAAAGAACAATCTTTCGAAATTCATTTATAATTTTTTGTGGAAAAGAGTCAATACGTCAAAAAACTTTTTTGAAAATGACGTATTTCCGGCTTTCTCTGGTAATGCCCTCTTAAGATGGGAGAATCTATCAAACGGACAAGTTTTTTTTTAGGTATTTTGGAGCTCCAGACCAGAGGTGGCTGCCAAATTCAACCGTGTGGCGCACTTGCGATTTGTACAGGGTTAGCAGTTGTGTACTATTAAAGTATCTGCGGGCCCTATACAGTACGCCCAGTTTCTGAGAGGCTAACTTAACTTAACTTCACTGTAAAAGTGCCTAAATTCAGTCAATAAGATCCAGAAACATTGTAAAACAGTTAGAAAATTTCACTGATTGAAGGATGAGCCTTTCAACAGATGAAGAATGAAAAGAGCAAACATTTTATTTGAAAACACTGTTTTCCTACTGTTTCTTATTCTAATTCAATTCAGTATAAAAAAATATTATTCACAAGATTTGTTCACTTTTTTTGCTGTTTACTCATTGAAATGCATTACCAAACAAATATTTCATGTTAAATAATGAAATAGAAATGGTTTACAAATTAAATCAATTTCTTTGAGCGTGCATTAATTTCCAGGGATATTAATTTTGAGCAAAACATGAAATGTGATGTAGAGTCCATATAAGTACCAGCTTACAAATGTGTTCAGTTGTAATATTTTGCATAAGATTTTTTTCTCTTTTTTTAACAATAACTTTACATAGAAAACCCCGAGAAAAATAATATCCCTCAGAACCTTTAGGGATGCTGTGTGGAGTATCTTTTTGAGAAAAAGAAGTAGTCAACGTTAAGGAGAGGATAAACATAAATGGCGAATCGTTCAAAAGCCGATCTATCTAATTCATGAACGAGTCGTAGATACGACCCGATCTCATATCGTAGTAAATGTCAGCCGGGCAGAATTCCCACTTGACGCTTGTTCTTTAAAGATTGCAATTCGTTTGTTGATTCTTTTCTGTACAGATTCAATAATTTTTAAAAAAGTGTGTAATTCATACGCGGTAGAAGTGAAACCTTCAGTAAACTTCGAAAGAATGAGACGAATGCAGAGTATCAGGAATAGGATTTGTAGGGTTAATTTATTGTAATATTGTTACCAAGTTTAAACATTGTTGAAAATTTTATTCTACGAAGCACCGCACAAAGAGGACACCGATTAGCCTACCTCATTTTCTCGCAGGCTAAATCCTACAGACGTATGAGTTTGTTTCTTTTTAGTGTCGCTCGTTTCTGTTTCATCGAGTTTCAAATCACAACGGCGGTAAAGAAGTTTTCACCTAAGAAAAATTTAAAATATGCAATCATTATTGTGAACGTTATTACCAGAAAGATAACTTTTTTGTTGTTGAACTCAAAACTCTAAATCGTTCAGACGTTATTTACATATTTACTGTTTCATTATACTAATGTGCATATTTTATACCAATTTACAGTTTTATTATAAAATTAGTGTACAACGAACTGGTAAAGTCACAAGCCGCGTATTTCATTAATAAATTCTTATACCTCTTAGAATTTTGAGTTGTTTAACTTTATTCCGTAAAAGTGCTTCATTACAAGGCTGGGGTAACTTAATTACTTAAATACCTTGCCTTGATTCAAGGAATGAAAATGATTTGTTATTCTGAGAATTTGTAATTTTATAATAATCCAATAAATACTCGCTTATTGACTAAATCAAAATAATTTTTAGCTCATCTTATACCGATGTCTTGTGATTTTATAATTATGATTTGGTTATTTCGAAGGGCCATTGATTTATGTATGCATAATAATTAATAATGTGTAAATTCGTTTTATAAAGGAGAAATATGTCACGTACATGTGAGGAATGAAACAGGACTAAATGCTTGGTTACGTGGGATTAATTTCTCTCGAACTGGACACTGAACGAAGCAGGCGGATTATAGTATAGTATCCGGCTATTCGCTCATGAAGAAACTGAAAAAAAAATCCAGTTGGCAACTCAATCGCTATCCACAGGAAACCAGCTTGGGAATTTCATTGACGCAGGCAATTTGTTAAAGACCAGTTGTCAAGGTCTAGAACTACTAGTCGACGCGACTGTCGCGTCGTGACGCAAGTTTTCGAGTAATTTGCTATATGTCAGAGCTGGAAAATATCGGTTTTGTTCGGAATTAATTATAATTATCCATTAACCCGTTTGCTTGTTTAGAAATAAATACATCCCAAAACACGTAATCGCGTTATACTTTCGTGAAACCAAAAACGTCCCGGAGCGACCTTACATTTAAAAATCTATATATCTCTCATCTCTCATGCAAACATATGTATTTTTCTTTTAGAACGAAAGAGAACGAAATAATGCTTCTTATTGTCTTTGAAATACGAAAGCTATCTTGCATAGAAATTTTACAATCTCAATGCACTTTCTACTTCATGCTTTGTATTATGTACTGTGTACTTTGCATTGTACTTTGTACCTTGTACTTCGTACTTTGTTCTTCGTACTCTGAACTCTGAACTTTGTGATCTGTGCTTTGAGCTTTGTGATTTGTGCTTTTTACTTTATACTTTGCACTTTCTACATTGCACTTTGTACTTTGCACTTTGTACTTTGTACTTTGTACTTTGTTCTTTGTTATTTGTACTCTGTACTCTGTGCTTTCTGCTTTGTGCTTTGTGATTCGTGCTTTTTTAGTTTGTGCTTTGCACTTTCTATTTTGCACCTATCACTTTGCATTTTGTACCTTGTACTTTGTACTTTGTTTTTTGTGTTTTGTACTTTGTTCTTTATACTTTGCACGGTTAACTTTGAACTTTGTACATTATACTTTGTATTTTGTACTTTGGGCTTTGTACTCTGAACTCTGAACTTTGTCCTCTGTGTTTTGAGCTTTGTGCTTTGTGCTTTCTACTCTGTACTTTGTATATTGTATTTTTCATTTTGTATTTGTACTTTGTACTTTGTATTTTGCACTTTGAACTTTATTCTTTGTTCATTGTAGTTTGTACTTTGTAATTTGTACTTAGTTCTTTGTGCTCATTGCTTTGTGCTTTGTGCTTGGTGCTTTCTACTTTGTATTTTCACTTTCTACTTTACATTTTCCTTTTTGCATTTTGAATTTTGTATTTTAATTTTGTACTTTGTATTCTGTACTTTGTAATTTGTACTCTGTACTCTGTGCTCTGTACTTCGTGCTCTGTGATTTGTGCTATTTAGTTTGTGCTTTGCACTTTCTACTTTGCACTTTTTACTTTGTACTTTGTACCTTGCACTTTGTTCTTTGTACTTTGTATTATACTTTGTATTTAGAACTTTGTTCTTTGTACTTATTTCATTGTTCTTTGTACCTTGTTTTTTGTACTTTGTATTTTGTACTCTGTACTCTGTACTTTGTACTTGTACTTTGTGCACTTTGTGCTTTATGCTTGGGGCTTTTCACACTTTTTATGTTTTTTCTACTTTGCTCTTTTACTTTGTACTTTGTACCTTGCACTTTGTTCTTTGTACTTTAACTTTGTACTTTGTATTTTGTACGTTGTACTCTGTACTTTGTATTTTGTACTTTGTACTCTGTATTTTGTACTTTGTTTGTACTCTGTGGTTTGTGTTTTGTGCTTTGTGTATGGTGCTTTTTACTTTGTATTTTGCACATTCCACTTTTGCTCTTTCCACTTTGTATTTTGTATTTTGAATTTTGAATTTTTATTTTGTACTTTGTGTTTTGTACTTTGTTCTTTGTTATTTGTGCTTTGTGATTCGAGCTTTTTTAATTTGTGCTTTGCACTTTCTATTTTGCACATTTTACTTTGCACTTTTGTACCTTGTACTTTGTACTTTGTGTTTTGTGTTTTGTACTTTGTTCTTTGTACTTTGTACATTGTACTTTGTACTTTGTACTTTGCACTTTTTACTTTGTACTTTGTACAGTGTTTTTTGTACTTTGTTCTTTGTAATCTGAACTCTGTACCATTGCTCTGTGCTTTGAGCTTTGTGCTTTGTCTTTTTCACTTTGTACTTTGCACTTTCTACTTTGCAATTATAAATAAATTATATTTTTGTTAAACAAGCTGACATAATTATTGAAATCGTAAGCTTGAATTGCGCCGTGAATTGAGTTGGAATGAGTTGCCAACCATTTTTCGGTTTCTCCATGAGCAAAGCCCCCTTATGTAGTAGTGGTGCGTCACAAACAGTTTTTTAAAGCATTTGTCACGGCTCGAGCAAAGGCTACGAGCGAACTGCACACTACCTGGTGCGCGGGCGGAAAGAGAGGTAGGGTACGGTAGTTTTTTGGGATTTTTTTAAAATTGAAAACTTCTTTAGCATCGTTGTGATTTGAAACTCGATGAAACGAAAAAGCGACATTAAAAAGCGACCAACACTATACGATTTAGCCTGTGAGTGAATGAGATAGAATAATCGGTCTCCTCCTCATGCGGTACCTCTTAGCCTCTCCACTCTTGTCTACTTTAGTTTTGTGAAAATTTCACTACTACAGCGTGTGAACTTGTAATTTTCCAATTCCTTCGAAAGTGAATTTCAATAAAAAATAAAAGGACTTCGGTAGGGCATCAATATAAATCATCAGTATCTAATAGCCATTTCCTTAGATTATATTTGACTTTAGCAGTAAAAACGTTACTATTTTTGATTGTCATTGGTAGTTTATTAAATATTTTTGGTACAATATAGTTTAGGGTTCTTTCACCGTATTTATTGGTACATTTCGGAACCACCATTCCTTCATTTTGGGTGAATCTTGTATTATGTTTATGATAAACTCTTTTCCTATGCAAGGAATCGGACAATATAACATGTTGACTTACAATATTATAAAACAATAATCCTCTGACAGGAGAGACGTGTATATTCATTTAGTGTCGCTTCTGTGTTCGTTAGTGTACTTATGGATAAACAATTTTGTGAAGGAATTTCGCAATGTTTGGATATAATTTATATTGAATGGGATTACGGGAACGCAACAAAATTCACTCAATTACAGCGATTTTGTGTGATTACGTAGTTTATGTAAATGAGTGTAAATGGCGTTACCAACCTTAAACATCATGTCTCATAAATCCTTAATTATTTTTTAGTGATTTTTAAAGACCTTCGTTAAATTATGAAACTTTTATTTCTAATTTATAATAAAAAAAAACCTTTCTAAGAATTCTTTAACAAATAGTTGAATTCAGGAATTTTCCTAGAACCATTATCAAACCAAACCTACGAGGGTTTGACATAAACCATTATAAGCTGCTCGTAATGTTCCCATCACGTCACCGGAGGAAGGCTTGGTGGCCTGGCGTAGTAATAAGGTATGATAAGGCTACAGGGTGCTATAGGGAATGCCACGGGGGTGCTCCAGGGGTTTCATCCCCCCCCCCCCACTAATGACACTCGTCTCAGACTGACGAAAGTTTTGATTAAACTATCAGTTGGTTGGTGGGGTTTTTAACCTTAACACTTTTGCACTCCTGGCATCGTTTCTGAACTCCCGTTTTGTATGAAATATAAGCGACTTTTCGTGTACAAAAGTAATTATTTTCCATGAAATACATGATTGTACATCGCATGAAGTATAACAAAATGTTAACCGATTTCGGCACAACCTTCGGATACACCATTTCCAGTAGCTTCAAATTTAGTCATCAGTATTTACGTGACTTTTTTAAAGTAAACAGCTTTACTAAAGTTCTATATATATTTTATATTCGATACACAATTGAAATATTATAATAAAAGTGTGTTAATTGTTTTTTATTTGTTTAATAGATAACACAGGCTAATTTCTTAGCAATAAAAAAGTATTTAATTTTATTTAAATTTTTCAATAAATAATAATTTGGACCTCAAAATTTTCATGGATCTCTAATATACTAGTGGTCGCCCAGTGGTCGAAATTCGACCATAATTAATTTAAATTATATGGAGTGTATAATGTTTTTTTTATATTGATTTTGTATGCATAATTTATAAAAAAATATTAGCATTCTGCAGCCCTTCTCTATATAACTATAAGTGTGCGAAATTTCATACTCCTCCGTCCGCGCAATTTTCCGCCGCCCAGGCCCCCACGTCAGAGTATACGTAAAAAATCCCTTCAGCAGTCAATGGCTAAATAACGAAAATGCTTTGTTATCTTGTCCTTGACCTCTGGACCTGGAGCCTCAGATCTTACCCTTCTTCCAAGAAGGTTTTCTACACAAAAAGAAATACGAATACTTATTCTAAGCAACAGCAATCAATACCTACTAATTAGACTAAACAAAACAAGTTAATGGATAGCTTAATAAGTAAGCCGCTCAGCTTAAGTTTCAATGGATTGATTTCGAATCTCACGGAAGTTATTAATATCCCTTTCATTTAATGCTCAGTTAAAAGCTTTCGAAAAACCAAGTACAAAACAACACAATTATGGGCTACGTGATTGAGCGGTTAACATTATCGTGGTTTCGTGGGTTTAAATTCCTTATTAATTTGTTTTATTTCATTCATTAAAAAACAATAGTAGTTTTATATGTTATTTAGTTGCTTAAAATGGCTTATGCTGTATTTAGGGTCAAGATCTGTGGTGTCGCGAAACTGCGGCTCCACTGTATTAATGGTGTTTAAGTGCTGCAGAGTCAAGCCAAGACCTATGCAAGTGTATCGACTGTATAATAAGATAGAGTGTGCTGAAGTAGATATTTTTGTCGATAATAATTTATATGGATTAAAAAAAAATGTTCTGCGATTGCTGAAAGATATGTGCTAATTTATTATGTACCTATCTATCATTTGTGTCTCTAATTATGTTTCTTATCTTGCCTCTCTTTAATTGTTATTTGAGTCAACTTTGAATTTTAATAATTTTCTATTTCTAACTGTTTTTTGTTTTATTTTATCTAATTTTTATTTTAACCGTTCCAAAATTAATCATTGTATTATTTGGCTAATTTATTAGATACAAATTTTTACTTTGTCTTATTTGCATAATTAACTGAGTTTTTATAACTGGGTTGTTCTCACATGTGTGTAAACAACCTGTAAAAACCCATTATAAATAAAAAAATAAAAAAATAAAAAATTATATGTTGAAGTTTACAATAGAAATCGCAATATTTCTTCCACAGTCGATGTTATGTTGTAGGTAGTCCGCTCTGTCTCGGGTATTATTTTACACTGACAGCTCTCTTCAATAATAATCTGACCTTTTAAAGTTAGGTTTATTTTTTGCAATAATTGCCTCGGTCACGGTGACATTTTAAGGATAGGAAAATTAGGTAGGTGGGATAATAATTGAAGGATTTATTGACATTTCGTCGCCTTAGTTCTTAATTGACTAAACGACCATTTGAAATTTTTACAGGAAGAGAAGGTTTTCTTTCGTTATTTCAATGAAACATTATGAAAGGTGTTTATGATAAAGCCATTTCCGTAAGGGCAAAGGTCTCATTAGTTTATTTTAACTTTCATTTTTTATACATTATTTTTAGTTTAAAAGTGGAGATTGAACAAAAACTAAAATGGTTGTTTGGACAATTAAGAACTGAGGCGACGATTTGCTACCCACCAAGTCTTTGCGAATGCATACCTGCCAATCCCACACATATTGCATGAACAATCTGAAAATCCGGGCAATTCCCCTTCTTTCTCCTCCACATCTCCTTCCCCTCCTTCATTACCTGCAGTCCTACAACATATCCCAATTGAGTGACATATGAGTAGTTCAATTTATATATCCGCTATATCAACTTTCACTGATTTTGAGAAAACCGCAAAAAACTGTCACATCTCTAGCGTAAATAAAACATTTATTTTTTTAAATAATGAGTTGGAGTAACATACATTCGAAAAGTGTTAATTTTTCAATGTATCTCTAGAAATATTTAAGTTATTAAATAAAATGGATATAACAAATTTCGATACTTACTTCGTTATCTATACGGAATACAGAGGCTTTTGAAACTCAACCGACCTGAGGGGCGTGTTTCTACACTCGCCATCTTGGCAAAATAACTGCTCGTGATTAGTTGAATTCCCAAATAGCGGGTTTTGATAGTAACTTCTTGAATGATATAGCGGGTTTTGTTTCTCACTCGCAGTTTTAACATGGTTTTTGGTCGTGAGAGGGGAGGTTTTAAAACTCAATTTTAGATTAGTCTTATTCCTCGCAAAAATGTGAACAAGACGTCATACTCAGATCATTTTGTCAAAAAAACGGATATAGAGGGTATTGAAATTATAGGACTCTATTATGATGGGCTCCAGACGGTTGAGAGCAGTTGAAACTTTTGTGCAGTGTATAGAAAATCATTGGAAAAAAGTCTTTAATAATGAGAATAAGAATTGCCACGGTGAAGCAGTAAGTAGAAGAAGTAGAAGCTTCCTAAAAATGTTTTTTGAAATGATTCAAATAATACTTTAATTTTCCTTGAACAACACGTTTGACAGGCGTTTGTTTACGCTTTTATAAATTATTAACGATTTTCTTCAATACTTTCTACAAAATCGCACTGAATTATATAACACTCTATACAAGCAGTAAGCACGGCTCATTAAAACCTAAAACTCCTTTTCGTCAACATGTTTTTAGAAAATTTCTCGTCGGCAAAGTGTTGAGTCACCATGCCTCCCACTGGCCTGCGAATTGCTGGAACCACTTTGCATCCAGCTCGAAACGTAGTGCTTTCGATAATATAACGTGTATTATTACAGGGAGGAAAACGCGAATACAGCCTTAAGGCGCGATGAAAAACTACCTAATTGTGGGATGCGTTGCTTGTACAATTATAATTACATTATACTACATTAATAACAACTAAGCATTTCTCACACTTATTTTATTTTAACTGATTAACAAAAAATATAATTTTATCATATCTAAACATGCCTAAACAAACCTGAACAGTATACACATTATTTTTATGCCCTTTAATAAAATGTGATTATGCCCAGTAACGATTTATACTAACACGGTAATGCGCGTTGTCATCCAGCGACAAAATATCTCCGACAAAATATCCTCAGACAAAATATCCTACGGACAAAACATCCCCCAATAAAATATCTACTGAAACATAACCTAACCTAACCTATCCTAACCCTAATCTAATCTAACCTAACTATTTAGTATATAAACGACAATTTTTTGTTCCGATGTAAACATGTAATATGCAATTTAATTTTACACCCATCAAAATAATTTTTTAAATCAATTTTTATTTTTTATTTTATGGTTCATTATGTTTTTATAATAAATATAGTTAAATTATTTTTTTTTATAAATTTTATTTACTCACAAATAATTGCCAAAGTTGCCTCTAAAATCACGATACATTAAAATCTTTAATGGCTTATATCTTGTAATGTAAAGCAAAAATAAATAAAAAAAGCTCACATCCGTACTAGATATTTAAAATGCCTTATGATTAAAAAAAATAATTTTTCAGTTTTGTTTGATATTTTAATCTAAAATCCAAAATTAAGATTTATATGAAACGGCGCGAAATGGGCCGCGCAAACTTTCCTCTTGAGCAGCGATGAATTATTGAACCGCTACGCGGGATTAGAATCACATTATCACTTAATCAATTTATTTCTTATCTGAAACGAAAATAATCTTCCTTCTCCAACATAAATGCGTCAGTTTACGACACCAAAATTAATCTACCTAGAAAGTGTCACATAACTTTTCATTCTCTCGCCTCTACAACAATATAATCCAAGCATCTTAGACGTTAGGAGCTTGTTTAATGAGAGTGCAAAGGATCTCCAGATCTTGTCATTAGTATGTATCTAATTTATTCTGTTAAATGTTTAACTGCATCTGAGACAACTATTACATATCGAGACAAAGCTAACAAAGCCATGGGGGACTACTACTTCATTTAATTGCTTCTCAGAAAACGGTTTCACGTGGCAGGAAGACGATAATGTTATTTGTTTCATGTTGATTTATGGTGCAGTGATACGTGAAAACTATGTTCTACAGTTTGCTTATTATTGTTGGGTTATTAGTCGTTATTTTAATTGATGTGTTTATTTTTTTTCTGTGAAGATCACTGCAAAAATATGTGAAGAAGTAATCAAGATGATAATTAACCTTAGATGACTAAACTATCCTACGAGTGATGCTGTTACTAAACATTCGTACAAAATACGACATAGAAATAAAAAGAAAATAAATAAGATAATCAAAAACTTTAATTATTTTAGAAATAATAGTAATATTCTTTGGGATTAAGAGATCACGTAATAATGATTTTTTTTATTCTACACAGTTGGAACACGTGTTCATGTAATGTGCCCCATTGCTCTGGCTCTTTTGCATTTCAAGCAAAAATTTCTTGTCATGTATGGAAAAAAGGCACATTTTTTCCTTGAATTCGCTTCTTGAATTGTTGCCGCCTTAGGAACAGATTCAACAAGCAAGATATTTTTTATGAGCTGTTTTATTTCATACATATTAACCCTAGAATACTAAACTATCGTAAACAATAACTTTCATAAATTTTACGACACTCTTGTATAAGTCAACGCACAAATGAAACCCAACCACAAGACAGCGCGTGGCACACTGACGGAACAAATTAGGAAAGTACCATGAAGCGAGGGCACGGGAGCGACGCGAACATTGTTTTTTCAAGGAATCATCATTTTGCAGTCGTAATTTTTACGATAGTTTAGTATTCTAAGGTTAAATAAAGGTAAAGTTGGGTAGAGTAGTTTAACCATTATAAGATCCTTTACTAATACTTTTACGGAGGCCGTTACCCCCACTTAAGACCCCACCTAAGTCTGTGAGGGTCCGTTCGAGGCTCATCATTGGCTGAATGACAGCGGGCAGCAATGCTGGTGTTCAAATCTGATATTTATAAAAACAGTATCATTACACAAACAGCAGTACTGGTGTTCAAATCTGACATTTATAAAAACAGTATCATTACACAAACCAAATATATGAATCAGAAATCTTTTCCATGTGGAAACACCATTAGATTCTATGTCAGATTGAGTTAAAAACTGGGTCTTCAAAAAGGTCCAGGCCGTTAAAACTGGCCTCGTGTATTCACTCCTTTTATGATTTTGAGTCTATCAAGCTGTATACATTATTTAGTAAATAATTTAAAATTTTATAAAGCAAGTGAATTTTTATTTCGTATTTTATCAAAATGCTGACTGATTTATAAAAATCGTGTCTTCCGTACCCACGTCTACTCCAAATAGACGGGCGTTTAGTAGCTGTCGAAATTGTTTACAAGTACCAAAAATACCTTGAAACACGAGCCTTAACAAATATTTCTATTAGTTCAATGTGAATCAGGCAAACTGAAACACGTTAGTGAAAAGAGAATTGTTTTCAATTTTGCAGTAATTATTGAAAAAAAAAATCTAGTGCATACCATATACAGGTTGTTTGATCAATGATTTTTATCGAGTCACTTAAAAGGGCAATTACTATTGTTTTAGCTATATTTTTGGCTAATGTAAAACATTTAATTTATTTATGGACTAGATAATAATTGTTACCACAATTATTCCCCCTACTACTGAATGATGGCCTTCCCATGCTCAGTGCGAATTAACAAACTAATAATTTGCAAACAATTTATAAATAAGGCATTTGCGCAGATTTCAAGAATACAAAGATATCAAGTGAAGTTTATGTAATGTATTTTGTCAGTACTATTTTGTAAACAATTCTAGGGGAGGTTCTTGTACCTCAGGACTCCTTGTACCTCAGGAAATCCATAATACGACCAAAATATTGCCGCGCGAAAGTTCTTGTAGCGCCATCTAGTATCTCACTCCGTGTAACATATGAAAGGCCATGAGTAAAGTCGGTCATTTTGATTCCTATCAGCGATCAGTGAAAGATGGTGTTTTTGTACGTGCAAACTATTTTTAATTACCCGTTGTGATATTCGATTTTGTGCATTTGTTTAAAGGTAAGTTGTTGAATTAGGTTGTAGTTAATAAGTAAATCACACATTTATCATACTGACTGTAATGTCTTTACTTGGTAGTAATAATTACACAAATAATTACACCATGACTTACAAGCACTTTTATATTTAATAATATTTAGAATCCAAATTCACAACCATCCTCTGGTCTCCATTATACCAGCCTAAAGCCAACAAAAGAACCCCTGACAACTGTCATTAATTATTTAAATAAAGATCATTAGCTATAAATCAGTTCTTACTTATTTTAGCCATATTAAATATATTACACCCTCCCACTCTTAAAACCTTGCATCCGACTAGGATCGGAGCTCCGCTAACTAATTATTATACAAAATTAAATTAAACATTCTGTTAAATATCTTAATATAAAATATATAAATATTTCATTGTAACTACTAAAATTATTAATTAATATTCTTCAGGCTTCAACTCGCTCTGAGAAAAGATTCACGGCTAGATCCGGGCCCTCAATCGTCCTCTCCATGGGTTCATCAGGTTCCTGAAAGAAACAGAGTCGCTTAGAGACTGACAAGAAATTCCGGAGAGACCGCCACCTTGGCACTGATTTTCAGAAAGTGTGGCCTCATCTTCCCACCTGACACTCTTCTCAATTAGCTGATCAGCATGTCTTTTCCAAACCTGATCCGAATTTCTCATTTTAACTAGGTAAACTCTGGTCCCTATTTTTTTAATAATTTCTCCCCTACGCCATTTATTTTGATCAGACCTGAAATCCTTTGCCATAACTTTAGTACCGATTTCTAATGACTTCTTAAATTTTATCCCTTTGCTATATGAAACCTGCCTGCTCTGGGCTCTCTTCATATTGTCAGCCACTTCGGATGACACATTTTTATATGCTCTGGTGTCATTCCTTTTAGACGGAAAAAACGTGTCAAACCTAGACCTGATACGATGGCCTAACAAAGCTTCGCTTGGAGATATTCCCGTACTCTGGTGTGGAGCATTCCTGTAGTCGACAAGAAAATTTAATAGCTTATCTTGAAAATCCTGAGGAAGACGCCCTTCATGTAACAATTTTTTCAAAAAAAATTTCACAAATTTGACACTAATTTCAGCTTGACCGTTACTATTTGGTTTCTTGACTGCACTAGTTAGGTGTTTAATTTTGAATTCTGAACAAAACATCTCAAATTCCCTTGACCTGAACGCTGGTCCATTATCAGAAACCAACACCTCTACAATTCCAAAATGTGAAAATAAATTTTTCAATTCCCTAATCGTTTGATCTGAATCTAATCCCGTAACACATAAACACTCTAGCCATTTCGAAGTGGGGTCTATAAAAATATCTTTTAAATTGGCATCAAGCCTACCTTGAAAATTACAATCGGTACACAAATTTTTAAATCTAGATGCAAAATCTCTTATTGACTCAGATTCTGATTGTTTCTCTCTATAAAATTTATCTCTACATTCAAAAATACTCTGAATTGGTTTACATAGAACATCAAGTAATTCTAAAATTTCCCCATAAGTACAATTAACAGTCAATTTCGGAAACAAAACGTTTGTGACCAGCTTGAGTGTGTCAATGGACAGTGAAGTTAGCAAGAATGCACATTTTCTCTCTTCGCTCCACTTATCATCATCAAACAGTAGGCATTGTTCCCATCTCAACCGGAAAATCCTCCAGTCCATTGTCTTGTGACAATAAGACTCTATTCCCTTCAAGCTCATGACGAACTCCCTGAACTAAAACAAATGACTTAACTCCGAATTCCTCTGTGTCTCCAGCCCTTGTTCCCGTTTCTTCCCGTCACCCTCTCTCTCTGTGCAGCCCTCTAGCTCCGTCCTGTTTGTTCCCCCGGCTGCACCAAAAAAAAACTTGTTTCGTAACTCGCTGCTGCCGTCTTCTCTTGCTGCGAACTTCAGGCACCTTGGATACGTATGACCGTTTGGCTGCACTTCCTGGCCCTCCTGACCTTGTCCGAAGTAGCTCCAAATGTCCCAAGTAGTCAAAACAGCTCCAAGACGGCAAGATTCTTAATGAAAACCTCGGATTTCCTCGTCCTTCCTTTTTCTCATTCAGTATATTACTGATCTTTTGAATTCTGGAATTTTCCTTAGGTTCTTCTAAAATTCCTTATTTTGCTGCGCCAGTTTGTAATGTCTTTACTTGGTAGTAATAATTACACAAATAATTACACCATGACTTACAAGCACTTTTATATTTAATAATATTTAGAATCCAAATTCACAACCATCCTCTGGTCTCCATTATACCAGCCTAAAGCCAACAAAAGAACCCCTGACAACTGTCATTAATTATTTAAATAAAGATCATTAGCTATAAATCAGTTCTTACTTATTTTAGCCATATTAAATATATTACACTGACTATCATAGAACCCGGAGACCTTCCTAGTTGGACAGTCAAAGCTTCTCTGTATGATGTATTCTTTATAACAAAAGTAAATAATAATAAAAATAAAAAAATACCGAATTTTAACGGAGATCATTTCATTTTAGTGTCATTAATTTTACACGTAATTTAAGTAATTAAAGTAGGAATTAGTACTCGGGACACGTACATTTTTGTACCTTAGGACTGTCCCATGGACTGTTCATGACGAAAATGTTTGTGTAGGCTGTGTCGAGCAAAGAGAATTGAGTTCAGTGCATTATATGTCATTCCTGGGTCCATGAAGACTGTACTTTCTTCGACAATAATTATTGTCAAAAATGTGGAATCAGGGAAAGAAAAGAACACTAATTCTGTTATAATTCCGTTAACTTTCTTGTAATATTTTGAGCTATTTTTAATTAGAAAATAATTATAATTCTGGTGATAATTTTTTTTATTTTTACTTCTAAAACGACCTAAATTTCCTAAGGTACAAGCCTTGTTTGTACCCTGGGACAAAAGTAACTTTTTACTTTTCTGAAATTAGTTCACAAATTGTATTAAGTAAGCAATTTATTTCAATTATAAATGTAAGGTTATTAAATATTAAAGGGTTTAAATCATAAGTTTAGGATAATTTATCAATATCTATTAAAATATAAGTGTTTAAAAAAATGTCCCGAGGTACAAGAACCTCCCCTACTGTATAAAATCTAGATAATAGATACAAACAATCTTGAAATGAACTTGAATAAATATATTAATTTAAGAAAACAATAGATATTGTAACATCATCCGCAATTAAAATTCTATTTATTTCTATCCGTAATTTCTTATTCA
This sequence comes from Limnephilus marmoratus, assembly GCA_917880885.1. Lineage (NCBI taxonomy): Eukaryota > Metazoa > Arthropoda > Insecta > Trichoptera > Limnephilidae > Limnephilus > Limnephilus marmoratus. Next base: position 14,255,552 of record OU862931.1, on the reverse strand, counting down.
GAATCCAACGCCACGTTCTTCGCTAAAAGATAAAGACTTATTTTATAAACGTTGTAGAAGCTTTCACAATAAAACTTTTAATCAATCTTATCAATTTTCCATGAGTGTTCAAAACATCTTTTGTGATTCTGTTTTGTCTGTCAGTTAAAAATATTATTTGTCTGGAAATAATTGAACAATTGCCCCTCCGAAAATCGCAAATATTCACTTATAATGTTCTTAACGCTCAAACGAAATGTCCGTTTTACGAAAACTTTGTGTTATTACCGCTTCACAATTAAAGCTCTATAAATGAAACATTTCTGAACGTAGCTGAATAGTACAGACTGTTTTAAAAAGGTTACAAAAAAAGCTTTCAAATTGTTATAATACACATAAATATTAACATTTGTAAATATTAAAATTTAGAATGCAAACATTAAAAAAATGTAAAAATGACTCACGTGATGTTTTTTATGTGAAGACGGTACTAAAGTCACAGATTATGTAAATAACAATACTTATTCTGTTGAATAAATGTATAATAAACAATAATGAAATAATTTTACTTTGTATAAACCACTTATTTGATGTGCAAATCCGACCGGTTTCGGAACAAACGTTCCTTCGTCAGGGAAAGCTTATACTAATTTAAATACTTTCCCTGACGAAGGAACGTTTGTTCCGAAACCGGTCGGATTTGCACATCAAATAAGTGGTTTATACAAAGTAAAATTATTTCATTATTCTATAATGGATAACCACAAAGTAATAGCTACATTCAAAAATATAAATGTATAATAAACACTTTTGTCACCTCACTTTTTTATCATTTCATCTTAAAGAAAACAAATAAAAAATACGAAACAAATTCTTACGTTTTTTAAATTTAAAAATGGGTATTCCAGCAAATATGTTGAACTACAACACTATTTTAAATGATTTGAACATGCTCAAATTGTCCGACAGAAGAATTTTCTCTGACTTGGTATTTCTACATAAAATTCTAAATGATTTAGTTGATAGTCCGGTATTGCTAGAATTGATAAGCTTCCGGATTCCACTACGTAATACTAGAAGTCAAGATTTATTTCAGTGTAGAAATTCTGGGACTAACTACCATATGTATTCTTCTTTGCCCAGAATACTTATGGAGGGAAACAATTATACCAAGTCAGTGGACATCTTCAATTTATGTTTAAACAAATATAAAATATTGTTACTGAGACAGTTCAGTTATGTACATTGAATGCTTTGTATTTTCTTATTATTCATATGTGACGTAAAAGCTCCGAAAAAGGGCGTTAATCAATCAATAAATAAATAAATAAAATATTTAATAAAAATTAACAATGTCGAGCGGCCCGTGGGCAATTTGGTGCGTAAAAATATGTGTCGATCGCGCGACTGACAGAATATTCTTGTTATGTATTTCTATGGACAACTTTCTATGGATCCACTATCGACCTTTTACTTTTTGTTTTAGGGATTTCATTAAAACAGTTACGGAGTTAGAACGATTTCTATGGAGACAGACGCGTTGACGTATAAACACGCTTATTTACTTGACTGCTATCGTATTTTTAACGCATATATCTGCTTACGTTGCTGACCGGTTGTTTTCAAAAAAAATCTTCAAAATTTGTGAAGAGCTTAGTGGCTTGGTTGTAAGTCTTAAGATTGATTACATTATTTGTTTGTTTAAAATACACAATCTTGAATTAGAACGTGTTGAAGTATGGTTTAGTATGCAGTTTACAGGAACACGCGGTAAAGAATATATATATATATATATTTTTTATTTTTTTATTAGTTTTTATATACATATACATGTAATATAATCATGAGTAATTACATTTTCAGGTTACAAACGGATTAAACTCAAATCATTAAATACTAACATGCAACATTGATTATAAACAGTATAAACATATATATGTATATAATATATAACCTTTACGAGAGTGTAACTACTCGTGTGTAAAGGGAAGAGAAAAATATATTTATATATATATATATATTTTTTAAATTAAAAAAATTAAAATTAAAAATTATAACACATACATTATATTTACGTACTTACATAAATCGAATGTGTAAAAAAAATAAAATAATATTAAAAAAAAATAATAATAATTTAAAATAAATTTTTGAATAAGTATTGTTAATTAAAGGTTAATGCGGTTCTAAGTGGCTAAATTATTTAAGATATTATTGTTTAATTTATTTTTGAATTTATTGTAGTCAGGTTCTAATCTCAGCTCTATTGCTAGTTGATTAAACCACACCACTCCATTGTACGTGTAGATATTAGAAGTAGAACAATACAGAATCATTCTTGTACCTCTCTTAAATCTTGAGTGACGGTTACAGGAGAGTTTCTTCTCCTAGTAAACCTCATAAGCAACTTTAAAGCTAACTTGCATTTCAACTTTGCTACGTGCTTCTGAAACTTGTTTATAACGGCAAACCACCCCATCTTTCCCGCAGAAAGAGCTACCTTTATTAAGTGTTTGGGCGGGGATGATGTTTAGTATGCACCTGTGACCGATTTGGGACTGATAGGCAATTAACTAATCGGCCGGCGAAACAATAAGCGGGGCAGTTAGGGTGTTGCGTTCCCCAGGGGCGTCTTGTTAGGGGATGGAACATGGATAGTCGGTGCAGTCCAAAAGAGATGGGACAAAGTAGACGAAGCGATTACCAAAACAACTGATTACTGTGTAACAATATACGAGTATATATGTACAAGTAAATATATTTATATTTTTAAGAAAGACAAATATTCCCGGATTACGAATAACCCGACAATATTTGAAAATCTCCTACTACCACCACAGTAAGCCAAAAATGTTGCTTGAGTCATAATGGAAGGTTAAGCCAGCCGAGGAATCGAACATTCAATGGTCCCTACCAAGGTCACCTGGGTGGGACCCAAACGCGAAAACAACTCGGCCAAAATGCCTAAAGTCATTTCTGGCACCGATCGTAGGTACTCTATCTCGCGGTCTAGGTGGGATAAGAGTGATGGGAATATGCAGAAGGTATCTTTAACTCTGGAAAGATGTGCGATAATGAATAAGATATGCACTCTGCATTATTTTATTTTATTGAAGATAGGAGGGGAGAAAACATCTGTGAATTATGTTATAAGCTAGAAACAAAGTGCTTGCCACTCTTCCACGAAGGCCGTTAAAATCCTCTGTCTTAAAACGAGAAATCGAAACGAGGTTGATTGCAATATAAAACAAATAATGGAGTACAGGTGGAATGTTGTTTCTATAAATATTGCTTATATAAATAATAATCATTAGTATTTTTGGCTGAATGAAGGGCTAATTATGGAATATTTATTGTTAGTGATTGTAATTTGAATAACTCCATTTTGAATAAATAATATTATTATTTAAATTGAGTGTTTAAGAAATCACGATAAAACTTTTTATTTTCGTGGGCCAGTCTTAAGTGAATAATCAATCACTCGGGATCAATAATAATGTATGACAATTCTTAAATGTTAATTCAATTTACTAATAGACCTGATGAAAAATGATAAAATACAATTCAAAAAGCCATATTTATTTAACAAGTCAAAATTTAGAAAAATAAATTTCTTCGCAACTCAAAATATCCCTAACATTTTAGTTAATGGTAGATGTTTTATTTATCATTTTAAGTACCTGCCACACCTAATAAATATTTGCAAATTAAAAATTCCCTCCGTTGATATCTCCACGTTAATAATTCATAAGCACCAAAATCAGCTCCTTCATTTCAAAAACAGTTTATTTATGATCAAGTTCTGCATAAAGCCTATCAGTGATATCGCCTTCTGGAGGCATTATCAAACTTTCAGTTACTACACATGTTTATAAATAAGCTGTTTTTATAAATAGAACAATACCATTATTGAGTAATTAAGTTTAAAAAATAATAATTCATGCATATTTACATTATTATTCTATTTAATATGTTGGCTCAGCAATAATCCTTTAATGCCTTCTGAGTTTACTACTACCGAAATTGAATGATTCCTTCTTCCCTTTATTAATGATACTAAGGTCCACTTCCTCTTTTCCCCAAAAAGACCCTTCGTGTAGTGATCAGCTTACTCATGGACGTCAAAAGCTCTAAGAGAAATCTATGTTCCCAAATGTAGAAATTGTGTAATAAAGCCAACCGACTCATAAGCCTTTTCGGTTTGAAAAATAACCTTTTTTTCTCTACTAAATAATTCTTCCGTTGCCCACCGCCCCTACGCGCTCAGAAGGGTGAAATCGGATTGATCGCGAACTCTTTGTTGTTTGCCGATATGGATTTAAAACAATTATACACATTGAACAGAGATAAGATACTTTTTAGTGTTGGTTTCTTCGTTCAGCCATCCTCGAACTTTTCGTGGTTGCGTTTTAAGCGATTGCGATTAAGTTCATCATCATCATCTTCTTCCCCTTGTCTTATTCGGGTCGGGGACCCATTGCATCGACAAGGCTCCTCCATACGTCCCTGTCTTGTGCTGATTGTTCGGCCTGGATTAAGTTATATATTAAATTAAGTTATGTTTTGTTGTTTTAACACGTGTTATTAATAATTATTTACATCAGTAGGTTTTGTGTGCGTATAACGGTGTGTTAAGCTAAATTTTATATATATAGTCCTTGGATAATGACGGTCACGGGTATCGATGAGGCTCGCCATCCACCACATCGTCAAACCTTCAGTGGCGCAAAGAGGAGTACGGAACGTGAACAACTTCGAATTGGTACATGGAATATCAGAGGAGGCATCAGAGCCGATTCTATGAAGCTTCCACCTTCAATAGAGCTTCTGTCAACCGTATTTTTCATGGTCCATGTATCCGGAATTCAGGCAATGCATCCCCGTGAGGTGGGAAATGTAGATAGTCAACTATTAGTTTGGAATGAACGCTGGGATAATCCATTGTTACACACTTTCGCTTGAGCGGCACATGGCGGCGATCACCATTTTCTTTTACAAACGAATGGCACAATCTTTAATAGAACATCAAATTATAATATCCCATTAAATATATTGTAGAGTATAAAAAAGGGGAGTGGTACAGCATAGTAATAGTATCGTCATCTGATCTGGGAACTAACTGTCTCCCAGAATGGTTGAATGTATGCTGCAGTACGAAAGTGTAAAACCAAGATTATTACGGATCCGATTCAACATCGGTTTGAAACAGAAACACCGTTTTCTTATTATTTGCTTATTTGGTGGACGGGGTACGGACGTTTGATTCGATCTGGGGTACGTTAGGAGATAAAATAATGAATGAGAGTAGATTATTAATATTCAAAACGGTCACCAAAATATCACGAGCAATCCGAGGAAAAAAATAAAAAACGCGCCATCGCTCCAGTGGTTGCAAGTCGATGGTGAAATATTTTTCCTTACAACATGAAAGTAAATAATATTGTGATTGTTTATTTGTTTAATTGAAAAGACGGTTTTTGTTATTTGCGTATTTTCTATCTTTCGACAACAGTAAAGCATTAAACTAGGTTCTATCGAATGCAAACTTTCTGAATATCTGGACTTGCAGCGTCTATGAAATGAGTAAAATAACACATGTAAAATTTACATATTTTGATGCTGCGGAGAAAATCCTATAGAGAAATGAAATTACATTTCAGTCAGAAAGCAGTGAAAGTTTTAGATAGGGACTTCATTGTGTTACTATAATAAGAGACTTCTGAGCGCCTCGTGTAAATGTTTTTTTATTTTCATAATGTAAATTTAAAAAATGTAAAGAAAACTACTTTCGACAAAAGATAAACTCTGTGCCCACCCTAGGTAACCTCTAGTTATAAGACAAATCTCTAAGGCAAATGAAATATTATCATCAAAAACATTATTTAAAGTTGTGTGTCCTTCCTGTGTAATCAGGTTCAATGATCTCTGGAATTCGGATTTGCTTTGAATTTAAGTGTAATTTTCAAAATTGGATTCGACCGTTCTACCTATTGATAATTTAGTACATTTTCGTATTTTTATCTTGATGTTCATTCTGCAGCTATTGTTCTTGTTCTAATAGGATAATTATTATTATGTTTTGTTTAGTGTTCTTTTTCTTGCTAGGGCAATCTTATGATTTACTTTACTCACTTTTGGACGTGAGGAACTTCACAATTCAAGTGGGAGGTAAACAGAACACATAAATTTCACATACAGTACAGCATAAAAATGAGAGACAGGCTTCGGAGAACAAACAAAAACAGAAAACAAATCAAGGAAGAAAACTAGGATAAGCAAATATGGATGATTACAAATAAAGGGAAAAGAAAAGAACAAAAAAAACAAACAAGACAGAATAAAACTTGATATGAATATTGCAATTTCGAATATATGGAAAAAATTATTTTAAAGCATGGCTTCAGCACGGGTACGCCACCCAGTGTGGCCAACATTGTTGGATTATGCTATGCAATGTGAAATATTTACCGAAAACAAAGCTTTTTTAATTTGTTTAAATTATTATGGATGTTTTTGTACATATCTGAGAGCAAATGACTCGTATATAGTATGTAGCCAACATAGTTCAGAGATTTTATCTCATGCATTGTGGAGTACTTTTGAGAAACCCTGATTTTATTGGTATTTCGAGTATTGCGGTTGTAGGTGTCTTGATTGTAAAGTGACTTGACGTTAGTGTGAGTTGATTGTTGGGTAATTTGAAGAATGATGCTTTTAATTTAGGAAGGAATGTGATTGGAAGGATACCGGAAACTGAATAGACGTCCGTGAAATGAGTGTCCCGTGGAAGTCCAAGAACATTTCTGAGATCTTGGTTTTGAACCACCTGTAGGTCAGCTATTAATTTCTTTAAGGCACAGCCCCAAATACAGCCGAGATAGGAAATATGTGAATGCAACAGTTAGTTAGCTGAAGTTAGTTATGGAATGAGTAGTAATCCTTGAGGCCTATAGTCAAGTCAGCCTGTGTCGTAGAACACCAGTTGAAGGAACTAAATAGTATAAAGCTAATTTTTTCCCCATCGACTACTACTATTTAGACAAGGGTTTAGCAAAAAGTCCCCGCCCCCACCCCCCTTGCTTCCCCCCCTGTGCCCCCCCAAACATGAAAAGTGTAAGGGTTTCGTAAATCGCTTCTATCTCGATTACTAAACAACATATCGGATTGCAATTTTTTTCATTCTCTTTGCTGTAACATTTTCTACAATTAATGTCCAGTTTACTTTCGTCGTAACTTTTACCGTTTGTTTGTAATTCGTATGATAAGGTAAAAATTTGTATATTTTTTGGGAAGTAATTTTACTTTTTGTCACATAACTTTTTACGCCGATATTTTATGAAAAAATATTTCCCACAAAAGTTGTAGCCCCTATTATTACCTTTAAAATTATATATTTTAATGTGTACTTTATGGCTAGTAAACGCCAGATATCAACCGTGAATGCTTGGTGCGCACCATCCCTGCGTCGCTCCGCGACACTCTGATGTCGGAACTTGTTCCCTCACATCCCGACTTATCCTAGCCTGTCCTGTGCCCTTTGAAGTACTAGTGGAAATCGTGAACGTGAAATAATAGTTATTCACTTTGCTGCTAGGCCCTGCGGGCGGCTTTTAGTTCGGCTTCGCCTGGTTTGAGTGTTTGTGACCATTTTGTAAATCCAACAGGAACTGGCTCCAAAAATAGCCAGTTCCTCGGATCTACTGTAATCCTGTGACTCCGAAAACAGCTGTGTCGAGTGATGTCCGAGTTCCACGTGTCAAGACATGCGACTTTGAAGGTAAATTCAATGTCCCAATTTTAATGTATACTAAAAAGGCAAAAAGTGGCTTAAAGTCCTTAACAATAGAAAACATTTCAGCTTAGCTCGTAACATGCTTTGGTTATGTAGTTTTGCTTTTGTGCCAGTTTCACTACCTGGATGGTCTGGATACATGCAAAGCTATTACGATGGTAGACAAAACTTTGAACCATCTTATGTACTGGCTTTGCCGTTTATAAACATAGATCCAGGAAATCCGACTGCTATTTACTTTACTAGTTACGCTTCTAAAGAAAGCAAGTTAGCTGGCCAGCCGTGTATTGTGACATTTGACCAACCACTTTTCCTGAAAGCAGTAGACATTGTTGCAAGTTCTTCTACAGAAAGTGAAATATCTGGAGTAATCGTCAGACTAGGCGGATTCCATCTTCTAATGAGTTTCCTTGGTTGCTTAGGAAAGTTTATGGAAGGTAGTGGAATCGAAGAAATGTGGACCTCTGTTTATGGAAAATCAACGATTCCTCACCTTATGTCAGGACATGCTTTTGCAAGGTCTTATAGAGCTCAAATGATGACCCAGGCAGTTTTGATATTACTGCTATTCGAGGAATGTTCATCTCTTAAAAAAATGATTACAAACGACTTTAAGGATATTCATAACCAAACAATAAACAAACAAACAACTGTTGAGGACGCCATGAGAGATTGTAAAACAAATGAAATAATGACCAGACTAGAAGAAGTGTATGAAGATTTGGTTAAAACTAGAAGAACTTCAAAGCTGTGGCTACAAGAGTTTAAATTGGTGAATTTGGTTCTAGACTTTATTCTGGCAGAGAGAATCGGCGATTGGAATTTGCACATTAATACAGTCAAGCAAATGATACCGTATTTCCATGCTGCTGGACATTTGCTCTACGCCAAATCTGCACAAATATACTTACAACAAATGTTGAGTGTACAAACGAAAATGTCAAATGAAGACTTCGAAAGGTTCGTCAATAAAGGTTTCTTTACAGTTCGGCGCACAGATGGATTTTTTACCGGTATCCGGACGGACATGACCATAGAGCAGACATTAATGCATTCATCGAAATCCATAGGTGGGCTTACTCATGGACGAGGATTAAGCGAGATGACGCTAACCAAGTTCATTGCTTGAGCTCCTGGATCCCTACAAATTTGTGAGGCTTTCGAAAAGTTCTCTGGCTGCTTGACTCAGTTTAACGAACAGCACACTGAACTAAGATGCAGTAGAAGAGAAAGGGACTTGCAAGATATTAGTAAATTTCTCGGATGGCTGCGAGATTATTGTTGCCTTCGTATGGCGCTGCGCGTTTCAAACCCGGTCCGCTATTTAACTAAAAATAAATCGGTTGAGAACCTTTTTTTAAACATGTTTTTAGCATTTACGTGTTTGAGGAGTTAATCCCAGTCACAACAATCCATTTACCTGTCTTAATTTAAACTATATAAGTGATTAATTTCAACTTTATGTGACAAAGTGACGTTTCTTTGATTTAAGTTCTTAGTGTAAATATATATTAAAACAACAGTTTGATAGGTTATAAGTACACACATAGATTTAATTAGTAATATTAATTAGTGATATAGTGCGCAATTACGATATCAGACTTTGTTTGGTGGATTTTTAACAAAAAGTGTGCCTAGGTACAAAGTAAATTCTCACCGTTTGATAATGACATCACACGGTAATTATTCGAGCGATTCTGAGGATGAAGAGGATTCTAATCTAGAGAAATTGAAATCTTTGAGTCCTCAAGAATTGAAAATGATGGCTGCGCAAACAAAACGCCAAAACAAAAAAATGCGAGAAATGATGCAAACAATGAAAGAATATGATCTACAATTAATTTTATTGGAACAGAAAAGTATACTTTCAGTGAATGATCAGGCAATTCTTCTCTATATGTATAAAGTAAAATTGCGTATCGATGCACTTCTATTGTTCCCAGTCGGCGAGATAACAATATCGAAGGAATGTACCGTCTCGCATTACACTTTTGCTTGCCAACGCTTATCACTCTATTGTTCGCACACCACTATGTATATCACGTCGGGGTCACCACTTTGGAGTACACATATATATGCGTATGTGTACAATGTTGTGTGTAGAGTGTAAGTGTGCGGGAGAGTCAACACAGGAGGTTACAAAGAATAACACGTCCGTACGAGTGAGGTTTATTTATTGACTGAGCGTTTGTTAGTACAAGCAGTAATATACATATATGAGCCAATGTCGAGGTGGGGGTTGACCGTGACGTAGCCGCCACATGTGAAAAGAAATTTTTAGTTTTTTTATCTTATTTTTTCTTTTATTGTGATATCGCTGTGTATCATTCTAGTTATATTAATTTTGGTTGAGCAAAGTTCCTAGAACTTTTGTATTGTCTACTCCACCTCAGTCTCTGTATCTTTCAGGTGACTTTACTTGTAATCTTAATATTTTTACAGTTATTATTTTTCCATTGTTTTGAGTGATGGCATTGTTTTTTCTTATATTTTTCTGTAAAGTTTTATAAAATAATATTAATCATACTCTCTGTATTTATCTCATGTTATGTTCATCATTCATTACACTAACCCATCACCTCATTTTCAGACTAACTCCTGTTTTACAGGGACATTTGAGGGTTTAGCTTCGTGCATTATAAGTAGCTTCGTTTATTAAAAAAAATTAGAGTCCTTGTGAGAGCCCTGAAGGAGTAACCATCTGTTACTTATACCAGGGCGGGAAAGCGGTTGGATTACCTCAAGGATGGCTGCGTATCCATAATCCTTTCCGACAGAGCAAAGATTTAATGTCTTTATCCTCTGGTCTAGTAGTGATAAGTTCGGATGTAAACTGCGATGAAGCGTATGATGTAGGAATGAACTGCTTGAAAGACATCGAAGGAAATAATTTTGCAGATGTTAAATTGAAAAGAAAAAATAAAGTTAAAACTATAGGCTCCGTAGTAAGTGGCATAAATGTGAGATCTGAAGAAGTGCCAATTAATCCTGATCAGCTGTTTGATAGGGTTATTTGTGTGTCTCAAGGAACAAATAATCTCAAACAATACTTCAACTATGAACTCAGCCCATACCCTTTGTCTTTATTTGAAAACAATAAAATGATAAGAAAGGGAACTAAATCAAGTCTTATGAAAATATTTGAAAAGTGGATAGTTAGCATCGAAGTTTTTGAGAATTTGCTCCCAAAAATATATGTAGTAGATGGAGGGTATCTTTTGCACAGTGTTATTTGGCCTGACAAAGTAACATATAGCAGCATCATAGAGAAGTATGTTGACACTGTAATGAAACGGTATGGGAAAGATTGTCGTGTTGTGTTTGATGGGTATCCTGACTATCCCACCACAAAAGGGGTCGAACAAATGCGGAGAAGTAAAAAAACATCTCTAGAAATGAAATTCAACGTTAATATGGAGTGCTCTGTGTAGCAAAATGAATTTTTGGCAAATCCAAAAAACAAAAGCCAGCTTATTGAACAGCTCTCTCAAAGGCTTAATGAAGCAAAGATTCCAACCATTGTGGCGGAGGAAGATGCAGATACTAAAGTGGTCGGATGAGCAATAGATGTGGGGAGCGGTCCATATCGGTAGAGAGAAATGAAAGACGGCTTGTCGAAGTAGTGAGTCAGTCGTTTATTGGCTACGTAGCGGAGGTCGGTGAAGCGGTAACATGATGTAATGCGGAGTGCCGTGATGAAATGCTGCAGGCGCACGGATGTAATGGAGATGGTGTGGTGAAGGTCAACGAGTTGCTCGACACCTTGGCGGTGGAGATGACCTATCTTCCAGGCCGTTGCTCGACGCTTTGAATCGCGGATATGAACGGTGTGTGGCTCGGTGAGCTGAGCCACCAGCAGGTAGTCCTGGCGAGGCAGAGCGTGTTTCCATGGCAGCGAAGCACGGTGAGGCTTCGGGGTGCCATGGAGTGGTGAGCTGATCCCTTGGACTGAAGGTGACGCAAGCCTTGTAAGTCGCGGGATGGGGCTGATCTCTGGAGCTGAAGACACGGTGGGCCTTAGAGCTGAGACGTGGTGATGGACCTCGAGGAAGCTGCCCTGGAGCGTAGCGATACCATGCAGGAGCACTTATTACATGTTGAGATGTTGACCGACGATTAATGTGAGACTGAACTGCAGCCGGCGAGCGATCGGCTGCTTATATAGCCGCGGCGAGTAATTACCCACACGGTAGGTAATACGTGACCCTTCGGCAGTTGACGAGAATATTCGGCGCCGTACAGATATTGTATGGTGCTGTCTCGAGACCTTTCTAGGCGGTGGCGATATTATTAACGTCGGGCTGGCACGGCAGGCGAGAAAGTACATCGCGATCGGCATATGTAGGTACCTAGGCAAGAGCCGGCGCTGCGCGAATATTAGATGTTTCTCGTGTCTTCTTTTGATGGCGAAGGATAATGCATCGCCACAGATGTTTCCCAGATTCAAAGTGGGAGGCCTGTAGTTGTTGTCGGACAGGATACTGATCTTTTCGTTCTATTGTTAGGGCTACCACAGTGTCAAAATGTGTGACTATTCTTTCATAAACCCTCTGGCACACCATCAACGTATGACATCAGCAAGATTCGTGAAGAGATTGGTGATATGAAGGATGTGATATTATTTTTGCATGCTATCACAGGATGTGATACCACGTCTTATTTATTCGGCAAAGGCAAAATTAACGCGTACAAATTGCTAAGTTCATCAGATGATCTCCACACAAAAGTTTTACAGTTTTATGAAAAACAGGCAGACAAAAATATTCTCAAAGAGGTAGGAGAGGTTTTTGTCTTGAAACTATATGGATGCACAAGGTCTGCAAGTCTGAATTACAGTAGATATTCAATGTACCTTAAAGCTGTTGCAAAAATGTCATTAAAATCCAAATTTAACATGGCATCCCTCCCTCCAACATCTGGTGCTGCTGAACAACACGCCTATCGAACATACTATCAGAATGGATCGGAATGGATCGGAGATAAGGAAATCAGCGCTACGGACTGGGGATGGATTTTAACTGACAACATGCTGTTACCAGTGCACTCAAAAAAACCACCGGCAAAAAAACCACTCACAAAAACCACCTGAAGAAGTTATAAACTTAGTTTCCTGCAACTGTAAAAAGGCTTGCAAAAATAATTGTAGCTGCTTTAAAGCATCACTTGATTGCACAGAAATGTGCGGGAGCTGTGGCGGATCATGCAGCAATGTAACTTTGGTTGAAGTCGAGGAAAATGAATAACTTCTCATGAAAGTTTAGGATATCATAAAATAAGATACCACAATTATTTTTGTTCTAAAATAACATCTTTAAAAAATATTACATGCATTTTCAAACCAAAAACTATTTAAAATACCTATTTTCGCTAAATACTCACTATTACTTGAAAATTTAAAAAGTGAGGAATTTAGGTTTCACCGAGACTCGATTAGTTTTATTTATAGAAAATGCAATAGTGTACCTTAAAGATAAAAAAAACACTCTCACTATACAACAATATTTGCATTGCAACGCCGCGCAGGCCGGCCCCACCTCGACCGAACCCGCCATGATAATCTCGCTGGATCTCCAACAAAGTAAGTACTATTTTATATCATTTTAAAGGTAATAATAGGGACTACAACTTTTGTGGGAAATATTTTTTCATAAAATATCGGCGTAAAAAGTTATGTGACAAAAAGTAAAATTACTTGCCAAAAAATATACAAATTTTTTCCTTATCATACGAATTACAAACAAACGGTAAAAGTTACGACGAAAATTAACTGGACATTAATTGTAGACAATGTTACAACAAAGAGAATAAAAAAAAATTCAATTCGATATGTTGTTTAGTAATCGAGATAGAAGCGATTTACGAAACCCTTACACTTTTCATGTTTGGGGGGGAACAGGGGGGGAAGCAAGGGGGGTAGGGGCGGGGACTTTTTGCTAAACACTTGTCTAAATGGTAGTAGTCGATGGGGAAAAAATTAACTTTATACTATTTAGTTCCATCTAAAAACACAGGCTGACTGGACTACTATATATTACATCACTTATGCGTGTCATTTTCTCCTTCACATGATTTACGTGGATATCCCACGAGATTTGAGGAACTACGGTAAGGCCCGAATATTTTGTAATCATTTTCTTTTCGAGGCCGTTGTCACCAATTTGATTTTGACACTGAAATTTTTCTTGTTACCGAAATGTATATGATGGGATTTTTCACGTTTCCCATACCACAAGCTTGTGAGATGTTATTTGACATTATCATGGAGAGCATTAGTTTCTATGTTCCCGATGGTTATCTCCGTCACCGACAGCATAGACTGTTTCATCTCCCGGCTTGCAGTACTAACTTGCCAATGGTTATGCCAGTCGGGAGAGCTGTCTTGTTGTTAAATAGAATCACTTTGAATATCGATATGTTTAACATCAATGAAGCATAACTCAAGCATTGTTGCTGTTAGTCTGATTGCGCTTCATTAATGTGCTTAAATCTGGTTGAATAATAATATTATTTCTCTTTTAAAATGCTATGAAATTTTAATTTTGTAATGTTTTAAAAATGAATAAATGAATTGAAAGCTAAGGAAGTATATGGAAATTCAGATCTGGTCACGTAATACGGCAAAAGCCAAGCAACATTTTGGTTCTTCCACCAAGACGACACTGAGAATATTCCTTGGATCGTAACAGCTCTGCCATGGAGGTCGTCAAATTTATGATAGTACATAAATTAATTTCAAGGCCGCTTTAGCAACCAAGCTATTTTATCACAGGCCATTTCGTCAAAGCAGTTTTGTCGCGTCCCCTCTAAAGGGTACCTAGAACATGCCACCTCTTGTCTTGGTCCCCGAACCGATTAATCTTAGGCATTCTCCCGGGGGTCCGGCTTTGTGTTCCGTGCTCAAATTAGTGGTATTGTACGACCAGAAGCACTTAATTACCCGGGGGTCACTGCTAATGATTTTAATTGAAATCTCAGTGGTGGATACCTGACGCCACGGGAACATTATGCACGATGCGGGGCTACATTATTACGTCTATGCAAATTTCAGACATTACAGATATGAGTTCAGTAGTTCACTCAGAACACCGCTGGGACCACTGCCGGCTGTGAAATTTCAGGATATTAAAGTGAATAGGATTTGGTGTTACACACTAGACGTGAATATGAGATTTCACCATTTCAACGAAATATGCCCTCGCTCGGTAAATGTTTTATTTTCCTTTTTGACAAATCATGTATAAAAAGCATTACTATTTAATACAAACGATAGAGTTTGATAAAGAAAACAAAAAATAGCATAAGTGTATATTCCGTATTTATGCTTCAAATTTAATTATTTTAATAATGTTTTTATGTGACAAAGTTAGTAAATGATGTAAGTATAACGTATATATTATAGATTTTCACTATTAATGGAAGATTTATTAATTTCGATATTCATGGAAGATGGATTAAGTAATTGAGGCTGCGGTACAAATTATTAATTTTTTTATTTTTTTATTTTTTTTTTATTTATTAGATTACATATACATTTAGTACAAAAATTTGAGTAGACCCACAAAGCTGTCATATGACAGCTTGTCTGCAGGTTCTAACAATTTAAACATTCTTAATATAATATCTGAGAAAATATTTGTAAATACATTTATAGTTTTAAGGAAACATTAGAATAGATCACATAGTAATATTAGATATTTTAACTTACAATCATAATATATAAGATATTTCAATATATCTGCCTAATAACAAGATATGTAGGCAGCTATATTAAGATATTCAAAGATACATGGAGTTTTCGTTCATTAACCATAGTTTTATCATTTTAGGACTTAGTCTCTCATTTTTTTCAAATTTTATGTTTTTATTGATTTTATTGAAAATCACTGGTATTAGATATTCAAGAGTACGGCTTCCATATTTATTTAATATTCGAGGAGTTTTTAGGCCCTTTCCTTCTCTAAATCTTGTGGTATGTTTGTGTACAAGTAGGTGTTTGTAAGGGCTTTCCCCCATATTATCCATAATAGTAGTGAACCAGTAGAGACCTTTTATTGTAAGTAGGCTCTCTGAGCCATACAGTAGTTTTAAGTTATGTCTCTGTTTGTAAATATTTGTTGTGACAATTTTTTTTATTATGGCAGTTTGTAAATTTTCAATATATTTAATGTAAGTAGTGCTTGCATGTCCCCAAGTTCGAATACCATATCTAAGGATGGATTCGACCATAGAAAAATATATGAGTTTAAGAGTACAATGAGGCAAAATAAATTTTAATTTGTAAAAGTTACTAGCTAAGGATCTGAGCTGGTTACAAATTTTAGCCACTTGTTTATCCCACTTAAAATTGTTATCAACAATTATTCCCAGATAAGTATATTCATTTGTGAAATCTATTTTTTCACAGTCACAAACATTAACAATTCCTCTATGTATACAGTCAAAGCTATGAGCGGTTATTTTAGGAACATTCCACATTTTCAAACTTGGTGATTTTATGTACATGCATTTGGTTTTTTTCACATTAATAATTAATCCTACATCATGAGCCCATTTGAGAAGCTCGTTAAAATCTCTTTGTAATTCTTGTATAGCTATTTCAGGATTTTCATGTGATACAACAAGAGCAGTATCATCAGCAAAAATGAATCGACGAGCTTTTTTGAAAATCTTACACATAGCAATTACATATATAATATATAATTTTGGACCTAGAATTGACACTTGCGGTACTCCCGATTTGATGTATCTTGATTTACTTATTATATTTAAAATCTTAACACTCATTTTTCTATTTTTCAAATAGTTTTTGAAGAATAAGAGGAGTTTACCCCGGATACCTATAAATTCAAGTACTTTAATTATTTGTAAATGGCTAAGTGTGTCGAAAGCTTTTGAGAAATCAATAAATAGAACCAATACATGTTGTTTACAGTTTAGTTGTGAATTTATATGATTAGAAAATTTTTCGAGCAATTTATCGCAACTTTTATTTTTTTGAAAGCCATACTGGCATTCATCAATAATACTCAGATTATTTAAGTATTTATCTAAATTTATTGATATATATTTTTCTAAGATTTTTTCTAATGCAGGAAGTAAGGAAATCGGCCTGTAATTGTTTATTAAAGAGTGATTTCCATTTTTAAAGATAGGCCTTACAATGCTATATTTTAGTTCATCGGGAATATGGCCCGTATCAATTATTCTGTTAATTAAGTGAGCGATTATAGGACTAAGTAATTTAACATGTGTTTTCAAATCATACATACGAATTAAATCTATGCCTGGTGTCTTGGAATTTTTCATACCTCCGATAATTAATTCGATTTGCTTTGTATTTGCTCGTGGTAGATACATTGTGTGATTTAAATATTCCGGCGTGTATTCTGACGCTCGGACATCACATACATGTAATAACTTATTTACCCCCTCATCAAAAAAGTCTGCAAAATTTTCTGCCACTGCATCTTTCGATTCGGATTTTAAGAAATATTTTGATATGACTTCATCACAACCGGATTTATCTTTCCTACCTAAAGTTTTATTAATTTCATTCCATGTTTTTTTAATGTCTTTGAAACAGTGTTTAAATTTATAATTAAAGTATAATTTTTTTGTGTTTATTATTTGTTTATTTAATTTATTTCTGTATTTTTTGAAATCGGTTTCATATTTTTTGTTGTTAGGTGAGTTTTTCCATTTCCTCCAAAGAGTATCTCGTGTTTGTATATTTTCAATGAGGCTATCATTCATCCAAGTTTTTTGATAATTGCGATATTTTTTATTAAATTTTGTGATGTTACTTAGTTCATAAATATTTTTAAATTTCGATTTCATTTCTTCGTACAATACATTTGGTTCAGATAATTTTAGCATTTCATTCCAATCGGTGATTGAGATAAATAGATTAACTTTTTTTTCAGAGAGTGCAGTATAGTACTCAGTGTGCGATTTGTCTAAAGTGTGTTTGTCGTAGTTAGAGAAATAAATCGTCGTTGCAATTAGGTAGTGGTCAGCTATTATTGTTTCACATACGCACGAACTGATTTCTATGGTCTCCCTCTCTCTTATATAAATATGGTCTAGACAAGTAGCCGTTATATAGTTTGACAATACTGCTTCTCGTGTCACATCGTGAATAGACAAATTTCATTAATTTTTAATTACAAATACAAATTGGATTCATGAAAAAAAACCCACGGAAATGTGATGTTACTTTTAGCTTATGCAATTGGGGATATAATGATTATTTGGATAATCTTTATTTGGATAAGCCTTTCAATACGCCGATAATTTTGTTTCACAGTCTTACTCATAGTTTTTTTAAACTTTTATGTTAAGATTCAGGATGCTTTTATCATTACATCGACTTCACAATATTTGTAAGTTGAATAATACTTTGATCTCTTAGCCATGCTTTAAATACATTTATTTCTGTTATTTTTTGTTTAATTTGGTAGAGCATTTTAATGTTTTGTAGCATATAATTTAATATTTCTGTATGCAAAAAATGTGTCCAAACTGATAGTAACCAATATACAGGGTGTCCCAAAAGAAAGTTTATGTTTAGTGGATCGATTTAAAAAAAAAGTAAGGGTTCTATCGAAAAAATGTTTATTAAATACTAAAATACACAATTTGGGAATTTATTTCTTAAAAATAATATCGTCCAAATGTAATCCCTCCCATTCGCGGCATTCATTTAATCGAAGACTAAAATTTCTTATGATGGCTCGACAGGTAGGTTTCGTGATGGCTGCCATTTCGTGATGGATATTTTCTTTTAATTGCATCGGGGAAGTCGGATTTTTGGTGTTCACTTTAGATTTGAGATAACCCCACAGGAAAAAGTCCAAAGGGGTTAAGTCAGGACCACGATGAGGCGAATTTATCTCACCTCTCCTAGGGATCAATTTGCCAGGGAAAATTTCACGAACTCATGGCAGAGGACGTATGTGATATTGCTCTATCTTGCTGAAACCATGTTCTTTGGTTATAGCCAGTAAGTTTGTAGGAGTGCAGCAGGTCTTTGTACAAAATGCTGTGTAACGATGATCTGTGCACATTTAAAGCACTTGGCGCGCATCCGAATTGAAAAGTGTGAGTCGTCACGAAAATACTGATAAACACTCTACATTTTCTACAGTTATCGAAGACCTTGGTCGCCCGGATTTTGGTTTTGCCAGCGTTGTACCGATCTCTTCAAACTTTTTGACACATTTTCGAATGAGAGGAATGCTTGGCGCATCATTGAATTGACGAAAACCTCAAATATTGCAGAATCTTCTACGCGCTAGTCGCAGAATCACCATTTTTGTAAAACCCACGCACGCACAACGCGCAGTCGCTCCCGAGAAATGCTTCACAGCGACTAAATTCCCAAGAGCCAGGCTACTGATTGACATATCCCCCGCGCCCCTCGGAAAAGTTGCGTTCACACAGAAAGCAAAACTAATACAAACTTTCGTTTAGGACACCCTGTACTTCGGCTTATTTCCCTGGTAGAGTATTTATGTCGTGTAATGAAGTATTCAGATATGTTTTTTTTTAAGATTAAAAGAAATATTTTTAAATAAAGTTTCTGAACATTGTTGACTCGAATCATAACTTTCAGTATTGCCTTTAGTGATCTTTTTTGGTCTCTGTTGAGCCGTTCTGTGTGAGTTAATTTTTGGCTTATATGTTATGAGGCTGGAGAGAGCGGGAAACTGGCATGGTATTTACCTGACTCTTCAGTACCTAAACACTGTAAAATAATGTCTGTGGCAATATTGTTGCCAAATTTAATTTCGCCTAATTCAACCGCCTTATGGCGACCGCATAGATATTAATGTTTGGTGCCATTATTGGCACCCCCTTTGGTGGAAAGATTGAATGCCTTCTGTTATTATTGTGCTCAAATGCACCCTTGATAAAAATAATAGGAGAATTTCAGGTACAGTCACCTCAATACAAATTTCCGGTTATACCTAATATGTGATATATATCCTTAAAATGAATGATTCTAATATTTATTTATTTATTTGATCATTACAAAGAAAACTAAGAAACACTATTATTTATTAATTTATTTATTGAAAAAAAAGCATACCACAGGCAAAATCAAAAGCCGCTCATCTAACTAGGACTTCCTGAGCTGAGATATGCAGCTTTACAAATACAGGAAATAAAAAAATATATGCGTAAACTTAAAATATTCAAATTATAAGCCTACACCATCATTACAGAAATGAACGTAATAGTTATTCAATCTAAAAAAATACAGCTGGACAGTAGGTAGGTACATTAACAATTCACAGCAATAAAAATGCTCCTTCTTCCACTTTCCCATCTCTTTCCCTTTCCCACTACCTTCAGCCTCACAACATACCCCAATTGGGGAAACCATAGTCTCACAGGCTCCAGACGGGAGCAGCTGGGACTCTTGTGAGGTATTCACATGAAAAAAATAAAATAAAAAGCAACCCTTGGTGGCTTATCAGCCACAATCATAAGGTGATCGTACTGACAATAAGAGGGATAGCTTGAAAAACAATATATAACAAAAATAATAATCTCTTCATATTAATAAAAGTCCCCCATCGCGTCTGTCTGCCTGTCTGTTCGCAATAAAATCAATAACTACTGAACGGATTTCACGCGGTTTCCACTAATAGATTGTGTAAATTGGTTGAAATATAAAATATATAAAGGAGAATATCTAAATGTGCTGAAAGAGCGTGCTGGCAAGCAGGCGGTGTGGATTTGATTTGTATGCAAATTAACAGATGGCGGTGGTTATAAAGGTTGGGGCACCATCCACTACATGGCGTTCGATTTTGTTTAATTAAGAATTTGTCTACATTTCGTTAGCCACAGCAACGCGTAGCCGGGTCAGCTAGTAAATAATAAAAAAGAATACTAATAAAACGATAAATAATGATAACAATAACAAAATATATATATATATATATATATATATTTATTATATGCATAATAATAACAAAAATAATATAATTAACCATATTATTATAAGCAAATTAAAAGAAGTATATATTTTTTAAATTAGGTTAGTTTAGGTTTGGTTAGGTTAGGTTAGGTTTCCAGTCTCTCCCGATCCGGCCCGCCACAAAGGAGGTGGTCAAATGCATGCGCCGCCAAAATCTAGACAAACCTCATATGCTAAGTCACGACAAGTAACAAACCACCCGGACAGAGGTATTGATTATCCAATAAATGATTCCCGGTGCGGCGGTACCCAAACCCGCCTCCCAAATTGAGAAGATAAGGATCCAGGTAAAAAATTACACGTAAGTTAGCAAGAAGTATCCAAAAGTATTTGGACTAAAGACAGTAAAGACATTTGAGAAATATGAAGATTTTTCTGTTTCATATGAATGACAACTGTAGGTCATGATAATACTTGTTCGTTCTAGACAAGATCTTCAAATTTAAATACGCCGAGAAAAACGGATTAAAATGAAAAAACAGCTAGCTTCTTCTTACAGAAGGTTTAATATATTTTTTTTAATTTTTAACCCACTTTATAAGTCCAGAGAGAAGACAAGTCTTGGGGCTGATAAAGTTGAGTAAATTTTTTGTACGTTTTCTGTAGAAATTTGACACAGTAATAATAATAAATAACGTTAAATTTCTATAGCCCAGTTTTCTGTCACTTCACTTCAATATTAACAAAACTCTCACCTCAAAATTAGACAAAACATGTTTAAATTCCGGAGTGATTTATTTTCATCATCATCATCACTATTGGCTCTACAACCCCTGGTGGGTCTTGACCTCCTCAAGAATCTTCCTCCACTCATCTCGGTTTTGTGCCAGTTCTCTCCAGTTTAGAAGCTCCAAGGTAGATATGTCTTTGAGGACGTTGTCGCTCCATCTTAGTCTTGGTCTTCCCAGGCTCCGTCGCCCTATTGGTCTTTGGTGCTTGATGCTCGGTCATTCTCTCCACATCCACAGCCACCGAAGTCTTCCCAGTTTAATAAATTTTGCGACGTTTAGCTCCTTAAACAAAGTATAGAGCTCATTGTTATAACGTCTGCGCCAAAATCCATTTTCTAGAACCGGTCCAAAGATGCGCCTCAAAATTTTTCTTTCAAAAACGTCCAGTGCTCGCTCATTCCTCTTAGTCAGTACCCAAGTCTCAGCTGCGTACGTAAGTACTGGTCAGATAAGTTTTTTGTACACTAATATCTTCGTGTATCTGGACAGCAGTGTGGACTATTTGATTTATTTGACACCCGTTTTATTCCATTATTTTTAATGAAATATTTTGGAATCGCGTTTGAACTTTTACTCTTTGCGAAATACCTACATTCCAAGATAAAAAATTAATTTCTTGATACACTCGAAGAAAATCTTTCAATAAAATATTATAACAAATTCCAAGACTTCAGGAAGAACACGGAGAAGAAAAACACGTATTCCAAATATTTGTATCAATATTATCAATCTTTTGAAAAAAAAGTGATTTTGAATTCATACTATTTCAAGAAATCTTCAAAAGAAAAACCGGCGGTAAAAATGAAAGTATTGCTCTCAAAAACCTCATTTCGCAAATCCTCCGAGATGTCTTTTCACAGATCACATCGCAAAAGATATTTGTTTCTTTTGCAATAAAGAAAACAGCCAAAACATCACTCAATGAAATAATAAATTGAGGCCATTTCTCCGCTCAGATAACCAATAGTTTCGGTCCATAGCAAGAAAAGAGCAATAATCTTTTATCCACTCGGATAAAGTATGGCATATTATTTTCGTATTTTCTTCTCAATGCGCGTATTGGTAATAACCCAGAGTTTGCTTTTCACGTCACACAATATTAATCCAAATCTTAAGTTGCGATTGTTACGTTCTGTGTTACCCTTGACTAAAAACTGTGACGGAGAACTATAAATAAATATACGAGCGAAAAAAATGTGTTGTGTGTATGGTGGTAATTCTTAACTCTTACGGATTTTCTCCTGAAAATACTTAAATGGAGAAAAATTACTAGAATTGTCACGAACAATATCGTGAAACGAGAGAATGTGGACTGTAAATCTATATTTGTAGAAGCAAGATTGTGAGTCCATTTTTTGGTGCATTAACCTCGGATATGTTCCATTCATCAACATGTAGACAAACCTGATGATTTTTATCTGGATTTATTCCAGCATATTTCTTTTTTTTTATTTATTTATTTACGCCCATTTAGGCTTTTACATACATATATACACTTAACAATATTTACGAAATTATACTAGTAAATAGTGCAGGAAATGACTGTTTACAACACTTGCACATAAACAAATATAAAGCAAAAATACTATTGAATTTGATCCACACAGTATGCAGGCACAAAATATAAAAACAAAAAAAAAATACTATAAAAATAGAATTTGATCAGCACAGGATGCAGGCACAAATTATTAAAAAAAAAATACAAAAATAGCTTCTCTCCTTCAGCCGACAAAACACCACCAATATGCTAGTCAATTCAAACAGTTTCATCAACACATTCCCCTACTTGATGAAAAAAACTTCAATAAGGTATGTTTATATATTAAAATTGATGTATTAAATATATCAACAACATCGGAGTATTTGTTTCCAAGCTGTTGAATCCGTCGCATAGGAGTATAATATTGGCATGTTGACTTAGAATTGGCATAATAATATGGTAGGTACTGTCTTGTGACTGACCTGCCTGGAGTATGAAAGGAGATTACATATAATAAATCAGGGGTGTCAAACATTGAATTAATGATTTTATACAAACAGGTTAAATCGAAAATGATTCTACGATCCGATAATTTTATTAAATTTAATGAACGAAGTAGGTTATCGTAATTTAGGTATTCACTAGGAATGCCCATTTTAAAATTTACATATCTTAAAAATTTATTTTGGATTCTTTCAATCGCATGTGAATGAACCTCATAATTTGGGGACCAGACCGTGGAATTATATTCTATATGACTCCTTACTAGTGACATATATAAAGTTTTTACAGTATTGACATTATTAAAATCGCTAGACACCCTTAAAATAAATCCCAACATTTTCAAAGCTTTATTGGTTATTATTTCTATATGCTTGATAAAGTTGAGTTTCGTGTCAAACCAAATACCTAAGTCATATTTATATATATTTCGCTATTTAGTTTGGTGCAGAGTCCAGATAATTAGAAAATGATCTACCCAAAGATAATTATAATCATTTACGGTCCCAGATAAAATAGAACCAAATAAAATGAAAGCTCAGGTAAAGACATTTTTAGTAATTTTCATCAATGCTCTGCTTTGTCGTGGAATCATATATTACACACTAGATTTTGCGCCCAGCTTCGCTCGCATAGCATTAGGGGGGTTCCCACTCCGCCTCCACCACCTTCCCTATCCCCATACCACTCACCCCTCCCCTTCTCTCCCTCTCCCCCCCTTCCCCCTCTCGAACCCCTCTCCCCCTCAATAACCACATACCCGTTACATTCATTTTCCAAACAGCTCGCGTTCCACCTATTAAAGCGTAACATTCAAACACAAATAGTTTTGCATTTATAACATTAGTATAGATTAGTATAATTTCAACTATCAAAGGGATCTCCGTAGTACCCTAAACAAATAAATAAAATGACAGCGCACGTCAAATAATTACTTATAGTTACCAAGCAACCCTTCGCTTTTCGTCTGGATAATAAACGTATAATACATAATTACATAACGCCAGAGCTTACCTATATATACAGCCTATATTACTGGCAAATAATGTAATAATAACATACATCCATACAAACTTTGGCCTTTATAATATTAATAGGAAGGATATAAACATTAAAACCAAAATACGTGAAACCTATAACGCGAGTGACATGCTTCTCCCAAACGAATAGTTTCCCAGCCACTGGGGAGTATCGTCAGTTACTGGAATACAAATTGGCTTTGACGTAACATTTGCCCAAATAGGTTTCGTTTCCCTCGAGATCAAAATTAATCAGACCAAGACACGGCAAGACGTTGTATGCTGTACACACCTTAACGTTATTATCAGAACCACATTGACGTATTAATATTGGCGTACCAATGAAGAATCACGTACGCATTGTGTTCACAGGAATTTGGGATAAATTCAATAAAAAATGTATGCAAATTCGTCTTCTAAGATCCAAATAAATGGTTGCATGTCTTCAAAGTTTATCACGTTCAATGTACATCGCATCGTTGATGAGTGCCATTTTGAATTATTTGCATTCGAACACTGATCTCCGCCAGTTTCAGCTATCGATCGAAATGTGTTATTCTGTCAAGCATAAAACAAGATCGTTCTGCTTTATAGGTGACCACATTTTGATCAAAAGTTGAAAGGGGTCGTCCATTAATCACGTGGTGTTTTTTAGCAGCTTTTTAACCCCCCCCCCCCCCCCCCCGTGGTGATATTTGGGAGGTTTTAGACTAACCCCCCCCCCCCCAAATCACGTGTATTTTTTTAGTACAAAGTATTTTGAAATTTTCAGAATATTATCACGAAAAATAAATACACGTCATATCTCATTATACCCCCCCCCCTGGTGATATTTCGTGATTTTTTCCGAACCCCCCCCCCCCCTTAGAGCCTCACGTGATTAATGGACGACCCCAAACGGACGAAGAAAAGGCGTTTTTAAGCGCACTTGAAGTGAAATGTCACAAAACTGCGCTATATAAATACAATGTTATTATTATTATTAACGGGGACCGTCCAATTAATTTCGTCAAATTGATGGCCAGCAAATATGAACATTAATATAATGTTTTTTAAACTAAATTGTTCATATTTATTTATCCCAGAATTCATATTCTGTCTTCTATATACTATGAACAGAAGACAATAAATATATTGTCTTCTGTTCAACCCCCAGGTCTCGGCCATATTTTGTCAGAGGGTCAAAATATTTCCACTTTACAATAAAATCGATCGAAAATTAAAAACTGTTTTTGAAAGGTGATAAAATAACACTTAAAAAAATTATAAAAAACATAATTTTCGAAATATAAATTTTTTTTAATGCAGATATAAAAAGTATGAAAAATGGCTCACCTTACGCTTTTTCTAACTAACTTAGTGACAACGAAAAAATAAAAACACAAACATATTTTATTAGATAAATGTATTATTAACCTTATTATCCACCTTACTTTTTTGTCGTTCCATGTAAAAATAATGAAAAAAAAACTTTTTTCATTGCGATCAGAAACTTTGGTTTCATAAAGATCTACCGTCTACCTTTTACTTATTTTGATGTAAATTTTTATATTTGAGCATAAAGCGTGGTGTTTTTGTTTTCTAACAGCGTTTATATAATATTTCTCACTATAATATTAAGGGAAACACCGATTTCTATGAGACCTGTGTGAGTTGTTCTGAAAACCGAACAAATTAAAGAATAAAATATATAATACCTTTCGTACGCCTCAATGGCTTTAAAATCTATATTGAAAAGTGCATTATTTCCGGAAGAATTTCAAGAAGTTACTTCAAACAATTTTTTTATATTCTGGCCAGAAAATATACAGCTAAAATATCGTGCGTTGGAAAGATGTGATAATATGCGAATACGTAGCAAAGTCGCAAACCCAAAAATGGTAGGAATTCTTTCGTTAACTCACTCGTGAAAGGTATTGAGAATGTAAATGAAATCTACCATATTGTACCGACACGTTTTTATAAAGAATCTTTGGAGCTTTGATATTAAACTTTCTGCCAAAATATTTATCAAACGAGAATTATTTTTGTAAAACATTAGTAGTCAGTCTTAAATTTAACGTACCTTCAAATAATAATACAACCAAAAACAGTAAGCTATGCCAATTGTTAAAAACATTCCTCTTCTGATAGTGAATGATAAAATTGTAATAATGTAAATGAGTTTTTTTTATTTAACCAATTATTTGTTTGGCAATATGAATTGTTCCAAGAAACTTTGTTGGGATTGTATCTGTCGAGTCGGTTTAAAATTAATAATAAACAAAAACAGAACAAGTTTTTTCTACCTAATTTTATGTAGGAATGGCTGCTGAGACCTTTTCTCACAATACTGAAAATTGGATTTGACAAACAGAATAACTTTTCATTGAAGAAGAACATAACAATGATAATATAAAGGAAAATCTGAAAGAGAACAAGGCACAGAAAAACAGAAAAAGAAAATGGAACAAATAATATGGAAAAAAGTTTATGATAATATTAAATAAATAAAATGAAAATACTTGGTTTTAAGTCACTTTATTGATATTTTGTAGTCTTCCGGTTTCGGTACCTCCGGACCATCATCAGGACTGTTATAAAAATACTATCAAATACAGAGGAATATACACAGATTGTTAAGAAAGAAAGGGACAGTCCATTAGAGTGGGACAGGGCTTCAGTTATGGGAGAAAAGTGGGGGAGGGGAGTGTGGGATAAATGAAGTAACGTGAAACATACTTCTATAAAAGGGCTGAAGGTTAATTTTTTTTTACATGAATACCGCACAAGAGTCCCAACTGCTCCCGTCTGGAGCCAGTGGGATTATGGCATCCCCAATTGGGGTATGTTGTTAGGCTAAAGGTAGTGGGGAGGGGAAGGAGATAGGGAAGAGGAAGGTGGGGAAGTACCTGGATATTCAGATCTGGTCACCAAATACGACTAAAACCATTTCAAGCAACGTTTCAGTTATGAATGGTGGTCTTACACCAAGGCGATACTGAGAGTATCTTCCACTCTGGA
The DNA here is from genome assembly GCA_917880885.1 of Limnephilus marmoratus. Classification (NCBI taxonomy): domain Eukaryota; kingdom Metazoa; phylum Arthropoda; class Insecta; order Trichoptera; family Limnephilidae; genus Limnephilus; species Limnephilus marmoratus. The sequence goes on along the minus strand of OU862931.1, from coordinate 14,228,059 downwards.
ACATGCTGCAAATATACTACCTATTATTTTAAATGAATAAATTGTGAAATAAAACAAATTTATCAAATAAAACTTATTTGCCACACCGAGATTCGATCCCGCGACCTTCGGAGTGCGAGTCAAGAGCCTTACCGCTGGACTAATTAATTATTATTAATGATTTCAACCTATGAATTTACCGATTTTTTTTTATTTCCAAGGCTTCTAAATAGTTAAGTTTTGAACCTTTTCCATTTTTGTGAAGGACTTTAATTCCTGTAAAGACTTTAATTCGGTTAAAAGTGTGATCTTTACCAATTAAATGTTCCGCGAACCTGAACTAGTTAGGCATCTTACGTGTTCTTTTATTCTAGGATATTCTATTCTGATGTGGTACGGATGTGTCGAAACCAACAGACTATAAAATATCAATAAAGTGACTTAAAACCAAGTATTTTCTTATAATTTATTTAAAATGTCAAGTCAAAATGTGGTTTCTTCTTTTGAAAAAAGAAGATAAAATTGTTAATTCTAAAATTTAAAACATGAGATTGACTAAAATTACGGTTTGACATAAGGTGGCAATGGCGGAATTGGTAAACACGTATCAGACGGTCCGGGTCCGACGGGAGGTCTGGATTCGAGTCCCAGTTGCGACTATTATCTTTTTCTATTTTTCTAAGTCTTGTTCTCTTTAATATTTTTTATATTACATTGATCAAGAGTTGTAAAAAGCGAGCTTAATTATAAAAAAATAGAATAATAATTATTCATTTAAAATGTATAGTAAATATCTAGTACAGATATATATCTCACTTTACTTGAACAGTAGACCAGGCAATTTAAACCACTATATGTGTAAACGTAGATAAACCGCTTCGCACTGCTACTTACCACTTTAAGGTTTCCCCAACTTGGCCTGGCTCTACATAATGTATGCTTTATAAATAATATTGCTTGGCAAAGGTATAAAATTAAATATTAAGGCACAAACGAATAACGAACAATATTAATAAATAAATTTATTATGTCATAATTATTCGTTTGTTGTTTGAGAGTTGGTGGAGGTCAACATGGGAATAACAATGTTATTCAACGAGAAAATGTTACCGAGAGTTACTTGATGCGGTACAGATTTATTGGGGGATATTATTCTACGATGTATTCTATCATTAGGATTCGTTAAAGTTCACACAATTTTTTGTAGTACCTACCTGTAACTTTTTTGAATAGAGCTTTGTTGAAAATCGGTTTAAATTGGAATAAAATTTTTATTTTAACTAGCAGACCCGGCCACACGTTGCTGTGGCTAACGAAACACAACGCCATTACCCAACCGTTATAAAATCCACACCACTCGCTTGCCAGCTGCCCGCTGTCTGCATTGAATATTTGAATTTTTCGGCTTTTCTATACTATAATAAGCATTTATTATACAAATAAACCTTCCTCTTGAATCACTCTATGTATTGGTGAAAACTGCATGAAAATCCGTTGCGTAGTTTAAGAGATCTATGCGCACATACATTTTGAGTGACTTCATTTTATACTATGTAACTAGCAGACCCGGCCACACGTTGCTGTGGCTAACGAAACACAACGCCTTTACCCAACCTTTATACAATCCACACCACCCGCTTGCCAGCTGCCCGCTGCCCGCTGCCTGAATTGAATATTTGAATTTCTCGACTTTTCTCTACCATAATAAGCATGTTTTTATACATATAAACCTTCCTCTTAAATCATTCTATCTATTGGTGAAAACCGCATGAATATCCGTTGCGTAGTTTAAAAGATCTATGTGCACATACATTTTGAGCGACTTCATCAAATAAAATAATTCAAATCAAATACCTACTTACTCTAGGACATCTATTTTCCAATTTCTTCCGTAGAACGAATTTCAACTATAGTACGGCCCGCCAGCCGTTTTAAATCGCTCAAAAATATGTTTTCTTTGAATTTCTCGGCTTTTCTCTAATATAATTTACATGTATTATACATATAAACGTTCCTATTCAATCACTCTATCTATTGGTGAAAACCGTATGAAAATCCGTTGCGTAGTTTAAAAGATTAACGCGCACATACATTGTGAGCGACTCCATTTTATACTATGTAACTAGCAGACCCGGCCACACGTTGCTGTGGCTAACGAAACACAACGCCATTACCCAATCTTTATAAAATCCACATCACCCGCTTGCCAGCTGCCCGCTGCCCGCTGCCTGAATTGAATATTTGAATTTATCGGCTTTTCTCTACTATAATAAGCATGTTTTATACATATAAACTAATAAACTCGCCACTAATTATACAATGCTTGCAATGCAACACTGGATATTTGAAAATGGAAAATCAAATACCTACTTGCTCTAGGACATCTATTTTCCAATTTCTTCGGTGGAACGAATTTCAAAAGTGACTATAGTTTGGCCCGCCAGTCGTTTTAAATCGCACAAAAATAGGTTTTCTTTGAATTTCTCGGCTTTTCTCTAATATAATTTACATGTATTATACATATGAACATTCCTCTTCAATCACTCTATCTATTGGTGAAAACCGTATGAAAATCCGTTGCGCAGTTTAAAAGATTAACGCGCACATACATTTTGAGTGACTTCATTTTATACTATGTAATGATAATGATAATGATGATAATGATAATGATAATGATGATAATGATGATGATGATAATGATGATGATAGCTAATCCGCCGAAACGTAGACCCGCATTCAAAAGCCCTTAACCCTTCAGTTAAACAACGTTAAAAAACTTATAAAAATAAAGGTTTTTTGAGTTCTCTTGTTGATGTAGATTCACCAGTTTTCCACTTGGACCACTAGTTTCCGGACACCATATATAAGCACAACGACCATGGCTGCACCGGATGAGGTATTAGAGGTGAAAGAGAACAGTGCTGTTTTTCACGTCCTTACGATTGCATTTATACCTATCCACTTATTCAAGGAAAATTTACAAATTTCGTTTTTTTTTAATGTTTCTCCAAGAGCATTCCAGTTTTAGAAGAAATGTCGGTTTTTCATAGCAACATTTTATGAATAAAATTAAATTAACAAAATTAAAAATGGACAGTAATTATATGTAATTATTATTTATGACCTAGAAGGAAAACCAAAAGCCAGCGTCAAAGAATGTGTGGTGATAACCCAAAACCTCCCCATGGGCTACAAAAGGGTAGACAGTACACATTTATCAGTTACCACATTCACCGGATAACATTGTTTAAATTATTTGTTCTTCTATTTGGCTAGAAATAATGGCTTGCCTACATAACTTGGAGGTCAAGGTTATCAAGGTCCTTGTTTCAAAATTAAGAGGTAAAATATCTAAAGTTGAATTTAGATGAAACGAGCAAGCGCTTATTCTATTCTGGTCTTACAAATTATTTTAATGTAAGCAGTTATAGAGCATTCTTTCGGTGCTCCGAGTGCATTCTGAGTGTCGAAATTTATTAGAATACTCTATGAATGCTCATTTGTTAGAAGTAAGCGCTGGAAGTGCTCCCGAACAGAGCATTCCTAGAGCGATCACGAAGGAATCTTCGTGATCGCTCGTAGAGGCGGTCTCTTCGAAGTTTTCTCGTGTTTGTTGTGTGTGAATTGCGTCGACGTATTTGGACTAATTATGGACTGGAGTACTAAAAAAAAGTCTATAAATGGTAGAAGCGTACTGAAATTTCAGTTTGTGTCATAACAAAAAATGCAGCACTTGAAATCACATCGTTCTCACTGGCGGATATGATAAAGTAAACGCCATTAATGATTGTTGGAGAATGAGCAATGAGTGTCGCCTGAACTAAACATCCCTAGAGCATCTGCAAGAATTCTAGTTCTCGTTTTCTCGTTCTTGTTTGTTGGTATTAATGGTATAAATGGAGAAAACGAATAACCGTTTCAACTAAAGATCAAGAAAGAACGCTCTTGTTCCACCTCTAGCTCCTATGCTCGTTTGATCTAAATACACCTTAAAGATGATTGATGCCAATTCTTCAGAATACAGCCTGTTGGAATACCGGTAAAAAAATTCTCGCTTAACATCTATTTTTACTCGCAATCGATTCATTATAACACGGGCATCTAGCAAACGGTTATGTGAGTAGAAATGGGTATAATAAAGTAATTAACAGAAAAGCAAAAACGTGGGTTTTTTTTCAACTGAATGAAAACTGTAAACGATTGAGAATAAGGAGAAAAAATTGGGTGTAAAAGAGAAATTAGTAGGTTTTCTACTCCTGGAGTCATGACAAAGAAACAGACCTCTCCTTTATGGAAAATGGTAGCAGTCCAAAACAGAGCCTTGTAGGGGGAAAAATAAAGCAACAAAACAGCAACATTTTAATAATTCTCTCAAATTAAATTCTTGAATGAACGACGAAATAAGGGAAGACAAGGAATAAAAGTTAAAATAAGATTTTGGGATAAACAAGAGGAGGGAGAAAAGAAAGATAAAAAGGTGTTTGAATAGTTAGAGGGAACGACGGTCATTAAAATGAATAATTTATTAATTACGTACTTAAAGTTTCTCGAATCATTTATTGGAGACGAATCATACAATTGATTTTAATAATTCAATAGGGTTGCTATACACGTAATCCATTTAGAAAAACTTGAAATCTTGGACATTAGAAGGAGTGTAAAGATGAGTATAAGTATATTAAATAACCAAAAAATATTTTTAAGTGACCGGTTATAAAATTTTTTCCCTTAGAAAATAAATTACGCTTTCTTCCCCCTCCCACCCCCCCCCCCCCCCCCACCCTACCCATAGCCCCGACCTACCCTTCCCGACCTTCCCTCTCGCGCCCTCAGTTTTATGTAAACCCTGTTGAAGTAGGTCTTGGTGTGTTGGTTTTTAAACAATAAAATTCGATGAAATCTTCTGTGCCTTTGTAGATCTACAAAAAGCATACGACCGAGTTGACAGGAAAAAGCTATGGAAAGTATTGTCCAAGTATGGAGTGAATAAGTATCTCATACAGGCAAGTGCGTCTCTGTATGAGGGGAGCGTTGCATGTGTTAGGGTGAACGGCGATTTTACGGGGTGGTTTTACATCACAAAAGGTGTTAAACAAGGCTGCGTAATGTCGCCGTGGTTATTCAATCTATATATGGATAATTGCATGCAAGAATTGAAAGAGATGGGATTGGGACCCTGATGTATGGCAGTGAGGCATGGAACTGGCAGAGGAAGGATGAAAGTAGAATGAACGCTGTAGAAATGAGATCCCTGAGGCGTATGTGTGGTAAAACCATGTACAATCGTGTGAGAAATGTTGAAATCCGCAAAGAATGCAAGGCTGATGTAAGCGTAATGAGTAAGATCAAGAAAGGAACGCTCCGATGGTTTGGGCATGTAGAGCGAATGAACGAGGAAAGGAGTGTAAGGAGAATGTATGACGCAAATGTGAATGGTAGAAGAAGTCGAGGACGCCCAAGAAAGACATGGCACGACCAAGTGAATCAGATACTTGAGTCGGGCCATGTCAAGAGTCAGAATAATAGAAGAGAATGTATGAGACGTTGTATAAATGTAAACGAGGCAAGGAATGTGTGCCAAGACCGGGATGTTTGGCGGTCCGTCCTCTCTGCCTACCCCTGCGGGGAAACGGCGTGATGGTTAGTTAGTTAGTTAAATTCGATGAAAATAAGTATTTTATTAATTTTTTAATAAAATAGGAACCCCTAGGAACTCTCGAAAAATTGTTCGGTGCCCTTGAGGTGATTGTTCATAACGGCGGGAATCTACTTACTATACAAATATTATTATATTTTGCGTAATTATTGATTTTAATATTTTGCGTAACGTCGAAATTATGAATTAAAATAACATTAAATATAAAGTGCTTGATGAGGTTTCTTGAAATCCATTGATTGGTATGGGTTACAAAAGGGAGCACATTTTTTATTAGATGCAGATAAACATAGAAGTCTGGATCCAAGAATTTCAATATTCTTTAACAGTTAGTTTACATTTTAGATATTGAGTCGAGTTGCAAATGAAGACACTGATTATTTCCTCTGATGAAGGACCAAACAATGCTCACGTTGACTCAACAGGAAAGAGGAAGCCCAAAATAGTTAAATTATACAAAATTTTAGGCCAATAATCCATTGAAAGTAATCAGAAGAAGAAGAACAGAGTGACAAGTCCATTACAGAGAGAACTAAATTTATAGACAAAATGCTATTGTGTAATGTTACCTGCAGCGGCTTTGCAAGACTCCTTTTCTTATTGTTATAAACATACTTGTGATATTCATATGTATAGTACGAGTATGTATTTTATAATACGCTTCAGATTTTATGTCCGGGTTAAATCTTTCCCACAGGAAAAAACTTAATCCTTTCACACACTTTTCCACAAATGATCATCGACTCAATCCACGTTATGCAATTGCACCATATATGTAAGTATAATAAATACCAAATAATACAAGAACAACATGTCAAAGAGACCAAATGGGAAAATAATTCACCGACTCCAGATATTTTCATATCAGAGGGTTCGGCTCGGTGGAACTCCTAATTGGACCTATAAATCCTACTGATCCCTCAATATAAAAAATTAAAAAATCTTTTGTAATCTTACATGTATTTAAAATGACTGATTTTTGCATGTTTATATATAAATTTTTTGACAGATCTAATATGCCTAAATTTTGAATGAGAGGGCTAGGTATAATGCCAGAAGTCGAAATAACAAAAAATGTAGGTATATATTAATGTATATACTTTTTATCTAATATGCCTAAATTTTGAATGAGAGGGCTAGGTATAATGCCAGAAGTCGAAATAACAAAAAATGTAGGTATATATTAATGTATTAAATACTGGGGTATTATTATTGCTAAAATCAATGATCTGCTAATACTGTCCTCTTTCGAGTAAAATTGAAAATAATAAAAAGTATAGATGGCTGAACGCCTGTTGTGTTTTCTAGTAACTAATCATCAGTTAGTAAAGTAGATACCTAACCCAGCTGTTGATGTCTTGTTGACAGTTTTGTGGAGTTTATTTTTTACAGTGCACGCTTTTTATCTTCCCTCTTTTTACCTGAAGCAACCAACAAACCAAGAGATCTTCTGAACCGAGATGCCGAGGATTATATTCCATGTAAAGTCAAGGAATAGTGAAAATTATGAGTAACGTAAAATTGTAAATAAATTGTCGAATACGGTGACCAGACAACTCAGAATGAAACCAACTCAGAAGCACCTCAGAAAGGTCATTAAGAGTGATGATAAAAAAAATTAAAAAATTGGTTAAATAGGTTAAGTTAGGTTAGGGTTACCGGCTATTTTAAAATATTTTTTTCATAGCTTCTAATGACCTTTCTGAGGTGTTTCTGAGTTTGTTTCATTCTGAGTTGACATGGAACCGTCGAATATTTATCTGAAATGGAGTGCCTTTTATTTTGAATTTGAAACCTTAGAAATTAAACAATTATTACTCCAAAATATGGAATAGATAATATTATCACTTCTCCGGTGTTTGAACAAACCACCATAAAACCCAAATCTTAAAGTGTACGTGTACAGGGACCATAAAACTCTCCACAGCGTACACCATCGTGTAACTGAAGCGTCTCCGTTGACGCAACAATTTCAAGCCACAACCTTAATTTATTTATTCTAATAAGAGGTGCGAATGCAGCATTGAAATATCCATACTGTTGGTACGCTTCTAAGCCGGACAACCTCAGCGGCACCCGTCCGTTGCTGGCAGTGCCTTTGAAGTTGCTTTCCCCCTAGGGCCGCCCACTGGACGTCTTCTTTATGGAATTTCCGCCAGTATTATGCGTGATTCGGTCGTCTGACATTTTAAGTCCTACATGTTCAAACTAACTCATTTCCGACATTCTATAAAGAGTAGAAGGGGTCCCGTGGGGTATTAAGAGAAATAGCTTCGCGGCCTTTTCATGCAAAACTTAGTTTTGGATTTGCGGCTTATTTATCGTCAAACCGAACTGAATATAAATATATTTTTTTTAGCCAGCCGAGGATTCAAACACGTGACGCCTGCCTGGGACCCAAACGCAATGCCAACTCAGCCACAGACCGTTCTATAAATAAAACATTAAATTATAGATTTCCTCCTTATATTATGCATTAAACGTTTGAACTGTGTAGATAATTACTACACAAAATAACGAAAAGACATTATACTTTATCCATAATACTTTATTACGAAAAAGTAAAGGTCATTAAAGAACTCCGTTTTTCACGATTTAAGATAATCCGTAGTACACATTTACTTACTACCATTTTGATTTTTGTAATTTTACAATTTGTTTGGTTGGACTCCAATTCAAAATTAAGTTTTGCATGAAAAAGACCGCGCAGACCTTCCTCACATCCCGGATAGACGAGCTTCTTATTCAATACCTTTTATGACTCCCACCACTTCCCTCAAAAATCACATTTTAGCAGCTGTATACGAATGACAGACCGAGAACCTTTTATAATTATGAAATATTTCCTATATTACTAAATATATTTTCTATGTTTTTATTTTAATATTTAAATTCAACGTTGTTGACAACAAGTCGCCTAAGTTCTTAATTGTCCAAACGACCATTTGAAAATTTGACAGGAGGTGAAGGTTTTCTTTCATTATTTCAATGAAACATTATGATAGGTGTTTAAGATAAAGCTATTTCCGTAAAGGCAAAGATCTGATTGGTTTAAATAATTATTAATTAAGTGATTAACTATCCTTTTTTATATTTTATTTTTAGTTTTAATGTGGAGATTGAACAAAAACTAAAATGGTCGTTTGGACAATTAAGAACTGAGGCGACTTACAATTATCTTTTTATAAAACATTAATTTCCACTGTCCAATACGAAATTCAAGGTCGAACCAACTATTCCACATCCCGCATTTAAAAACAATTTACACACAATATTCATTTCTCAGAAGGACGTGCACAAAATAAAATAACATCTTTTCTAACGCTGATATTTTCCATCTCAACCCCTGCTGTGTATTATTTTTTCAGTATGTTGTTTGGGTGATTTATACAGCGCCGTTTTGTGAAAAATCATCTCAAAGGCGCTAGTAAATGGCTAATCATGTTTATCCTTGAACATCAACTTATGATGTGAAAATGTATTATATTTACTTAGGTTCATAGTTTAATTTCATTTTATTTATTTATTGTAAAAACAGCATAAAACCAATACTTTGCAAAACGGTAAGAAAAAATACATAATAAATACATTTACAGTTAAAGTAATAAATTTAGTTAAAACATAAGTGTTATATCACGCTTAAAATCGTTGTAGGTAATAAATGTGGAAAATATCCACATTTCCTGCGAGGCAGTTAATTAACTTAGTGAGTCTTCCCAGGGGCATCACCATTGGTAAGTTAGGTCTGCATCTGGGAAGAATCAAAAGTCTGTGTTGGCGACCTCGCGTGAAATTATCCGGAACATAGAATCCTATTTCAGCCAGAATATCTGGTACCGATATAAAACCTTTTAGAAGCTTACAAGCCATCAGCAGTAATGCGACATCTCTTCTGGAACAAAAGCTGCAGATACCCAGCATTCCCGAGATAAATGCTATTAGAAACAACCATGGGTAAAAACCTAACTCTCTCATATAGAGGTATCGTAAAAAATCTTTTGTATTTTCTTGACCACTAGTACATAGACGATGTCCTCTGGCCCCCCATATCTGATATCCACTCTCTAGAATGCTACGCACTAAGCTAAAGTAAAGCAGCCTTATAACTGTAAGGTTGGTCAATTCCTTTGAATTGTGTGTGACAAAACCCAACATCTTTGTGGCTGATTTACAGATATTTTCAATGTGAGCATGAAATGTTAAGCGAGCGTCATACACAATTCCTATACGCAAGTCACCATGTATTTCGATGACGTGTCTTTCATTTTACAATAAAAATATATGGTCTTTGTGACCTCGCAAAGCACATAACTGAACATTTTTGGAAGTTGAAATCGAGTTTATTATCAATACTCCAGTGAATAATTGCGTTTATATCTTCCTAAAGTTTTCTACAGTCTTCCAAAGATCTTATTCTCAAGAAGAGTTTAATGTCATCTACAAAAAGTAAAAAACGGAAGAATTTGATTTTTCCCCGAATATTGTTAATAAAAAATAAAAAACAATTAGGGTCCTAAATTGGATCCCTGTGGCACACCAAAGTTTGTAGTTCCCTTTCGTTCAAATAATTACCGAAGAGTTTCAGTAAGTTTCCGGAAAAAATAATTTTTCGAGCCTACTTAGGAGCACTAAGTGATCCACCATATCGAAAGCCTTCGCAAAGTCGTGGTACGATATTTCAACCTGCTCATTGTTATCGAGTGATGTGTCAACCTGCTCATTTTTATCTATCCTACATACTTTAATCTGTATTTATGTTTTCTTCTTTGTTTTTTTTTTTATATAATACTATGATTTTTTGCGAAAACTGGTTCATACAACTATGTAATATGTAATTACCTTAATGAAATATGTAGATTGGTATAACTGTTTATTTCCCTAATAAACTAAAATAAAAATATTACACCGAACGAAAGCATAATAGTTTGCCAATATTACGTTGTTTACCAGCGCACTATTCAATTCATCATGCGTATCCATAATCCATTCCTCTTATAACGACAACATTGTGAAAGTCCCGAAGCCATTTTAAACGGGGAATTAAAGCCGCATATACAATGCGGCGCGGAATTTCCTCGGAGATAATGAGCCACAGAATCAACACAATGGCCCGCTGTGATTATAATATTATATCCCCGCTGGCGCCCAACGCTGTGCTTGCTGGTGACAGTAATGAAAATATTGATTGATGGGCTATGTTTATGACGAAACATAATAAACTTTCAAGATTGCACCGAGGGGGGTATTTTTATGGTGGGATGAAAAATTACAATACGTCAATATTTTCTAACGTCTCTTATTATCTGTTCTTAAATCTCGACTAAAGGCGCACGATTTTCCCTTCGTCTAAAGATTCTTTTCTACCTACCCATTTAACAGAAATGTAAGTAATCTGTGGTTCACATAAGCCTTCCTCAAATTGTGACTAAATTGGTAAAGTATGTCCGTAGTTTCCTTCAAGTCGTCAGTCCATTTAATCCGTTGGCAATTACTGTTTCTTTTTCCCAATCAAAGATGCCATCAGATGTGTTTGAGGAGTGGTATTAGGTCAAATAATTACTATATTTTTGTTACATACTGACCATTTTTGTCTCCATGTTCTTTTACGGTATAAATATTAATATAAGTTTCTAGTTTATGTTTAATGAATATTTTATTTCATCACGGACTTGGGACAGAAGATATCACAGAAGTCACAGAAACAAAAATATAAATTGATCGACCATGTTTATGACGAAATATAATAATGTTTTAAGATGGCAGTAAGGAAGTATTCTTATGGTGGATTAAAAAAATAACAATAAGACTGAACGCTGTAGAAATGAGATCCCTGAGGCGTATGTTTGGTAAAACCATGTATGATCGTGTGAGAAATGTGGAAATCCGCAAAGAATGCAAGGCTGATGTAAGCGTGATGAGTAAGATCAAGAAAGGAACGCTCCGATGGTTTGGGCATATAGAGCGAATGAACGAGGAAAGGAGTGTAAGGAGAATATATGACGCAAATGTGAATGGTAGAAGAAGTCGAGGACGCCCAAGAAAGACATGGCACGACCAAGTGAATCAGATACTTGAGTCGGGCCATGTCAAGAGTCAGAAGAATAGAAGAGAATGTATGAGACGTTGCATGAATGTAAACGAGGCAAGGAATATGTGCCAAGACCGGGATGTTTGGCGGTCCGTCCTCTCTGCCTACCCCTGCGGGGAAACGGCGTGATGGTTAGTTAGTTAGTTAGTTAGTTACAATAAGACAATATTTTTAACTTTTCTTCTCTTGTTATAATCAGGTTTTTAATAATTATAGCAAGTTGTCATCAAGATAAGTTTTTGCCTCATTTGCCCAGGCGGAAACATTATGCAATTATTGCAATTATGTGTTACCAGACCAATTGACAAACATTTTCTTATTAGGGTTGTGGCGTTGATTTCCTTACTACTTATGTATTACCAAAACATTCGCAGCATGAAAATAATAATAGTCAATATTGAGGCAATTTGGGAGGCGAGTATGGGTACCGCCGCCCCGGGAACCATATATTGGATAACCACCACCTCTGCCATAGGTCACCCCAAGTGGTTCGTTCCGTTTGGTGACTTAGCAGGGGTGCCCGGGTTCATGCGGGTGAGGTTTGTCCAGATCTCACCTGCTGCGTGGTGGACAGGATCGAGAGAGACTGGTTGGAAGACGTCTTTCATCCTCTCCAGGCCAGAATCTCTCGATTCATCGCCTTGCACTACAGTTGGAGGGATGGATTCATTCGTCCATCACTCCTGGACTCACTGACCCCCAGTTACTTACCTCGTACCTTTTTCCTTCCCAGAGCTTCCTCTTCTTCCTTTCTTTAAAACAACCCTCCACACAGCATCTCCTAAGATGACATAGGCCCTGTGGGAAATTATTTTCTTCAGAGCCTCCTGTGTGGAGCTAATGTAAAAAAAAAATATCACCAATACGGTACGCATTTGATCAATTTTAAGGTTAAAGAAAATAATTTAAGTCATTAGGTAAAAATGTTCGAAAGAGGGTGGTTGAATACTTGAGGTGTCTAAAAAGTGTATGATTTGCAGAATTTGAAACCCACTTGGTAATAAAGATCACTCCTTTAATAAATCTTTGGGATAGATGTACTAAATAGAAAAGGGTAAGGTTTATTAAATAAACAATTAGATTTGGCAAATATCCCCATTTTAAACATATTCCTCTTCCCCACACCTACTTTTACCCCCTATCTCTTACGTACCTCCCCCTCGCCCCCACCAAAGTTGATGTTCTGGGTCCCTCTCCTGCTATAAATACACCGTAATTCTGTAATTAACATAATACGTATTTATATAAAATGAATTAAATCTCGGTATTTTAAATAACAGTTACGATATCGGTTTAACTGAGATCTGGCTGAATTCATTTATCAATAGTGAAGAAATCTTCGATAATCGATAAAACTGTTTTTCGACCAAATCGCGATACCCAAACGAATTGCAAAGCTTGACCGATCAAACTTTCTTAGAAAAATAACTCACCGAAAAAAGTTGTCGAATATATGTGGGTTTTTATTTTGTTCTCTTCCCGAAGGCGTTAGCAAGAAAAATTCCATTTAAAATTCCTGTTGGAAATGCGTTTTATGAATGCATCAATACAATCACAAATTTACATTGCTCTGCTCGTTTAAGTTTATGGCCACCTTGAAAAATTAAATTTCTAAACAAATCCCTGCCTTTGGAATGGTCAATTTTTTTAAACATAAAAGATGCTGGTATAATTTATTAATTACCTTTATTTACAAATATTGGAAACAAGTTGAACTTAAATAAAAATACTTTATAAAAGCCACATGCTGTTAAATTGAGGCCCCTAGAAACAAAGACGGAAGTGTCCACCTCACGTCAAAAATGAGTTGAATATACAATTTCATAGAGAAAAGTTCACTCTATCTCCATCATATATCTGTTTGTAACATAAACCTCATTAAACCATAGTATTTTGACTTTAAAGTTTTGTTGTTGTAACAAACACGGAAGTGTCCACCTCCTTCCGAAACAAAAGCGGCAGTTTTTCAAATAGCCAATCAGGATGCTCTATTCATAATGGCCGCCGTACTTTAAATCATACAAACTCCTGCAAAAGCGTCAATGAATAGTGTACGGTTAAGTTATTTTTTGGGTTGTAATACCCATTTATTGTTGGTGGACATTACATATTCCAAGAATGGAAGCTTTCCCCGATATTTTGCCACCAGAATCAGCGAGGAAATGTATCAAACAACCACTCAAATGGAAGGCAAACATTACCAAGAAAAAAGGTAAATCGCCGTTATGTTGTAGGCAAATGTCTAAATATGACATTTGAAGATTTATCTGAATTTGTTCACATTTTTTTTGTAAGGATATGGATCGAGTCTGCTAGGCCATGTATTTTGACAACTATACCTAAATAAATTATTTGATATAATATTTCAAATTAATAACAACTGAAAATAATTTTTTTTTATTATTTGTTGTAGATTCATTCAAGGATCAGCAGAAAACATGTCAGGCTCATTAATGATTTAGTTAATTTTTGTTTTATTTTATAATTTGGTTAAATTTTCTATTATTTTCTATTTCATAGTGGATGTAATTTCATTATTTAAAAAAAAATCTAACATCTATTTCTCGGAATTTATGAATATTTCTAAATTTGATAAATGTATTAAGTAAACTAAGCTGTTCATATTATTTCCATTTCATATAAAATTTAAAAAAAAAAATCTTCTTTTCAATATTGTTTTCTTACATCGACTGCAACATCTTCCAAATTGTCTTTTAAATCAAAACCGGCAGTGTCCAACTGTTTGTCAAACAAAACAGCAAGTGTCCAAATGATTGAAACAAAAACGGAAGTGTCCATCAAAAAAATGCAATTTTTAAAGAAACCATGGCATTCAGATACATAAATGATTTGAAATATCATTCTTAAACCGGTTTACTAACATAATAATAAATTTTCCTTTCATATTGATGAATAACGGACTGATTAAACGTTTTTTTTAGTTTGCCAACAATTTAACAAAGTGGACACTTCCGTCTTTGTTTCTAGGGGCCTCAATTTTAAATAATCACACGCCCTCCGGCTACCTACCAAAGGGTGTCTTATAAAAAGCGGGTGCACGGCCTCGAACCAGCAGAGATCCGGAGCCGGTCGTAGGATCAATACGGGATACTGGTAGCGAGACATGTCGTCCCTATCAGCGACGTCTTAAAGAAATCCTAGACTTTATACCTCATACTGATAGCGAGATTTATCTTCTCTTCCAGTGACGCGACGTCTTAGAGAAATCCTAGTCTAAATACCTGATTCTGGTAGCGAGATGTGTCATCCCTTCTAGCGACGTCTTAGAGAAAACCTAGGCTAAATATCTGATATTGGTAGCGAGATATGTCTTCCTTTCCAGCGACGTCTTAGAGAAATCCTAGGCTAAATACCTGATTCTAGTAGCGAGATGTGTTATCCCTTCCAGCGACGTCTTAGAGAAATCTTAAGCTAAATACCTGATTCTAGTAGCGAGATGTGTCATCCCTTCCAGCGACGTCTTAGAGAAATCCTAGGCTAAATACCTGATACTGATAGCGAGATACGTTGCCCCTTCCAGCGACGCGTCGCGACGTCTTGGAGAAATCCTAGGCTAAACACCTGATTCTGGTAGCGAGATGTGTTGCCCCTTCCAACGACGTCTTGGAGAAATTCTAGGCTAAATACCTGATTCTGGTAGCGAGATGTGGCTTCCTTTCCAGATAGAGATATCCTAGGCTAAATACCTGATATTGATAGCAAGATGTAACGTTCTTTAAGTGAGGATGAAGAGTATCTAGATCAATAAGCCCCTTCTTAGAGGAATTATTTATCTTTCGCACCTATACGGAATTAGCGCGCCGTGTCGCCGTTTTCGCGAAGTTGCTTTATAACAGTTAAATACTTACATGTTTACTTTTATTTAATGTTTTAAAATAATTGTAAATTGGCGACTGTGATAAAAAAATTGTTATAAAATTAGTCATAATTTGATGTTTCTTGACACCACTCTTTCATTTCTATACAATTTAACTCGATTCCTAAACCCGGAAGCAAGAGAGAATTACATTTCCTCCATTACAGTTCTAATCGATTAGCTCATCTGGAGTGTTTTTCCATTATAATTTGGCTGTAATTTAATTACGAAGACAAAAGTTCCAGACGATCGAATTAATCATCGTTAATTTAATACAATATTTCTCGGAATTTTGTCGTGTTATTTGGGTTTTCGCCATGAGTTATTGCAATCAATCATTTAAAGATTTATCAAATGGAATAATTTTTCGCATTAAATATAACTTACCGTAAAAATATTTCAATCGAGGAAAAAAAATTAAGGCGCAACCAAATTCATTTTCCCAAACTCCTTCCCCACTCTACTCCCTCTAGCCTTTGAATAGTTAAGATCCTCGACTACAAAACAAAAGGTTGTGGTATACAATATCCTAGAACGGGAGACCTTCCTAGTTGGACAGTCAAAGCTTCTTTGTACTGATGTATTCTTTATAACAAGACCAAACAAACAAATTTGACGGCCGGCGTAGTCCAGCGGTAAGGCTCTTGACTAATACTCCGAAGGTCGCGGGATCGAATACCGGCGTGGCAAATAGATTTTATTTGATTAGTTTGTGTTATTTCACAATTTATTCATTTAAAATAATATATAGTACCTATATTTACGTCACGTTCCAGAGTGGAAGATACTCTCAGTATAGCCCTGGGGTAAGACCACCATTTAGAATTGAAACGTTGCTTGAAATGGCGTTAGCCGTGTTTGGTGACCAGATCTGAATAGCCTTCCCTTCCCCATTACCTTCAGCCTCACAACATACCCCAATTGGGGATGCCATAGTCCCACTGGCTTCAAACGGGAGCAGTTGGGACTCTTGTGCGGTATACATGTAAAAAAAAAAAATAATAAAAATAAATACTTCTGGCTCATTCCGGAGTGGAAGTGATTAATTTGTGTTACCTCACTAACTAACCATTACGCCGTTTCCCGCTGAGGCAGGCAGAGAGGACGGACCGCCAAAAAACTAGGTCTTGGCACCCACTACTTGTTCACATTCATACATCGTCTCATACATGCTCTTCTATTATTCTGACTCTTGACATGGCCCGACTCAAGTATCTGATTCACTCTCGATTCATGTCTTTCTCGGGCGTCCCCGACTTCTTCTACCATTCACATTTGCGTCATATATTCTCCGTCAATGTTTCACAATTTCTTCATTTAAAATAATATACAGAATATTCGAGTGGAATACAAATAGTGGAGATCACTCTCTACCACGACCACCGTTTAGAATTGAAAAGTTAATTGAAATGACTTTAGCCGTGTTTGGTAAATGTATTTTAAAATCCAAAGACTTTATTATCTCCTTCCTACAACATTTTTTATTTATTTATTGTTTGAAACATTTACAGAGTATTAACAATTATTACAGTTATAAAATTGCCATTGGGATATACATAGATATTGACACTCCAATTAGAAATGTTCACGGCATGCGTCATCAATGTTTAGTTATCACTAAGCTGTTATGCTCGTAAGGTAATAACAGAAAAGATAATATAAAAAAATATATAAACGGTGGTAGTGTAAAACATAAAACATAGCCTGCAGAGAAAGAGAGGAAATAAAGAAAAGACATGACAATAAAGCAATTACATAATTGTTCTCCATGATATTATCATGGTAGAAGATTGTTGATTTGTTTTTTGAAGTATGTGAGACTGTTTGCGTAAATATCTATATGGTCACATTTAATGGTATTACACAGACGATACATTCGAGACAGTGGATTAAAGTATGTTATATTGTGATTAAATAATTCAAGATGAAATATATTACGACCTCTTAAATTATGTCTGTTAAGAACTTTAATATGAATATTACTCAGACAATGAGTAGTTAGAAGTTTAATATGAATAATTTTGAATTAATATAATATTAAGAAGAAGAAGCAAATTGTCTTCTTTTTTCCAGGGTTGTAAAATGAAATTGTTGGAGTCGTTCCTCGTAAGACAGGAGTAAGGCATTTTTTGTACAGATTCCATTTCTCTTTCCTATCTCGTTCCTTTTCCTATCCAACCTACAATCTTACAACATACCCCAATTGGGGATGCCAAAGTTCTACTGGAAAGTCGGGAGCAAACGTGAGTCAGTAGTAATCTAGTTGTAAGTGGGTACTTGCTATTCGTACAAATCTTTGTCAAGACGGGTCCAGAGCTCAAACATTTTCCCCATTTTGCCGTGAAAGTCCATCAAACATCACATCAACATTTTTTGTTTTCCGTTTCCTCCGTTTGTTAAAACGCTAAACACGGTTGAAAGATTGTTGCGAAGTTCGCTCAATCACACACAATTTGGCTTGTGGTCTGCGATAAGGACGTGTCGACGCTTAAGCAATGAGCACTTGACGTTTGACGTTTTTGGCGTTTATATCAATGTTTAAATGCGTTCTGATGAAAAATAGATGCATCAGGGAGAAAATATAGATAGTTTAATAGATATTTATTTATCTGGAAAGATTTCCGACTAATATCGATTATTGCACGACCTAAAGTTACTATTAAGAATTTAGAGTGCGTAAATATTTACGTCAAAAACAGAATAATTATAAATATTTGATGTTATATTATAATTTTATTATCAAATATTTTAATTATTATAATATATTTAGATAAAATAATATTTCAAATTCGTGATTATGCCCGCTCATTGCACGTAACCACAAAATGCCGTTCCGTTAATTCTCCATACACGACCGCATGAATTATATCCCCCCCCCCCCCCCGCCGGCCCCTGCCGGCCCCCGCCTGCCTTCCCGCTTCACCCGGGATGGAATATTTAGGAAATGTTTTCCGTCGAACATGGGAAGCTCGAAGTACAACAAAAGTTGTCAATATTTATGATGTTGATGTATTTATTTATTTATTTAACGCCCAAAGGGTTTTTACATTTTGGTAGTACAAATAATTCATGACAGATTATTTTTAAACATATACAGAAATAATAAAATTAAATTTTGATAAAAAAGCACACAAGTCATAAAAATACAAAAATACAGCGATTTCATAGGTTTTCAGAAAAACAGATATGTTTAGGAATAGACATGATGACAAACATTGGATGTTGTTACGGGACTGTCAAGGCAAATTTCAAAGCTATGGACCCGACTTTACTTCAGCAAAAGTGGATCGTGAAAATGTTTGGTTGACATCCCTTACACCCAAATCCTCTCCTTCCCTAACAATCTATCGCCGTGGGAACATCGTTCGGTGAGAATGTGTTTTCCGCCGTAAAGTGCATTGAAGTAAATGGAAACTTCAAAATGGAAAGAGAATGTTTTATTGAACAGTTCAATCCATTAATGACCTGTTTCCTTCATCCGAAGATTTTTAGTTTCATACATACTTACGAGCCGATGAGAGCTACCTTGAAATTTCTCTTTTTAAACGACTTCAAAAAAGGAGGTTCTCAAATCGACTGTATTTTTTTTTTAATGTTTGTTACCTCAGAACTTTCGATTGGGTGAACCGATATTGATGAATCTTTTTTTTATTTGAAAGCTAGTGCTAGCTAGTTTCAATTTCGTCCAGTTTTGATAATGGCATCCACGAGAAAACCATATAAGTCTTGAATTTGCATTAAGTATGTGCGCGACAAATGGACGAATAACTCTATATCACGTCAACCGATTTTGATGATTCTTTTTTTATTGGAAAGAATGTACGTCAAGGGTAGTTTGATGAGAGTTTGGTTAGGTTTTCATTATGGGATCCATGAGAAAGTAACGAAATCTTCAATTCTTAGGAACAAATTAATGATACTAGGCCGAATCTTTTATAGGCTATCCGGATCTTTGAGTCTCCTACCGTAACGTCGTTATGGTTAAGTAATGTCTGTGTCATATGAGCAGCACGTTTAGTAGGTCTACCCATATTCAGACAAATTAGTTAGTGTACTTCAGATTTAATAAAAAACAAAAAATAAGCAAAAATTAAAAAAAAAACTATATAAGTACGATTGTTATTTTTGTAGTCGGTGTCAGCAGAGGTAGGTTTGTAACTACATACATAGTTATAGGTGAGATGTGCCTGTGTCGCACACGTGACTTGCCGCGTGCCCGGCGTGTTCACTTGACAGCTCCCCTCCCGCCACGGCCACGCTCTCGCCTCGTCAAGTCGCGCGTGCGACACAAGCACATCTCACCTATAACTATTAGACGTATTGACTCTTTTCCACAAAAAATTATAAATTGATTTCGAAAGATTGTTCTTTTATCTTGTAATTTGGGAGGCGGGAATGGGTACCGCCGCCCCAGGAAGCTTTATTGGATAACCAACACCTCTGCCATAAGTCACCCCAAGTGATTTAGCAGGGGTGCCCTGGTTCATGGGGTGAGGTTTGACTAGGTCTTGGAGGTGGATGACTAGGACACACTGAACACCACGACCACCATACCCTTGGACGATGATGTCGTTTCTCACCCGGCATGCCGCTTAAAGTCTCGAAAACCCTTCTGGACGGAAGGAGAAAGACTCCTTCGAATACCTCTCACCCCAGAAGATAGGTGGAAGCTTGAGTGGCAATCAGCCAACGTCAAAAACGCCGATCTCGTGCAAGACCCCACTGAGAGACAGCCTGGGTTCTCATTGCCTCACAAACTCTGGACTGCCATCAATAGAATGAGGTGCTCCCATAGCCGTTGTGCTCACATGATGCATAGATGGGGCCTTAGAGAGTCGGCGACGTGTGAATGCGGTGCGGTGCAGACCACCGAACATGTGGTCAACGAATGCCCGCTCCATTCATTCCCCGGCGGTATTTATGAGGTCCACAGGGCAACGCCTGAGGCTCTAGACTGGCTCGCAGACCTAGATGTCCCCCTCTGACCCCCCACCATACGAAAGAAGAAGACTGAACACCAGATTTAAACTCTTTTCCTTCCCAGAACTCTCCTCTCCTTCCTTTCCACAAAAAAACCTCCTCACAGCATCCCCAAACATGACATAGGCCCTCAGAGAAATCATTTTCCTCAGGGCCTCCTGTGTGGAGCTAATGTAAAAAAAACGCATGATTAAATTTTGAAAAAAAATGTTTATTTTTATTACATTAAGGTTATACCATAGGTCGTTGGCAGATTTGTAAAAATTTTCAAACAATATTTGGTATTATACAGCACACATTTCAAATCATATAATCAGGCAGTGTTATGAAGTACTTTCTTGAATTATAACTTCCCACCCCTATATCATTATTTCCGTCATCAGGTACTAAATATTTACTATTAGTTGTCATTAGTTGGCAACATTTGCGAGACGTTTTGATTGGCCCGGATTTCGGGAGGGGGCCGGGCAGCCCTTCTGACGGGGCCGAGAGCCCTGGCGCCTTCTTCTGGGTTTAACTGTGGTGAGGGACGGTTCTTGGCATATTGCCGACCGCCCTTTTGATTCCAACAATTGTTTGGGACACGTAATTCAAAATATAGTTAAATTTGGATATTTAAATCAACTCAGTGGTGTTCCCGGATCAGGTCCTCTGCCCAGATGCTGCCCGTGACAGTGTAACGTACGTAAAACTTATATAATTATGTGTTATCATTCAACCCTTTTATTATATGTTAGAATCATTAACCTTGAGTTCACAAAGAGATTAAAAGCTTTTCCTAGAAGCGTCGAGTCATTAATAAATTCACCAATTATTTAAAAGCGACAAGAGATCTTTTCATTTATTAAAACCCTATATATATAATTATTCCAACAATAAAGCGACAGTCGTTTTGAATCAAATCCCAAACGAACTGAAAACACGATATCCCTGAAGGGACGCTAGCCGGAGGTTTGTATTATAATTTGGTTTCTGTAAGTATTTAAATTGAACCATTGTTGTTGTGTCCTAATCATGGTGATTATTAATTTGTACCTGTTCGTAACAAGGCGGTTCGAGCCCGTAGTTATGTAACACTGTCGCTTCCAACTCGGGGCTAGATTTGGTTCATTATGAATTGTCGCTTTCTTTGATTTTTTTTTCATAACTCCACGCTGTTTTTCGTGATGTATGTACTATAAAATATGTATGTATATAATAATTATTTTTCCCATTTAAATGTATAGGTAAATAAGTGATTTTGAATTGTGTTAAAACCCCCGCGTTTTAAATGCCGTTATCTTGAAGGCCGCGTCTACACATTTTTCAAAGGCCGCCATTTTGAAAACAGCACGTTTTTTAGACCGCTGGTAGCCTTTTAAAAATTAATCGAAGTCACCGCGTGACAATCCACACGTGTTTAACAATCGAATCATGTGCTTCGCGTTTATGTTTGGTCTGCGAGAAATTGATCCACGCGTTTGGTGTTAGAAACGCGTCGTTTTTTGGAAACAGCGACATTTTAAACTATTAGCGTCCATTTTGATCCACGTGTTTTCAAACGCCAATAAAGCAAAGCCAGCATCTCACAAGTGTTCGAGGACTATTTTCAAAAAAGTTCACGTGTGTTTTCGAAAGTCGCCATTTTGTCGGTCGCAACTCCGAATTTAAAAACCAGCACGTGTTTTGACCGTTAAATAAATCACACGCGCCGTATGTTGAAAAGCTTCGTTTTGTTTTACGCGATTTTTGAAACAAAAATGTTACTGAAACCTCAGAATTAGATAATACCAAAGCTATTTAAGGTCTAAGATATTTTAGTCAGCGATTCGTGAGTGAAATAATATTATTGACTTGGCGTTGCTGCGACGTCATTTATTTGAACGTCATTTTTTTTGGTTTTAAATAACCTAAAGTTTAAATATGCTTGAAATGGCTTTAGACATATTTGATGACTGCATATTGTGAACTTCTGCAAAAAACGGCGTGGTGGTTATTTGTCAGTTAATTCTTTAACAAATTTTCCTTTAAGTAAATGCAGCTCGCATAGCTCGCCAATAAATGGTGTGACCTAAGATTTAAATATGAAGACGTACGCGTTAAAAATCCTACAAAAAGCCGTCAACCGCTGTAAACGGTCAGGATGCAGGCACCTAAGAGCAGGTACCTTTCGTAGGGTCGATTTATGGCAAGGGATGACGGATGACAATAGATTAAGTTTCGTTAAAATATTTCTTGACGAGTCGGCCGATGGACAATGGTTATTTTGGGCTCCTTCGAAGACAATAGCTCTATTGTCTACCAGGATTGTCCTGACAAATGCACTTTTGGGAATGTTCCTTTATTTGCAGAGGATACACATTTATTTGAAATATGAGAAAGCAGGCACCTTTGTTTGTGCAGCGTGGAGATATTTTTAGTAGATATTTAACGATATTACCTTCCCTTTATGAAATAGTGGCAAATAGATGCGATTATTTTTAGAATAACGGCCATTAGTTTGAAAACAGAAATTGACCAGTCTCAGAGTGTGTTGAGACCATATGTTAGCGTTATCTTCGTTGAAACGAGCTGATGATTTAGAATGGTAAAATAGTGATTTACCTATTAAAAACAGATTTTTAACAGTTAAAATAACGACAGCAATAAAATTTAATCGAGTTCAATTCTCGAATTGATTTGCTAGTGAGATATAATTTTTAGTGTTCAATGATACTGCCTTCCTTATAGGATATAAATACCTACCAGTTCGAATCTGGAATAATTATAATGCATAACACACCGACGTAATCACCTTACTTCGTCGCGGGTTCGATTCCTTGCGAAATTATATATCTCCGTATCCATGCCGATCTCTCTAACGAAGAGTAGAAACCTATTAACGCTTAGATAAATATGTTTAGTAAAATAAGCTTCACACAGGAGACACTGAGGAAAATAATTTCCTTTAGTACTTATGTCATCTTAGGGGATGCTACGTGGAGGGTCTTTTTAAGGAAAGGAAGGAGAGGAAGGAAAGAGGTATGAAGGGCTGATCGGAATATGGTGGTCAGCGTCCAGGAGTGATAGGCATAGGAATTCCTCTCTCCAAATTGCGGTTCCTCGCGATCCGTCCTGCCATGCGGCAGGTAGTCTAGACCCAGTCCGACCTTATCCCATGGACTCGGGCACTTGTAGCGAATAAGGCGATACCAAACATGGCGAATCTCTTAACAGGATTATTTATAACTGAGGCGCTGGTTATACAATAGATAGTTCAGGGGCAGCGGTACCCATGCCCGCAACCTCAAATTGATACGACAACGAAGTCTATGAAAACGGAAGTACGATAGCTATTTTTTTTATAGATGAATATAATCGGTATCTGTTAATATTAATGTATAGGTATTACTATTAATTAATTATTTTACAGAGAAGAGATGTGGGTTCGATTATCTATTACGTTGGATTTCGAGATTTTTCTCAGGATATAACAAGTGTCTAGATTTATTCAACTAACGGGGAAGATTAATTGCATACGATATCAATAGGCATTAATGGACCTGAATGTTATTATTCAGAATGGTGATAAGGAGGATAACTAATTTACAGGTATTTGATAAGTTGATACAATAAGAGCAAGATGGAATTCAACTAGAATGTTGGCCCATACCAATTAGAAAATTCTCGTTTTGAGTAAAGTTTCGCGCTAAGCGACGTGAACCGTGTTTTGATTAATAAATTCACATGGTTTTGTAAGACCCGGAGAAATCAACGTATTATGAAATTTACACTACACACATCCACACATACATTCAACACGCAGCACTGTTTTGAAGGGACGCTTTTGAAATAGTGTGTACACACACACCTACATTATATCTTTTCGGAGTAATTAACCGGATTGATAAAAACACACACCTACATTATATCTTTTCGGAGTAATTAACCGGATTGATAAAAACACTTCACATTTTTTACTATTCAACTATATCATACAATACTTTTATTGTATTTTATGGTAACAATTACCTAATATTATGAACATTGCAGTACTCTGGTGAGAGTAACGCGGGTCATTGATACCCTCGTTATTTTGATTTGAGTTTGTCTTGTTTAACTCGTACAAAAAAAAAACAAGATGGCGCCCCGTGGCATAGCCCGCGTAAATGAAGTGGAAAAGCGATACTATTTTATGATATCTTTCATTATTATCATTGTTGTCATCATTAAAAAAATACTATAATGCGCTGACTAGGTACAATAACTTTAAACATTGCCTTAAAACGCAATAAATCGACGACAATTATATTACAGTGAATGTGATAAAATCTGAGGTATTATTAATGTGTGTCTAAAGAAATCTCGGAGTCCGCCCGTTTCTGACGACAATTTGAGGTATTATTAATGTGTGTCTAAAGAAATCTCGGAGTCCGCCCGTTTCTGACAACAATTTGAGGTATTATTAATGTGTGTCTAAAGAAATCTCGGAGTCCGCCCGTTTCTGACGACAATTTGAGGTATTATTAATGTGTGTCTAAAGAAATCTCGGAGTCCGCCCGTTTCTGATGACAATCTGAGGTATTATTAATGTGTGTCTAAAGAAATCTTGGAGTCCACCCGTTTCTGCAGACAGTTTAATTTTAAGTGGGATCACTGCGGTGTTCCAATTAGCGCTAAGTTTTTTTTTTCAGCTGTTGTCCTGATTATACCTACGTCGGAATCTTATAAGATTTCTGACACTATGTGGGTCACTAAAGGACTTTGATTTTTTGTTGTCTGTTTTATTATCTGATTTGTTTTAATATGTCGTTAACCAGTGATCCGTACTGTTAAAAAGTGGACACTGACTTCACTGAGCCACTACCCGTTCTTTAAAAGGGGGTTGATTATGCTTTGTGTTCTACGACATACGCCAATGCATACATCACGACATCTAATGTGGAGTTACCTTACGCTTTGATCTCTTGTTGCTTATACAATTACTGTTCAGATAATTTTGTTTACTCTAAGTGTCTTGATGCCTAAGTGTTTGTACTTTTCTAATAATTTTGTAATTTTATTTCATGTTGACACTTCTCTCCTGCTGAGGATCCTGACTATTACTCTAGACGCCCTGATGGACATTACACACTGACTTGCGCTGCCTAGAAAACTGCGTGCCACGAAGTTCCTGCCAGGCCACTTCGACGTGTTGATTTTGCTGTCTATTTGATACTTTATGTATATTGTAAACTATATAACTTATTGTAAACTGTACAACTTTTTGCCTAGGTTTTTAATGCTGAATCTCTATGTGAACGATTTTTTTTTGTAAAGTTTATCGAGGGAATTCTTTGAAAGGTTTAAATTCAAAAAACGTTCGTTACGACTGCGGTTTTTTGCTGGTGTTTTCGGGGATGTGTTATGAAGTACTTTCTTGAATTATAACTTCCCACCCCTATATCATTATTTCCGTCATCAGGTACTAAATATTTACTATTAGTTGTCATTAGTTGGCAACATTTGCGAGACGTTTTGATTGGCCCGGATTTCGGGAGGGGGCCGGGCAGCCCTTCTGACGGGGCCGAGAGCCCTGGCGCCTTCTTCTGGGTTTAACTGTGGTGAGGGACGGTTCTTGGCATATTGCCGACCGCCCTTTTGATTCCAACAATTGTTTGGGACACGTAATTCAAAATATAGTTAAATTTGGATATTTAAATCAACTCAGTGGTGTTCCCGGATCAGGTCCTCTGCCCAGATGCTGCCCGTGACAGTGTAACGTACGTAAAACTTATATAATTATGTGTTATCATTCAACCCTTTTATTATATGTTAGAATCATTAACCTTGAGTTCACAAAGAGATTAAAAGCTTTTCCTAGAAGCGTCGAGTCATTAATAAATTCACCAATTATTTAAAAGCGACAAGAGATCTTTTCATTTATTAAAACCCTATATATATAATTATTCCAACAATAAAGCGACAGTCGTTTTGAATCAAATCCCAAACGAACTGAAAACACGATATCCCTGAAGGGACGCTAGCCGGAGGTTTGTATTATAATTTGGTTTCTGTAAGTATTTAAATTGAACCATTGTTGTTGTGTCCTAATCATGGTGATTATTAATTTGTACCTGTTCGTAACAAGGCGGTTCGAGCCCGTAGTTATGTAACAGCAGTTACATAAATAAATAAATTATCTGGGAAAGCTATGTTTCAAAATTTTAATTTTAGTTTAAATAAAATCATCAGAAAAAAGATCGGCGCACGTGTTTTGTGATGAAAATACTTCAGTTTGTCCATTTATTTACGGTCTTACAAACTAATATATTATTTAAGATTTTTTCACATTGTTATTTTGCTTGAACATTATTGAATAAATACTTGTGATCAAAAAATAATTACAAAAAGTAAATAATTTTTATGGTTTCATCATCACGCCTTTCAGCATTTTTGAATGTAGGTATAAATTAAAGCAAATTTTGAATGAAATAAAATCGATATTGATATCGATGAGTTATTATTTAAAAAGCTGGTACGGAGAATAATAAATCTTTCTCATTGGAACCACCCTGTACGATCGTAAGAACATCTTTCGACAAAATATGAATTCTCGGCCGCTGGCTGGTTACTGGCCCTTAAAGTTGTTGCTTAATATTTCATAAATCATAAAATTTAAAAAGAAAGTCCTCTTTGCTCGGTCTAAACAAAACTCAAGCAGCGGTGATGGGTACAAATAGACCAATTAAAAAATCCTAATTAAGTGCTTTTCGTGCAATTTTTACATAATGCATAAAATTAATTTTTTAATGAATACTGCACAAGAGCCCCAACAGCTTGCAATCGTCTAGAGTTCTGGAGTCTATCGATGAGACCATCGATCACCCAATTGAGGTACACCGTGAGGTTGAAGGTAGTGGATAGTGGTAGTAGGGAGAGGATGGATATGGGAAAGACGATAATATGAATGCACCTGGCTATTCAAATCTGGTTACCGAACACAGCCAAAGTCATTTCAAGCTACTTCTCAATTCTGAATAATGGTCTTACATCAGAATGATACTGAGCGTATCTTCCACTCTGAAACATGTCCTATAAATGGTTCCCGAGGCGGCAGTACCCATACCCGCCTCCCAAATTGAAAATATGCATTAAGCCAATACACCTACGTCATTCTATGACGTCTTTTCCCTTGGAAAATTGGATAATAATTGAATAATAATTTAAATATATTTAGAAATTTCGCCGTAAAAGAAATTAATATTCTAAAGGGAATTCAAATTTCGATCTTCTTAATATTCCATTTGAATTTATTCCTGTAGTATAAAAATACATAATAGTATTTTTTGCAAGTTTTCAAAGTCTTAAAATACTATCAAGTAACACTTCCTACCTAGTTAGAGGCAGTGGAGCGTTTAACACAGGGACAGTAAATCATGGGACAACTTCTTCCCTCCTAACAAACTCGCCCATATGATAGTAAAAGGATAAAATAAACTTTACTTTCAAAGCTACTGGGAAATGTCTCATATCTAAAATTGAAATGAGTTTTACAAGATAGGTCTCCAAGGCACAGAATATGACTCAATTAGTGTTATGTCTCTTTATTTCAAATAGTAAGACAACTTATGTGTTGGGAAATCTCTAAATGAGTTAAAGGTTCGAGATATTATTAGTTGATTTAGTTATCGTAAATAGTTATCGTAAATATTTACAATGAATATTAAACTGGACGGACGTCCTTACTAGACTAGGTCCTAAGTAGTTCTGCCACTGTGACGAGCGGACTCTAGAAGCACGCCCAACCTCGCCAATGCCTTCGGCCATCATCGTAACCGTTCGTACCCAAGATACGAACGACAATAGATGTGCTCTTCCGATATCCTACACAACTGCCATCTGTTGGGATATAGCTGAATTTTCTATTACAAACTAAGCTATCGACATCTATTGAAGGAAGCTGAAACTACATATGAAAAATCAATACACTATGATTACATATTGGAAAGCGGTCCAAAGAAATGAATTTATGATCCATGATGTATGACCCATGATTCGTATTGACTGAAGAAAATACTACGATAGCAATTTTGTTTTCATATTTTCATCATTTATAAACGTCTCAAATGCTTCCAACCGTCTAGAGTCATTGAGGTGTAGGACTAAGAATCATTGAAGTGTATTTTGAGGCAAAAGGTAGTGGCAAAATACCTAAATATTCAGATCTGGTCACTAAACACAAGCACTGCCATTTAAAGCAATTTTTCTTTCATGAATTGTTGACTTTTATCAGGGCAATTCTGAGAATTCCACCCAGGGACTTTTTACAATGACTGTTCGACTCCAAGACCACAGACAGATCAAAGAAATTAACGATCCGTTCATGAAAGAATACTCAGGGCACACAGACACACCAAGATCACACTTCTATGGGTTTATCAGTTCCATAATGGAATTAATTAATCCCTAAAATTTATGGCGAATTCTGAAAAGCTTGATTTTGAAAAGAAAGAAATTTCTTATTCTGGAAATATTTTCTTAACCGTAATCATTCTGAAAAGCCTGATGGTCTATTTAACCATCACGCTGATTCCCGTAAATTTTGTCAAAGAAGACAAACCCCCAGAATTTTTAACACACACCTTCATTTACATCCAAGCATCTTTTCACACAAACTTTTCTTTTATTCTGGCTTCCTGGAAGGTGGATATTAAAAGTCATAAGGGCACACCCAGTGTTGTCAATTGCAATGCTTGCCGTATCTCCTAAAAAATGTGAACGCTGTTTGTCTTAAAGTTTCAGAGACTTTTTGCAATAGTTTTCGGACGTGATAATGCTCTTTTATTATTGTTTCAAAAATTTTAACTTTCATATCGCTGACTGGCTTCCAATTTGCTACGTCAGGTTTTAAATGGAATTTTTAAATGTGAGTACTTGCTTTTATAGGATTCGAGAGGTTGGGTAAACTTAGGTTAGATTTGGGGTTCACGCATTCAGAAAGCGTTATTGTCATTTCAATTCCCTTTCTTCAAAAGTCTATTATAATTTTTGACGAGATTTAAAAGAATTTCTTATAACCCGTGAAATCGTTAAATTCAAAGAACAAAGAAAATGAAAATAATATAATTCAACGAATTGCTTTCACATAAACTTACAGTTCAAAAATGTAAACATCACGATCGGCGAACCTAATGAAATATATTATGTTAGAATGCCAGAGTTCCTCCAGTTTGGGGCAGAACTTGAACCGAATTGGAAATCGAAATGTTTACTTTGTGTTTTTTTTAAATAGCTCCAGACAGAAGACCCTGAAGAAAAACTCCCCCAGGATCTATGTCATCTCTAGGGATGCCATGTAATGAGTGTTTTTAGGGAAAGGAGATACTAAAAAATGAAAATGTATAAGGGTTGGGAAGGAATCAGAGGGTCGATTTAGCCCGGCTAGCTCAGTCGGTAGAGCATGAGACTCTTAATCTCAGGGTCGTGGGTTCGGACCCCACGTTGGGCGCCAATGTAGCATAAAATATTTACCTTAATTAATACCCACCAAGGTTAAGCATCTTCCTCCACATCGGCCACACTAAATATGAGTAATCACCCAAAGAAACACATTTCCATTCATGTGATTTTTATGCTAATCTTTAGAATAAAACAAGCAAGGCAAGTGGGTAGGTATGTAATGAAAATTTCATGTAAGATAACAATGAATAATTTATTTAAAATATGTAAACCCTGCCCTTGGGTAACATTCTATACTAAACATGAGACTCTAAAAAGATCAGGGGTGGTTGGATACGAACTAATCGTTCCAGCTGTAAATGGTGGCGTACTCTCCACACGTGCCAATAAGAAAGATAACATGTGATAAAATTAAAAGATTACACTGAAGGGCACCTGTTCGGAATTAACGATACATATTTATACATCAGTAATCTCTAAAAATAGCTAAATATCTCGATCTGATTATAATGACTTATTTTAATCTCACATTCCGATGATCGTTGAGTCCAGCACTAATGACAGCCCGTTTCACACAATACACAACTACAACTGCCCCAACCCGCGGTTTCTCGCCAACTGAAGCGTGCCGAAATCTCTCGAAGGAACGCCCGAAGCACGCGTGTCGCCTTCCAGAGTACAAGGCGGCCAACAGCACCATACGAATTGTGACTACAGACACGCCGCTAGCAGCAAACGCTATACAGGAATGACGAACGTCCGAATCCATCGCTCCAACTGCGGGTAAACGTATTCGCCACCAAGCATACGTTTGCCATGCATTAGGCGGGCAAACGTATTCGCCACCAAGACCTAGCAAAAAAAACCTCACCCCATGAACACGGGCACCCTAGCTCACCAAACCTAAGAAACCACTTGGGGAGACCTATGGCAGAGGTTTTGGTTATCCAATAAATGGTTCACATAGAAGCCTTTAAAATTGAGAAACATTTAACAATTTCAATAAATATGCTACCTGAGATGTCGAAAGAATTTTGCCAACATGATTACAATTATTTTAGCATCCGACAAGAGAATACGTGTTGGGAAACAGGGAAATTGATGTTCGTTTTCAAAAAAATTGGAATTACATAAGTTGGCTTATTGTGACACTGCACATGTTGTTAAATGTTCAGAGCTAGTGGAACTTCGGCATCCCTAATTGATGCTTTTTGTGAGGTCGCAATGGCATGATATGTTGGAAAGAAAGGTGAATATAAGTGGTAGGAAGGGAAGTACTTGGCTATTCAAAAAATTTACCCGGTTAGAGCTCTTTCTAATAATACGTTTATTCTGAAGGTGGTTTTACCATTGAGAAACGGCAGGTTGTACCAACTGAGACTCGACTGACTGTGACTAAGCCTAGACACAACGGCATCCGAAATTGACCGGAATTAATCAAATTTTCGAAATTTGTTTTAAACAAATAGAACAGATAATTGAAATGCCTTTTATGTAAATTTGATTGGAAACCATTGTCTCCACTGAAATGGAAAATTTTGGTTCTAGCACGATAAGTAATTACTCGTGCTGTCTTGCCTGACATGCATACATATACATTGCATTGTATACTATATCGCTTTCCCTTGAAAAATTGATCGAAATGAAAATTTCGTAGTGATGAAACACAGTTCTTTATTTGAAATAAGCAAATAATAGTCAGACTTTCGGGTCGTGAAACGGGTAATGAAATTATATCTCATTTTTATATTCTTCTTTATTATCTACATCGTTATTCCGAAATAAATTTCGGGATGTTATTAAAGGCTCAATAACTTAACCGAGACTTTCGATGTGAAAATTGAATAATGCATTACAACTCAACTCAACACCCCTTTGAAAAGTAATTAAAAGCTTCGAAAATAAGGAAAATAGCCCATAATCTAATCTAACGTAACCTATTTAAACCATTTTTTCATATATTTTTTTCAACACTTTTAAAGACTTTTGAAAGGATTTTGAATGAGTGTTGAGTTGAATTCATTCTGAGTTGTAAATTATCCTTAACAAGTGTTTGCCAACGTCGCCCAACGTGGTGACGTCATAGTTCCCCTTGTACACTATACCACACCACACATACATAGGAAACAATAATGGAGCGGTTGGTTCGCTGCGCTTTGTGTTAGTTTTTGTTATTTTTTATCAAAAGTCTTTCGCCATGAGAGCATTTTACAAGTATCTACATTAGTTTTTTTCATATCTTGGTTCTTTTTCTTTCTGACTTTCACGATCGTATTTTGCAGGTAAAAACTCTTTCGGATGCGGGCTACAACACATGGCTCGCCGGAAAACCCCCCACTAACTCTGGTATGCACTGCGGTACCCTCAAGCAGAAATCTGACGCCAAGCGAGGACTTTTCCAGCTGGATGATAGAGATTGTAATGGAGTCTACGGTCGTTTATTCATGTGCGAGAAAAAGTATCCATAATGTTGTAGACCAATAAATAATTCAACAAAAACTATTTTATTAATACGATATATTTCATGTTTGATCCATTCTTCCTGAGCTCGCAGGCTGCACGTTTCATACATATTTGCCCGTTTCCTCCTCCTTTGACTACAGGTGTAACAATACCTGCCCGAAGGATTTTAACCAGCGATTTCTGATCATATTTGAGTAAAAAATTTAGATGTCATTTTGTATCTGATGATATTTTTTCTATTAAAAACAAAAAAATATATTTTTCAATCACACGTCGCTAATGATCCCATGCCTACGCGTCGTGAAGGATTTTAAGCGATTTGTGCAGTATTTCATGTGTCACCGTGTTACTAGAATGAAGCGCTAAGCTTATTAAGTGACCCGCTAGTCTATAAATGCGCTACTCTCCTGACTACTCATTTGCGACGTGTGATGGAAAAATATGTTTTAATGTTTTTAATTGAAAAAAAATTATCTTCGGGCAGCAAAATGACATCAACATTTTTTTTATTCCAAATATACACAGGAATCGCTGGTTAAAATCCTTGAGATATGTGCTGTAAAATGATATAAAAATATTATTTGTTATTGGTAGGCATGTCATTACATAATTATTACATACATATTGTAGGACATTGATTTTGTTTGGAATTTGTTTTTTTGTGCTTATTTATATGTCCTAAATTATACAGATCAGTAATAAAAAAATTAAATAACATGTAAAAGCACAGCCGGGCGTGTGATGAGCATCGCTCCCAATCAATAGGAAACTTGCATCACATTTTTTAAAAAAATTTTCCGGTTCAGTCAAATATTCTAAGACATTCTGTATTTTTTTTAATCGTATTTTTGAAACCCTGGGGATTTTTTGAAAATTTTAATCCAAAAAATCAAACCATTTTTTATAAACCGGAAAGACGGGACATAATTTTATAGGTGTGAAAAAACGATAATTACATAGGGGTCATCTTTTTTTTTTTTTTTTTTTTTTTTACAGTATATACCGCACAAGAATCTCAACTGCTCCCGTCTGGAGCCAGTGAGACTATGGCATCCCCAATTGGGGTATGTTGTGAGGCTGAAGGTAGTGGGGAGGGGAAGGAGGTGGGGAAGAGGAAGGTTGGGAAGTTATCTATTAATCACGTGATGTTTTTTTAGTAAATTTTTAACCCCCCCCCCCTCTCCCTGGTGATATGTGGTGAGGTTTTAGATTAACCCCAAATCACGTGTATTTTTTTTTAGTGCAAAGTATTTTGAAATTTTGAGAATATTGTCACTAAAATAAATACACGTGATTTCTCATTTTACCTCCCCCCCCGTCGTGATATTTCGTGATTTTTTCCGAACCGCCCCCCCCCCCCCCTTTCGAGCCTCACGTGATTAATGGACGACCCCATAGCCGAAAATCATTTAAAAAAAGAACGTTTTCCATCTTATTGATCATAAATCATTATAATGTACATCGTCTATATTACTAAATTCAATGTAATATACTTGTACTTGTAAATTGTAATAATAATAAGAATATTATAAAATTTTATTTTGTTAAAATCAGTACCATAATCATTATACCTCTAAAACACGTACCGACATCATCTTCACGTTCTGAAGAGAATCCCGTACATCATTAAATGTACGGGGTTCTCTTCAGAACATCTGTCAAAAAGTCGAAACAAATGATAAGTTCGCAGAGAACAAACAATAAATCTAGTGAACGAATTCAAAAATTCGCCTGAAATCAAAGTGATGCCATATAAAAAAAAATTCAGTGTGGAATTTTACAAAATTAATAGGAACATTTTCGGAGACCGGACATTTTCATGTAGAGACGTCACGAGCCCAAATAATGGATTTATTTATTTAAAAATTAAAAAAACTACATTTCTAAACAATTTTACTAACATTTTCTTAATCTTAGTAAAAAGATCTATCCCACATGATTTTTTCCAAGTCGTTATGAAATCCATGCAAGTGGCCTATTCTCAGCATCCAGGTATATTGGGAAAATTAGAAGACTTATAACAAATATCCGTTGCTTATTATAGTATGTATATTTTAAATACAAAAGCAAGTGATTATTTTTGATCATTTCTGTGCTAGTGTTTGGATCTATGTTTTTCTTTGTTAAGTTTATATTTGGATTTACATTTATTTTTGCATGTATTGATACATTACCCGTGGGCATTGTACTGATAAAAATGGTACGTACTTATATGTAAAGTTCTTTTCGGCGAAAATAATTATAAAAAAGAAAATGGTCAACTTATTTAGTTCTTTTTAGTGAACTATTCGCCTCAAGGGCGCCTTACATTGCTTTTAAAGCGGTATTTATGTTTTGACATATCATAATTTAATCAAAACACCTTAACTCAAAGCTAAACACATTTAAGCGATACGATTGATAACCTCTTGCCCCACTACCTTACAGCAGAGTTTTGACTTCAATGTTCATAACGAACCTTGGTTGAAGTTCTCACGATCAACAGACTCGGCTGGACGACAGGCGGAATCCTTTACCCTTTGCCACGGATTGGAGCGATTGGTTCAGGAGCCTAAAGGGTTCCTGGTGTCCAGACTCACCGCTCCAATCTGCTAGACCTATTTTTTTAACCACTGCGCCAGATGTTTACAAGATTGAAGTCACAGCGCCTTGAGGATTGTCGGACCAGTGCCAGGTGAAAATATCAATCCCTGTAAACTTCAGACCGCCAAACGAAAGGCTGAAAAGAATAGTGTCGCACTGATTGGTTCGGTCCGCGGGCACTTTTTAATGCTTTCCCGTGGTCAGCCGTCTATTTTCGGACTTCGGATTCATCAAGATGTGCCCAGGTCAAACCATCACATCCTCGATGGACGGCTTCATCCAATCCACTTTTATTTTTGAATATTTTTTTTTTTTAGACGTGCTAGATTTTGTTTTTATTATTATTGAAAGAATAGATTATACATTTTATAATCAACAAACAAGTCCTGCTAAGCCAATTGAATTGGCTTGTCAACAGGTGCTTATATTTTAGTTACTGTTAAAGAAAGTGTTGGCTCAAAGCCGTGGTTCAGTCGACAATGCTCTAAAGCAGTGTGACGAAAAAATGCGGCTTACCGAGCCTACGATATATCTAGATCTAGAGGACAGAACCACTTACAAGAAAATAACAAAGAAAACAAAGAGAATCACCAATCGGTCAAAATTCAGCAAAAGCTGGCTGTGTGCCCGCATGGCAGCAGAGCATTCATATAAGTGTCCCCGAAGGGGTGTGCAGATAGAAAGTACCACAAAATAACAAAATTATAAAATATATTTTCATTTAAATGCATCGCGGATAAAATTACTTGTCTGTATATTGTGTACACCTGCGTTAAGGTGGTCCAAAATTTTTTTAAAATTATTTTTCATTTGGCCACCCCGTGAATTTGTTACATGTGTTCATAGAAATAACATAGTAAAATTTCAGCGAGATAGCTCAAGTAAAAAGGTGTGCTCAATCGAGTGCTGTTTTTGACTTTTTTGTGTAAAATGCTTAATTTTTACTTTTTGCTACAGGCAAATTTCGTGTGTTAAACTATAAAATAAATATTAAAATAAACTACTGAAGAGTTTTATGGACAAATTTGAACAGTATTTGATACTTATTTAGTAGACTGTGAAATGAATCAGTGTAGTAAAATGTGTTCATCTACTTGAAAAAAATACGAAATTTTTCTACTTGGGGTTCGAGATATTGAGCCATTGATGAGGCTTAACCAACATCCTACTCTTCGGCAAATTTTACTCCATTATCACTACATTTTAAATGATTCCAAAAATGTGAAAGATTCCGCGCATATACTCATTCAAGAACTTATAAAAGTATGGAGTAAATCTAGTATTCCGACGGAAAATTAATGCATTGAAAAACTGATTAGGTTTCTTAAGAACTGGCTGCTATTGAATAAAAATAGAGGAAGAAATTCTGAAGCATAAAAAAGGAGTGTATTTGTTTAAAAAAGAACTAGACAAACTTTTTGATATTGCCCATGCAAGCGCTTTGAATTTGATAAAAATTGCTGAAGACAGCGTTTCTCATCGATCAAAGATGAGAACGTTAGATGATTATGACCTAAATCGACAAGAAACTAGAAAAGGTCAAAGAAAGTTCTCTAAAACGGAAACAAAGATCTGAAGAATTGAAAGAGATGGCTGCTGAAAGTAATGCTTCATCTTCGGTGGTGTCGAGACAAGAGTTAGAACTTGAGTGCAGCTTCAGTAGCACTTCTAGTAATGCTAGCATATTAGAGGATAAGTCCAAAGATGAGTTTGTAGTGCGTTGAGCTGTCTACAAGTGACATATTTACACAATATGTTACCAGTGCGCTTGATCGTAATAAGATTTAAACTAATCAAGAGAGAAGAAAAACAAATTGTTCGATTTGTTAGTTATCATCTACACCAAAGTTTGAATAGAAGCGTCTTTGGCAGCAGATGCGCCAGTAAATCACTTAATACTTTGGAATAGCTTAAAATTGTATAAAGCCATTGATTCCGAAATCAGTATATCAGCTAGGGGTGTCTTAGAGCGTCACTTATGGTATTTGTCAGATGAACTAGTCTCATTTACCTTGTTTTCTGAGAAGCTATCTGATGTTGAGAAACAGGCCATTGTTCAAAAAATAAATTCTGATGGCGGTAATCCTTCAGTACGAGGTGATTCTGCTAAGCTTGCCTCAGAGGTTATATTAGAAGCTTTTGCAACACAAAGAACGTTGAAAACGCTGTTAGTTCTTGATATCACGGACTCTTTCTTGTAATTACCTCCTAAGACTTGGAATAACAGTGTTGATTTCCTTCAAGGTAAAAGCTGAGTCAAAAATTTGCGTGTTGTTAATGATACAGCGGAGAGAGGTGTTAAACTATTTGAAGATTACAACACGATACTCACTAAGAATGAGGAAGAAAAGCAATTTTTACTTCACATCGTTGAACAAAACAGAAAAATCGTTTCTACTGAAACATTCAAAATGGAGCTAACAAACATAGTTTTGAAAGATTGCGACTAATATTATGTTAATTATTGCTTTGTTACCAAATTTTGTTCAAATTTAAATACGTTTTATACTTATTTGACTAAAATACTTGTAATATTAATAAACCTTGAATTACGTGTTTTACTTAAAATCCAGAACTTTTGTCAGAAACTTCTAATTCGATGAGCACCCCCTTGTATATAAGATAGGGGGCTGAAATTTTTTACGCGTAATAGGAATGATAGGTGTAACAAATAAAATGGGTGGTTACATCTGTATTTGATAAAAACAAATTTACTATACAGGCCTGGACCACCTTAACCTGCGTATAAGAACAGAAAATCGACAAGGTACGTAAAATCGTTTGATATCCATACCAACATATCATTTATTTGTGAAGTCAATTTAAGATTTGAAATTTGTAAAATATTTAAAATTACATTTTAAACTACACAAATAATCAAATATATAACATAATTTTTAGTCTTTTATCTTTTCTTATAATTTTCAAGACGGGTTATGATTTTATTTTTTTTTTAAACTGACTACAAATCTTATTGTCTACCAGTATGTAATGTATATGTATGTTGGCGGCCGATCGTAAAATCAGGCAGATCATGACGCGCCTAGCTACTCCGTGAAGTGCCGTTACGATTTGCCTGCGACAAATACAGTATAATATAATGATATTGTGTCCATTTTTACCACAATTATTTTTGGCTGACTACAGTTCTACAGTTGTGGTTTGGATCCATGAATTTGTATGTGTGCGGGTGATGGACGTCAATGGAGGATATAAGATATTTATTTTATTTTTCCATGTGTTTATATTCTGCATATTCTCTGGTCAACAGGAAATATTATTATTATCACTGTGGTTTCACTGTTATTTTCGTTCATTTAGATTAGGCTAAGGTCATAG
Organism: Limnephilus marmoratus; assembly: GCA_917880885.1. Classification (NCBI taxonomy): domain Eukaryota; kingdom Metazoa; phylum Arthropoda; class Insecta; order Trichoptera; family Limnephilidae; genus Limnephilus; species Limnephilus marmoratus. Next base: position 14,189,695 of record OU862931.1, on the reverse strand, counting down.
TGACAAACAAAGATTACAACTTAACGCTGCTCGCACAGTGGACCATAGTAATATCGATTTCTGTATCAAAATTTGATGTATTTTTCAAAATCGTAGTAAAGGAAGACGACAAATTTAATGCCTTCGAAAAGTTACAGGTACCTACGTACATGTGCAGATTCCATGAATACTAGAAACAAGGAAAGTGAACCATAAATAGCATGAAACCGTGCGTACAACGCGGGTTACCAATATCGTTCAGCCAAATCAGCAGTTTATCGAGAAATAATTAGGCGTCAAAATTTTTCTAATCTATTTAGGATTGATTGATGTGCCATTTAAATACACTTTTTTACGGTCAAAGTACAATATTCGAAAGAGGAAGGAAAATAAAAATCACAACGTTTTGAGAAAACAAAATAAGATACAGAACAAGATAAGATTAACTTATTACTAATGTACAAAGACAAATGACTATAGTACATTAGTAATAAGTTATTGAAAGAAGTGAAGAAGAAACATAAACAATATACTGTATTATGATCATAATCTTGATTGTTTTACTACATCATCAACACCGCTGTCGAAAAATACCTACCCTCAACTCAAAAACTTTAAAATTTGGGATGCGGAAATAGGTCACCCCAAGTGGTTCGCTATGGTTGGTGATTTAGAAGGGGTGCCCGGGTTCATGGGAAGAGGTTTGTCTAGGTCTAGGAGGCGGATGACCAGGACACACCGAACCCCAGATTCCTACCCACCCCTTAAATCCTTTTCCTTCCCAGAACTCTCCTCTCCTTCCTTTTCTAAAAAACCCTCCACACAGCATCCACAAAGATGACATAGGCCTTGATGGAAATTATTTTCCTTAGGGCCTCCTGTGTGGAGCTCATGTAAAAAAAAAATCATAATTCTCCAAAAAATGTTTTAATAATGGCTTAAAACACCTAATAAAAAACCAAAAAATCTGGTATCTGGTAATCTGATACACACTTAATTATAAAATTCAATTCCTTCAGATATCTAAAACTTTTTAAACACATAAATTCACTAAGAAAAAATGAACCCTTCTTACATCTTAACCTTCTTACAACTCTTAAGTTTGTGATAAGGTTTTTTTTATTAATTATTCTTAAGTTATTAACAAGTTGTCCTCTCCTAAACACAAGCATTTGCTTTCTTAGGAGAGTGTGTAAAAGCTATACAATGAAAATGCAAATGAAATAAATATTAAAAAAAAAAAAAAAATGTATTTCTAGGGAAAAAGTGGTAGTGACGCTAATGCCATTGTCAAATTCTTTGCCGATTTCTTCAAAAATATTTACGACAAGGATATCTTAAATGATCAAATACCAACCTTTCATCCGAAGAAAACAATGCACATTCTCGCTTTACGTATAAACGTTACTTAAGTTACATGCAAGATAAAGAAAAAAGCAAGTCCTGACAAAGATAATCTAGATTTTCTAATTTATCAGTGTATCATTACTTGCAACCCACTATGTCAAATATTTAACCATTCACTGTATTTTGGCTTCTTTCCCCGTCTTTCGAAAAACTGTTTTCTAATATCTAAATTTAAAAGAGGCGATTATTATGACGTCACAAATTACCGACCCATTTGCGTACTCTCTGTAATCTTTAAATTATTCGAAAAACTTAAACTTGATAGAACCTCCAATCACCTTTGTACGGGTACCTAATCGACATGAATTTATGACGGGCAAACCCAATCTAAGTAATCTCTCTTTTTGCGAACAATTTATATACATACTTTCATTTGAAAATAAAACCCAAGTCGACTTAATTTATACAGACTTCGTAAAAGCATTCTACAAAGTTAACCACAAAATTCTTCTCAATAAACTTAGCAAATTCGGAATAAAGGGTAAATTATTGGAATGAATAAAGTGCTGATTAAAAAATAGAATTCTTCAAACTAAATATGGCTACTAGCGGTGTACCTCAAGGGTCGCATAAGGGCACAATATTTTTCTTAATTTTATAAATGATATAATCACTGTTTTTGACAATAAAGTCGAAATGCTGCTTTTACTATTTAAACTAACAAAAGCTGTAGATTATTGTATATACATTAAAATAAAATTAAATAAACTACAAAACTGATGCGAACTTAAAAAAAATATTTCTAACTTATTAGTAAATACCACATAATAAGATTTTTTAGAATAAATCAACCTTTTTAAATCATCGTTTTCGAGTAAAAAAAAATTTCTTCACATATTATACATTACACACATATTATACGTCCATTTGGTCCCCTTACTTTAAAATCCACTCCGATTCCATTGTAAAAATCACCATAAATTCCTAAGGCATGTTAATTATAAACTCGGTCTACCTGTAGAAACAATAGATTACAACTTGATGAAAGAATAAAAATTATGAAACTCTCGGACAGAAGATTTCATTTCCGACTAGACATTGTTAATGGCATTATAGACAGACCTAATATATAAATGTACTTTTCATGTACGAACAAGAACGACACGATCTAAAATTCATTTAAATTATGACAACCATTTTACTACTGCTGGGTAAAGTACGTAAATAAGTACGTCCCTTAAAACATCCTGAATATAGAAAAAATAATCAACTTCGGCAAACGCGGGCAATAGTCTTTCTGGTCAAAAGAGTTGAAATTTACTTTAATAATTGAAAAAAAAACACAGTATACAAAAGTGGGTAATTTTCAAAATAATCTAAAGTTATGATTGAATTTATTACAAAAAGTATGCGTTCATAATTCGCAGGTAATTTGCTTTGTTCATAATGCTGTTTGGACGGCCACTGGGACGGACGCTCGGTTACCTGGAGAAGAGTACGATAATAATTTTCTATCAGCGCCAACAACGGGTCGGGGTGACGAAATCGAAAAAGTTTTATTGGATCTTAGGTAAGCAGGTATTTTATATTATTTCGAAAAAATAAGTAATTTTGAAAAGCGTGGAATTTTATAAATAAATACACTTGATTTTGCTTGTGGTGCATCAGTAAGCCACTTTGATGGTTCGTGCAATTTGTTCGCATTTCACATTATTCGTGGAAGTAGTTCGTAGTTCGTAGTTCGCACGCTCCCGTTCCTTATTACCCTTTTCATATTGAGGCTCCACAGAGTTTGAATTATTGAAAGTATTGTTATTTTTTTGAAAAATTATCATGCTACAACTTCCTTCTTTGGTTAATAGACTCCAAACTCGAAATAAAGAAAAAAAAGCGAATGTTTACTAGTGACTCCCACGATCTGAGCTTTGTAAAAATAATTGAGGTTGCACTAGCCAATTCTACGGTGGGCTTCCCTACTTATTAGTTTCAAAACTCTTATTTTTTTTAATAAATATCAAAACATGCTGCTTGTATTTATAACTTTATTTATTTAAAAAAGATACATACATATACAGATTAAGAGTAAAACACATAGTTCTGAAAACTAATTACAATACATAAATTCTTTTTTACGAAAACACCCAATTCAAAAGAGAAAAACATTTCTCGTGCTTGAATTTTGGAGAATGCCATTGTAAAATGCGAGTTGGTACAGAGAGTATGTTATTACAAGTACTTATATTAAAAAAAATATATATACATGAAAACAGGTCGAAGTAAATAAGAGTTAAATTGGAATATGATACAATATAAGATAATACAGGTATGATATATCAGAAATAAAAATAAAACTTATCTTGGTAATAACCGTATATTTTTTAATATAAAAAAAAAATCATAAAAAATCAGTTAAATAATGTATGTACTAACACGGGTAGTTAACATAAACTACTAATATAAAACTAAAACTGTTTTTGTTCACATGTAAAGATGTCTTCTTACTATTCCTAATTAGTCCTCCCACCATAGAATTATAGAATGCAGCAAGTTTAATGATTTGTTCATCCTTAAGTGATAGAAATATTTTTTTGCTAGTAAGCGCCATGCATTAGTTATCAAACCTACAGGAAAATGAATTATTTGCGAATCTTTGATTTAATTTTTTTGCATTTAGCCTTGTGTAGAATTGCAGCACTGTGCGTCAGTCGTAGAGATTTTTCGTAAAAACATTTTTGTTATCGTGTGTTACACACCACATCACTGGTTAAAGGTTATCACAAAATTAAAAAAAAAATGCTATATTAATATATTGGTGGTTTTTCCAGAAACAAGTCATTCTCGCTTATAACATTATCCGGTCGTCATTAACGTAACCACATACGTTGTTTATTAAAGAATGTTTCGCAGTACATTCTTCGTATTGGGATTGGTGTGTCTAACAATATCTTGTGTGCATGGTAAGTGACCAAATTTCACCTTCTTATCATGCGAGAAGCAAATTTTTTCTCGTCATCACCGTGCTAATTTTCAGGATGGAATCCTTGGTAAATGTCTTATTCCACGCAGTCAGCCTACCTTTTCTACAGATTTTTGCTAGGTGCTTCTACTGGGTGATGATTTTCATCTGGCATTAATTTGAAATACCCTTTAAATCGTTTTAAAAAAACCTAGTAAAATTTCATTGTTCTTAGAAAATATTTTCAATACTTGGTCTTATTCTAGTCGCAACAGCGGAGGAACCTGAACCATTTTTCAGAAATGATTACGTTTACTCCGCTGCTTTTAATGCATTCTACAAGGAACACAAGGTAGCGCTGGGCTGGAGAGAGGCAGTGTCCATGTGTTCCTTTGAAAGCGCTGAGCTCGTGGTGCCAACTTCTGAGGAAGAGATTGGGGAACTGCTAATTTACATGGCCAGCACCACCAGCAGCGTGTGGATTGGGATACACGACTTATTCCAACAACAGAACTACGTGGCAATTAACGGTAAGTAATCTTTTTTTAAAAATGGTTTTTAAAGTGTTGCATTTAATCCACATGCCCAAAGTATCTGATAATACGCTGTAGGTAGAGAATCGAAAGCCTAATAAGGATTCTTTGCTCTTCCAGAACGGACTAATTTTCATCATCAATGCATAAAAAACGCAATAAGTAACTCCAGCCCTTAAAATTTTAATCAATAGAACAGTTTTTTGCAAAAATATTAATAAACCAACAAAAAATTTGAAATATCTCCTAAAGTTCACAAATTTAGAGATAAAACAAAAAATATAATAATAATAATAATAACTGGTTTTGACCACTCAAAATAAATAGTTGTAGTCTCTGGATTACTTATTATTTTCATTTTCAATTCTATGTAGGCATTCCAGTATCAGAGTTATACTTGAACCACCCAGATCCTAATCCGGGCGAGAGATGTGACTGCGTGCGGATGATGCGCGATGGACTGTACTCTGATGGGCCATGTGAGGCGGCCAGCCGGTTTATTTGTAAGAAAGACCTCAGCACTCTGACAGTTAACGTGGATTGTGGGACCTACGATACAGGTATGTAATCTCATGGTGAAAACTTTAACGATTTGTACAGAAAGAAAAAGAAACCAAATATTTACTCTAAATAGTAGAGCCACAACATTTATATGGAGGAACACACTTATAAAAGAGAAAAAAGAATAAATACAAATTCAAACATGTTCCCATACAGCGTACAAGACGTTCTGGTTCAAGAAAATGAATACAAGCCGTTCTTGCCAAGCACAAGAACACCAATTCTGGGTTTGATCGAATAGACGGACACAACCACAATCAACTTTGGTTTATCTCTTCAGTCCCTATAATCCACACTCTCTCTATACTCCTATAACTCCGATACGCGATAGCGAGATGTAAAATTTGCGAAAATTAAGGGATTTTATTTTATTTACGAATTCTTCACAAAAGTCCGAACTGCTTCCGTCTGGAGCCTGTGAGACTAAAGCATCCCCGATTGGGGTATGTTGTGAGGCTAAATTTAAGTAGGGAGGGGAAGGAGCTGTGAAAAAGGAAGGTGGGGAAGTACCTGACTTTTTCTGTTTTTTTACATTAGCTCCACACAGAAGGCCCTCAGAAAAAATCCCCTCAGGGCCTATGTCATCTTTGGGGATGCTATGTGGAGGGTCTTTTTGTGAAAGAAAGGAGAGGAAGTTCTGGGAAGGACAAGAGTGTTAGAGGTGGGTAAGAATCTAAGGGTCAGAGTGTCCAGGTGTGACAGACGTATGAATCCAACCCTACGAAAGAGTATGGTTGGAGAAGTCAAAGGGACTTCCTCAACCATTCTCTCCCGATTCGATCTGCCATGCAGCTGATGACCCGGATAAACCTCACCCCACGAACCCGGGCGCCCCGGCTAAGTCACCAAACATAGCGAACCATTTGTGGTGACTTATGGCAGAGATGTTGGTTATCCAATAAATTGTTCCCGGGGCAGCGGTACCCATACTCACCTCCCGAATTGTAAATTTACTATTCAGACCTAGTCACGAAACACGGCCAAAGCCATTTCAAGCTACGTTTCAATAGTTGAAACACCAGGGCGATACTTTAAGTATATTCCACTCCGTAAAGTGCCGAAAATATATCTTATATACGGAGGTCACGATCAAAACAAACAAAAAATGAGTTCAAAGCTAACAATTTTCTGCTTCTTTACTAGAACAACCGCGCTTTTAATTCACTATTTTATCATTTGGTTTGCCATGTATCTAATCAACATGAATTTAACATTCTGTAAAGACTTGGTGCAAATTTTTGACGCTCAAAATTGTTTCAACATTTAATAACACCATCAGTCTTACAATAATTATTAAAGTAATTTAAACAACTTTATGTTTTACCGAATTTACATATTTTGTATCTACTACTACTTCATCACTCTTTATTCGTTAATCATTTTTTTTCCAGAATACAAAAGAATTTCACCGTTGGAAGACCGTTGTTATAAAATTCACATCACGCCGAGGTCCTGGTATGATGCCTATAAAGTCTGTTCGGCCGAACAGGCTCATCTAGTTATCCTCAACAGTGCGGAGGAGGCTCAACACTGCTTGGACACGTTTAATGAATATGCTGGCCGCTCTCTGGATACCAACTTTGACAGGAATAATATTTGGCTAGGTTTTCATGACTTGATTCTTCCAGGAGAGCATAAGACAATCTTCGGTATGTATCGAAGTTTACGTATTAAACCTTATTGAATTTGTGTTTTTAAAAGCCTGTTTCTTAGCTATAAGACATTTCTTATTCCCCATTGTTTCTTGAGCTGTCCGAGTGACATAGGCCTTTCTTGATTATTGTCAGTATTAGTAAACAGGGTATTATGTTGACCTCCGTGCTTGACGGGAAAGGATATCGACTAGGTCCGGAGGTGGCGGGTGCAAATCCAGACGTGCGCAAGTAAATTGTGTTTATTTTTTTTGTATTTTCACAATAAAATCATAATAATTTTTAATCTCGAAATAAGAAAAATACATTTTCACTTATTTAACTAGAAATCTGAACTATATTAAATATAATACAATAATATTCACTTTTATTATTTTGTTGATTGTGAAAAAAAAATTATTTCATATATTTTTAAATCTACCCACATATTTTTTTTCATTTTTAATGTCTTAATATTTGGGACTCTTGTGCGGTATTCACATAACAATAATTTACAATAAAAAAATATTTAATAAAAAAAATGGAGCAGTTGCTACTCTTGTGCAGTATTCACATAACAGTAAATAACAATAAAAAAAAATATTTTTCACCACCACAATATTAACCACCTAACACCTAACCACGTCACATCTCACCACCTGACACCTCATCACCTCACACCTCACCACCTCACACCTCACACCTCATCACCTCACACCTCACCACCTCACACCTCACCACCTCACACCTCATCACCTCACACCTTACCCCCTCACATCCCACACCTCATCACCTCACACATCACCACCTCACACCTCACCACCTCACACCTCACCACCTCACACATCACCACCTCACACCTCTCCACCTCATATATTTGTCCTATACGTGACATGACATGTAGTCCAAAACACCAACCACCTCAAACCTTACCACCTCATACATTTGTCCCGCTCGTGACATGGCATTTGAAGTAATACAAAGAAAAAGAGTTAGTACAAATACATTTTGTGAGGTGGGGAGACATTTTACGTTTTTGTATGGGACATTTGAGATGCCTCTTGTATGAGGTACTCAACACTACTGGAGATGATATATGAGGAGTAAATTAATTGAAAATATTTAAATATAACAGGAAGAAACTGATGAACTAAATTGAATTGAATTTAAACTAAAAGTGGTTAAAACTAAGGAACGTTATTTTCACAAATTTTGAACAATTCAGCAAATTTCATAGTAATTTTTCAGGTTCTTTATTATTTCAGTTCTGTGAAGTAACTGGCCCATAATGATATAATAACAGAACTTCAATTGAAATAATATAGAACGTGAAAATTAACTTAAAAAATTTGATGAATTGTTAAAAAAATTTTATAAACAACCCGCCATAAGAGTTTGTTTAATATTTAATTTTAATTAGTTTGAACTGTGTTCAAGTTTCTTGCTATTTATTTTAGGACTGAAACTAGACAAGGCGGGCTATAGCGAATGGCAGGACGGACAGCCCGAAAACACAAATAACAACGATCACTGTGGAACTCTGATGGTAGGCTTTGGTAGGAAGCTGGATTACAAGTCTTGTGAGTCACGACTCTTGTTTATGTGCGAGAGGAAGATATCACAAGACACAAGAGGTCTCAGCAAACCATTTTATGGTCTTTGTTCTCCAGGTATGCTTACCAAGTTCGAATCAACTGATTTCAGAATAAACAATTTTTAAAATTTAGTTTTTTTCATGAACCAAGCTTTTATCCAAATAGAAACGATCACTTTTTTCTAACCTCAAGGGTAATCTGTTAAATTAAAGATATATATAAAGGATGTTAAGGACGTACTTGACTAACTTTAACCGGTGATTCCTGACATTATTTGGAGTAAAAACCAAAATCCGGAGACCAAAATTTCATTTACACTTTTTACCCCAAACAATGTCAGGAATCACTGGTTAAAGTAAGTCAAGTACGTCCCTTACTATCCTGATTGCTCTTATTGTCAAATATGTCGGTGTTCACCTTGTACTAAATATGTTGTAAATGGTTGCTTTAAACCAAAATTGTGAATATATATGATTGCAATGGTACTTCCTGCATTATTATAAACTTTTCATTACAGGTTATAATAAGTTTATTTCGATGCCAAGCAGCTGTTACAAACTTCATACCATCGCCAAATCCTGGATCAACGCGCAAAAAGAGTGTGCAGCCGAAGGAGCGCACCTCATTATTCTAAATAGCGCTAAGGAAGCCAAACTCAGCACGGATATGTTCATCAAATATAGGCGTGCTAATGCACAGCGATGTGACTTTAATAAGGACAACTTTATGGTGGGTTTTAAAAAATCGGATATTGCAAAGGAATATAGAACAATCAATGGTGAGGGTAACACGTTTTTTTTTATTTAATACGACATAATCCAAGGAACAGTTTTCTAAACCGTCTGCAATAACAAAAACGTTAGATTTATTTTGTTTGCTGGGGAAATTTTCGCACTAGTACATCATTATTTAGAAAAAGGACACAGCTGCAACCAAAACCAATTGTCCAAGTACTTTCTACAGCCCATTTACTAAGAAGAACAACATTTTATAAATGTAGATTACATATTTTACCTCACAGTAGTTCAAGTAGTATATTTAGTCATTAATATGAGTGCTATAACATCTGGATGTTTCAGATAAGACCCTCTCAGAGGCAGGCTACAGCGACTGGGGACCCGGAAGCCCCTCCGGCGACAAAGATCAATGTGGAGCTCTCTCGCAGCACAAGGGCACCCCGCGCGGATTCTTCCAGCTAAAGAATATACCATGTGCCACATGTAAACTCTTGTTCGTGTGCGAGCAGAATGTCTTAAAACCGGAAAAAGAGACCGGCGCTCTCAAAGCATGTCCAGATTGTGGAACAAATGATCCTGGTAGGACTACACAGTTCTTTTTAATATTATTATGTTTCCGAAAGAGTTCAGATAATAAATACCCCCATGATGTAATCTACAATCCACATTAATTTTAGCGTACATATTTCATAATAACCTGGTAGGCTTTCGATGTTAAAACGCGTGGTACCTCGGACACCTAGGCCTTTTGCCTATCAAGGAAATGGAATATTGCCAAGAAAGATATATCGTTTTTTTTTCATCTTCAAGACTACACCGCTATTTGTAAGGGCTATTTAATCTCAACAGCTTTTTTTAAACATTAACACCCCACAGGAGGCCCTGAGGAAAATAATTTCCCTCAGGCCTATGACATCCGAGATGCTGTATGGAGGGTCTTTTTGAGAAGAGGAAGGAATGAACATTGGTCTTGAAGAGACCCATGTTGTAGGAAGGAGGAAACACAGATGCCGGCAAATAGTTCCATAGCTGAGCTGTTGACCACAAGAACTATTCGAAGAAGCGACCCGTTCTCATATGACAAATGTCAACCGTGTTCATATGTTGGGCACGTGTTTGGCGTGTTTCCCGACTATGCACCGGTGCCAAAGGGATCAATGACGCTAGTTCCTCGGAGCATCTTCCATTGTAATACCGGTAGAACAAGGATAGCATCCCCACCCGACGCCTGTGCTCTAAAGATTGCAATCCGTTAAGATTGGAGAATTTAGCAAACGGACCGCACGTTTTTGCACGAGGTGGGGGTTATTTTTCAAGTATTTTGGAGCTCCAGACCAGAGGTGGCTTTGCCAAATTTAACCGTGTGGTGCAGCTTCCTTGTTTTTAGAGCAACTGTTACCCTTACCGAGTTAACATCTATAATATATAACATTATTTCATAACATCTGGAGTTTCAACCATTGATGAGTATTGGTTACGTTTTTCAGTATTATTTTCCCATCCCAAATAAGTAATTCAAATTTAGAAATTCAGATTGCAGATGCAAATTATCTGTTGCAGGATATAAACATTATCCATCGATGCCAGACAGCTGTTACAAACTTCACATAAGCAACGACAGCTCCTGGAACGACGCGTTCAAAGTGTGTGCAGCCGAACAAGCGCACCTCATTGTCCTAAACAGCATGGAGGAAGCCCAACTCTGCGTGGACATAGTAATTGAGTATGCTGATAGTACGAACATGGTAATGGTGGGAGTTAAGAGGGCGGACTTTGCGGGCAAAAGAGAATTTAGGACAATCGATGGTAAAAACAATATCTAAGGATTTTATTTTTCAATTGTGAAAGTATTTGACTTTCATACATTAATTTTCTACAGAAATCAAATAATTTTCGATGGATTACCTATCCTCGGACAATACGGAATATTATGTACATAAAGAAATTACTACTTTCAGTAACTGGGGGAACGTGAAAAATTAAACAATTGATTTAATTCTCATTGAACCTTTTATATATTATCAATATTTTTAATTAATCTGAGTTTTTGTTAGGATGACAACATATTGATAAATGACCTTTCACGCTTTCTAGAATTTGTTGAAAATGAATTTAGATTGATGAACTGTAACGTTTTTTGCACTAAGTGTGGGCGCTTTCCTTAACAAGCGTTTGAATCCATAACAGGTAGAGATCAAAGTCGCGTCACCCAACGGGGTGGCGGCATACTTCCTGTGGTTATACACCATTCGGTCAGGAAGGCTCCTGTGAGGTGCCGAAAATGTTAGTGACGTGGTTGGCTCGTCATGCGCCTTTTGTTTTTCCAAGATCTAACTAACTAAGGATCATGCCGCGCCGTTTTCCCCGGGAGTAGGCAGTGAGGCAAACAAACAACAAGGTCTTGGCACACACTCCGTGCAATACTCCCACTCATACCCTTCGGTTATTCGGACACTATTTCTTCCTCCATTCACATGCTTAAACCATCTCATCATGTTCTTATCCTAATCTAACTCATCACGCTTATACAACAGCCTTGAATTATTTCCGAATCTCCACATTTGTCACATGGGGTCTCATATTCACAGCATTCAGTCTAGTTCCACCTATCCTTCCTCTGCCAGTTCCATGCCTCACTGCCGTACTCTTGGTAGTTATTGGAGCATTCTATTTTAAGAAATTGCGTTGTTCGAATCTCACTCTTGTGACAATTTTCCGACTTTCACGATTTATTTTTTCAGGTAAAACTCTCTCGGAGGCGGGCTACAGTGACTGGCTACCCGGGAGCCCCACCTCTACGAATTATGACTGTGGTTACTTAAAGCAGAAACCGGGTGCCAAGCGTGGACTTTTTCATCTAGATGATTTGAGTTGTTATACAAATCGTTATGTTCCATTCGTGTGCGAGAAAAATACATACTAAGATTATCAATAATGTTACGAGTAAAAAAAATAAATAAAAAATTTCATATTTCGATCCCAGTTTCCTATTTTACATTGTCCATTTTCCCGACAAGCAGGCCTTTATAAAAGTGCAGATTTTATTAATTATTTCCCCTCCTCTCCTTGGAGGGATCAATAATGTTAAATAACATAATTACTTTATTTTTATCACATTTTCATACCTTTATAATATTATTTATTTATAAACTATGCCGACTGGTTTCGTAACTATAGAAACATCACCATAGCAATATAAATATAAAAATAATCGAAATGATTCACTTGGGATTATTGTACTACTTTCTGTTAAAACTATTTACTGGGTGCATTGCACTTGGGTCGATTCCCTTCATTAAAGCACCTTGTGATATCCAACTTTTTTCGTTTTTTGTCGTTAGATATCTTCCCAATTCCACCGGGCGCATCGAGGAAAAATAAGCCACCATTTCCATCATCAACTGCCTTCATTAACGTATCGTGCACTTCCTTCTGTTGGGGGTACAACAGTGGTACATTCGTTCAAACTGATTGGTTCAATGCATCTTGATCATATTTACGTTCACGTACCAATTCTTGATTGAAAGCATCATTCATTGCAAGTTTCATTGCATTCATTGCAGTCATGAAGCGTCGATCTGGCGTTGTTATTCCTAAATTGACTAACAAACTGCGGCACATGAGGTAACACATGTCTTCGATCAAAAACAAAGCCTGTTTATGTATATCCTGATTCACCTCGAGATCAGGATTCCCTGAACTGACACGAATTCGATGTAAAATGTCTTTTGACATGTCATCTTTGTACTTGTTCCATAGTTCACGTGGATTCGATGGGAAATATGTCGAAATAATGATAGCAAATGATATGCGTATCAGACTAAACATGCAGAAATAATTGTTTCAGTGATTGTCATGTCCCAATGAGTATTGTTTTCAAGCAAATTGATCTGCTGACATGCAACACGAATTGTTTGGCAAACTACACCAATGACTTGTGATTCAAACGATGTCGACCCACGAACATTCACCAGCAACAACCGAAAGTAGAAGCATTTGTTACTTTTTACATGAACCGTGTAAATGCGACCAAGAGCATCAGTAGAACGTGCAACCGGATGATCAGTAACCACATCTCCGTGCTTCCGACGTGGAAAGCTCTTCGACAAAGCCTTCGACAAACTGTAATAACGTGGCATCTCAGAGTAGAGCAACGTCCGGGCAAACAGATTTGGAAGGCGGGAATGGGTACCGCCGCTCCGGGAACCTTTATTGGATAACTAACACCTCTGCCATAGGTCACCCCAAGTGGTTCGCTACGTTTGGTGATTTAGCAGGGGTGCCCGGGTTCATGGGGTGAGGTTTGTCTAGGTCTTGGAGGCGGATGACCAAGATACACTGAACCCCAGATTCCTACCCACCCCTTAAACCCTTTTCCTTCCCAGAACTCTCCTCTCCTTTCTTTCCTTAAAAAAACCCTCCACACAGCATCCCCAAAGATGACATAGGCCCTGAGGGAAATTATTTTCATCAGGGTCTCCTGTGTGGAGCTCATGTAAAAAAAAAGGTCGCATTGGCAAATCGAAAAGAAACTGGTCAATGTTGTTGCTGGAGGTGTTTCAGCACGTTTGGCAACAATCGATGTAATGAAATAACTCGTTGATCATTCTCCAGATGCATCGCCAAATATACAACAATGGAATGTCGTTCATGAATGGGGAATGAGAATATACAACAATAGAATGTCGTTCATGAATGGGGAATGAGAATATATACAAACTTGATAGCGTGTGATTTCATCGTTTTTTATTTGTAGTTTTAACGCCAAAAACCGCCATATCGCTGACTTTTGTGACAAATTTGCAGATGTGTTTGATTGACTTCACCGAATTGCAATAGGTACCCCACGTCACAATGCGCCTTGAATGTTTTGAAAAGAAGTGGCTGTTTTCCTGGAGTTGTGCAGACATACGTTCACCATTTGTCCCATTTACGACTGTTGACATTTAGTGTGTAAGAAAGAGGGGCAGCATTCTATGTTTAAGAACAAAAGCAAAACAATCAGCACATTGACATTTGACGTTTTTGAATTTTTGGAATTGAAGCAAACTTCAATATTATACCTACCACAATATTCCTGCAGCTTTTTAAAAAGATGAAAATTCTTTCCATATTAAATATATGAGGAAATGAATTTTCGTCATACCTTTCTTTTTCGTGAATTTTTGCGATGTTTTAATAGTTATTATGTTATCCGAGGCGGAGACAAATCCACAAATCAAAGATCATCGAGTTATAAATAGTGTAACTAACCCTACTTTGTTTTGATTTCTCCGGAACATTTTTGTCTAATATGAAGTAAGTCCAGATACTGCTTTTTATTGATGGTGACATTTTTATTTAGATAGAAATATTCATCAACCTCGAAAAAAACTTGGATAAACACAGTAAACACTCTAAGCAAAAACTTGTACCTTTGTGGTAAGTTTTTTTTTATCAATTAATTTACTATTTATTCTAATGCCCTTTTTAAAATCACTGTGCACGCCACTGTTTGTCACACAGTACGGGTAGATACTTATACTTACGGACAGGGTGATGTACCTACTGATGAAGTTTGCAAAATTTTATTAGCTACACACAGTAAGATTTATCTTGGGAATAAATTAACTCGATAAAGATGCATGCAACTCAAAATGCACGCTCAACTTTGCTGCAAGACACTGTGAACAGTCAGCTGCATATTCACATGAACGTCATCATACTGGAATATTGAAGAAGTACAAAACTTCAGCGGCAGCGCTTAGTAACGAACCAACTAAAATTATTTAACCACCTCGCCGTTTTTTCGCAAGAGTAGGCAGAGAGGAAAGATCGCCACACAAGATTGTCTTGGCGCATATCCTTACTTCATTCCCTCATATATATCGTTTAACACATCGATCTCCAGTTGATTAGTTAGACATCTCCGAATATAAAGTTTTAGTATAATGAGGGAAGCAATATTCGAATGCTCACTATAAATCAAATATTATAGATCTACACAGGTATACCATAAATATACTATATAAAATATATATAGATACTATAATATACTATATACTATAAATCAACACAGGTATACCCTAGTGAGACAGGCATCGAATAATATAATGTACTCATATTTTATATAGATCAATAAATAAATAAAAAAATATTTTCACGTGTCTGTATTTTACATATTAAAATGCTATAAAATAATACCGGAAAGCATAATGCTCCGGTACATTAGTAGGACATTTTGAAATACCTACTAGTGATCCAGAAAAAATCAATATTTTAAAAAACTAAAGATAAAGATAAAGACCATAAATTGACTTATTCCGGAATATATAAACTCAAATGCAATGATTGTTCCTCATTTTATATTGGAAAAACAACTCGTAATTTTGAAATCAGAATCAAAGAACATTTAAGGTGTCTTAATAATAATAATTTTTCTGAGTTCGCTAACCATATCATTGAAAATAACCATAGTTTTGAAAAAAATACAGGGATAAATATTCTTCATATTAATCATAAAGGAAAACGTTTGGATAACTTAGAAGCCTTGGAAATTAAAAAATCCCTTAAAAATAATGAATCAATTATCAACAAACAAAAAATATTATCTTATAGCCCTATCATGGATTTGTTCCCCTACCCACCCACTCTACATTAATACCTACCCACCCAATCTACATTAATAACTAGCAACGGCTCCACCCCTACTATAGGAAAAGATTGTTCGAAACTGTCAAATTATTATAAGCTTTCCCTGAAGAAGGAACGTTTGTTCTGAAACCGGTAGGATTTACGCATTATATAAGTGGTTTATACAAAGTTGTATTGTTTCATTTTTCTAATCAATATTTTGTTTAATTAACTATTTCTCCATTACAATCGTTTTGGAGGTGTTTATTAGTAATCTGAGTATTGTACCGGATCTACGGTAAACTTTTACATAGAACTGCATACTCAACACCATTTTCGATTTTTCGGAGATGTCTGACTTATCAAGTGGACGATTGACATAATCTTCTGTTATTATAACTCTTGGCATGACCCCACTCAAGTATTTGATTCAGTTTATCAATCATGCCTTCCTCAGGCGTCCCTGAATTCTTCTTACATTAACTTCCGCATCATATTATTTTATCCACAAACTCATTTCTTTGTTCATTTGCTCTACACGTCCAAACTATCTGAGCGTAACTTATTAATCTTAACCATTACGCTTAAATCAGCCTTTCGTCATTTCCAGATCTCTACCACGGTCGTAGAAAGTTTTACCACACATACGCCTCAGAGATGTAAATATTTTAGCATTCAGTTTACTTTCATCCTCCATCTGCCAGTTCCATGTCTCACTGCCATTCACGAGGGTTCGTATCAGTTCGTATCTCCATTGTGAACCACTAGCTTCGCTTCCTTGGATTTTTTTTTCTTTGTGTCAACCGCCAGTAGATAATTGAGGCGCTCAGCGGAAGAGTGGCCCAATCCACATCAGCAAAATCATCATATTATATTTGATGCCGCAGTGGCCCAATTTTAGTTTTCACTGATATCAAAGGATGTTTAAAAGAGTGAAAACTAAAATTGGATTGCTGTCACTTCATAGATATGACAAAAATATATAACAAACTTACTGACCCGGAGAACTTCGTACCGCCTCAAAATCAATAATTGTTTTGTTAACTTATCTGATTTAAATTCAGTATTTTTAATGTTAAAAATTACATAATGAAGCAATTATCGATGCGCAACTGTCCGTGTTTTGGTTTTGTCAGTATCAGAGATGGCGTTGTATACGAATTTATAATTTTTGCGATTTTCTTACTTTGCCACTTACTTACGGGAATTGCGTTTCATTTTCATTATTCGTGTGAGGGAGATTGATTATAATCATTGTATTTTTCCTTTGGAAGGGTGCAGACATACGTTCACCGTTTGTCCCATTTTTGACTGTTGACATTTAGTGTGAAAGAAAGAGGGGCATTGCATTGTATGTTTAAGAACAAAAGCAAAACAATCAGCGCATTGACATTTGCAGTTTTGAAGTTTTGTAATTCACTCACTACTCAATATTATACTTATCACAATATTTCTGCAGCTCTTTTAAAAGATGTGAATTCGTTCCATACAAAATGTATGAGGAGAAGAATTTTCGTCGTAATTTTTTTTTTGGTGAAGACAAACCCAACAAATCAAAGATCATAAAAATCGGTCCAGCCGTTTTTGAGTTATTAATGGTGTAACTAACCCGACTTTGTTTTAAATATAAAGATTATGTTTTCGCTGATCACGACTTTTTGTGGGTTGGGCCACTCTTCCACTGAGCGCCTCAATTTAGTTTATTTTTATTTTATTGGTTTTCAAGGTACAATACCGTTAAACCGCAATAAAGCAGTTTGTCAACAGGATGTTCAGTTACAATTTAAACATACATACATACACTACTTGGTTTCAACAATTAGGGAGAAAGGAGAGTGAACTTTTACTACACAAAAAATAAAATCAAACACAAACCAAAAACAACAACAAAAATTCCAACAAAAAATGATCTAAGTAAAAGATACCCCTGTCTTCTAATCTATATTATTATGTGTATCTACCTATCTATATTATTATGTGTTTCTACCTATCTGTATGTACCTACCTATTACTTTTATGTTTTAATTGGTTATTTAATTTTTATTTTATTCTTTCTCTTCTCTTTTTTTTCTTTTGCTATGCTAAACAAATAACAAGGTACTATATTTTAAACTTTTGTTATTATTTTATTTTATATTCTTTCTCCTCTTGTTATTTCAGCAATTTTTTTTCTTTTTGTACAAATCATTCTCCACATGTTCATACTCATAATTATTTGACTGTCCTAAAACGGGATAATACTCCTAGTTGGGCAGTCAAAATTTAATAAATAATGTATATAAATGTATAATATATTGTGCTAAATAAACAAATAAAATAAATAAATAAAATAATATTATTACTATAACTATAAAGATTATCACAATTAACACATATGAATTAATATAAACTATCTCTATTTAGCAGCCATTGTTTCAGCATATATCTGAATCTATTTGTAGAACCGCAATTTTTTATATTAATTGGTAACATGTTAAATATTTTTGGCACGTTATATTCCAGGGTTCGCCGTCCGTAGTTATTATTATATTTTGGAACAATCATTCCTTCATTCTTCGTGAACCGTTTATTATAATCATGTTCTACTTTCCTCTTATAATTAGACTCAGACATATGCTGAATCAATATTTTGTACCATAATAAGGCCTGCACCGGTAATATTGTTAAATTCCCATACAACAATGATATGTTTCGTCTCTGTGAAAAAATATGTTTTTGAACTAATAACAACTTAACAATGATTGAAATTTTATTACTTGTTTTTTTTTACATTAACTCCACACAGGAGGCCTTGAGGAAAATAATTTCCCTCAGGGCCTGTGTCATTTGGGATGCTGTGTGGAGGGTCTTTTTGAGGAGAGGAAGGAATGAACATTGGTCTTGAAGAGACCGAAGTTGTAGGAAGGAGGAAACACAGAGGCCGGCAAATCATTTCAAGGCCGAGCTATTGAACACAAGAATGAATCGAAGAAGCGACCCGTTCTCATGTGACAAATGTCAACCGTATACAAATGTTGGGCACGTGTTTGGCGTGTTTGCCGACTTTGCAACGGTGCCGAAGGGACCAATAACGCTAATTCTCGGAGCATTTTCCATTTTAATACCGATAGAACAAGGATAACATTCCCACCCGACGCCATATTTACAAAACCTATACCGATTCAGTCGCGGTAACGACAATTTATATTTTAAATATACCTCCATATTGGTTATTTTTTATCACATTGCAAAAACAAAAATTATTCTAAAATCTAGATAAAATAATCTTTCTGATGTGTATATTAGAAATTAATAATTTTGGTTTCTAAATATTTAAATTTTAATATTATTCCCATATATTGTAAATACACCTCTATATTGGTAATTTTTTATCACTTTGCAAACACAAAAATTGTTCTAAAATATAGATAAAATAATCTTTCAAATGTGTATATTAGAAATTAATAATTTTATTTCTAAATATTTAAATTTTGATATTGAAAATTTAAAGCGACTGAAACGCGGTAGGGATTGTAAACACGCCACCCGACGCGTATGCTCTAAAAATTGCAATCCGTCTGTTAAGATGGGAGAATCTATCAAACGGACCGCCGTTTCTGCACAGAGTCGAGGGTATTTTTCAGATATTTTGGAGCTCCAGACCAAAGGTAGCTGCCAAATTCAACCGTGGGGCGCACTTGTGATTTGTACAGGGTTAGCAGTTGTGTACTATTAAAGTATCTGCGGGCCCTGTACAGTACGCCCAGTTTTTGAGAGGCTAACTTTACTCTAGCTTCGATGGAGCCCCGATATCTGAGCTGGTTACTTAGCGTCACACCAAGCATATCAATGGAGGCCCTCGTTCAGAAGATTGCTTCCGTTGAAGGTGACTAGATTGTGTTTATTACTAAGAGAGAATTTCTACAAATTAACAGAATTCCTCTATCAGGCCTTCCAAACAGTGCGTACGTGCTTTTATTGTATGTAACTAAAAATACACTCCGTAGTATTATAATTTGACATCACATTGAATAAATACCTGCGGTAATTCAGGTTCCTTGTACATTGTTACGGTTTAGTCTGGTATCTTGGCTTGTCGAAGGTTAAGTAAACATAATTAAATTACAGCCTTAATGTTCCCCAGTGTCCTTGGAAAGAAAAAGGTAGTACACTTTATACATACACGTCAAATTAAATTAGAATATTCAAATAAAGGTAATCGGGTATGTCTCCGAGGAAAAGTGCTTAGCATGGAAGAGGAAATTTTAATGTTGTCATTACTTAGATTTCTGTTAAAAGCCTTAATCCTGAACAAATTATTTGGAAAAGGAAACTGATCGATTTTTTTTCATTATTTTTTTCTACACGCATTTCAAAATACCTTTTTGCATAATGTAGTGTTATGTTATTTTAGTGGACCCACTAACAGACTCTCCAAATACTTGGATGGAATGAATAGATTCTTGTTGTTATCTGGATTTGTTTATATTTCGCGTATACAATGCGGTAGTCTACCTAACTAGAAGCTAGCTAGAATGGTTCTGGCGAGTGATAACTGAAACACAGCCTTTCTGAGCCCTCCGATCCCCTGCCGGAGAACTTAAGCACTACGTTGCCTGCCATCTAGCGGAATTTACCGATAGCTGATATCACCACCATCTGTCTCTATAAGGCGGAAGCTTTTACGATACACCACACATAATTTAAAAATAGAGTAGGTATAATGCAAACGAAAGACAAAAGTAAGTAATGGGAAAGCGCTAAATAACTGCCTGTACGTAGGTAAATACAAAAAAAATGCTAAATTTAATTTTAAAGTACCTAACTATAAAAATTTCGAAACGGTATCAAGATTCACATACCTAGGCTTCCTGATAACAAACGACAATAATACCACAGAGGAGATCCAGAAGCGCATAGTGAACGCAAATCGCTGTTATTTCCGCCCACAAAACCTAATAAAATCCGGACTGCTGTCCAGAAACACGAAGATATAGTGTACTCAACACTTATCAGACCAGTACTTACGTACGCAGCTGAGACTTGGGTACTAACTAAGAGAATGAGCGAGTACTGGACGTTTTTGAAAGGAAAATTTTGAGGCGCATGAGACGTTATAACAATGAACTCTATACTTTGTTTAAGGAGCTAAACGTCGCAAAATTTATAAAACTGGGAAAACTTCGGTGGCTGGGTCATGTGGAGAGAATGACCGAGCATCAAGCACCAAAGTCCCTGCTGAACTCAAAACCAATAGGGCGAAGGAGCCTGGGAAGACCAAGACCAAGATGGAGCGACAACGTCCTCGAAGACATATCTGTCTTGGAGCTTCTAAACTGGAGAGAGCTGGCACAAAACCGAGATGAGTGGAGGAAGACTCTTGAGGAGGCCAAGACCCACCAGGGGTTGTAGAGCCAAAAGTGATGATGATGATGATGAACTATAAAAATGTAAATTGTAAAGTAACAGTTTAAAAATATTGATATGTATCTATGACAATATTAAAGAAAAAGTAGGTAGGTATGATAATTTAAAAAAATTACAAGTGTGCAGTTCACACGCAGAACTAAAACCATCAGAAAACTAAAGAAGACAGAAGTGAGGAGGTTACGAAGTACCGCACAAAGAGGAGACCGATTATACCATCTCATTCTCTCTTAGGCTAAATCTTGTAGATGTATGTGTTTTTCCCTTTTTTGTTGATAGACTACCAAGTACCGCGTAAAGGGGACACCGATTATATCATCTCATTCTCGTGCGTGCTAAATCCTATGGATGTATGCGTTTGTCTATTTGTAGTGTTGCTATTTTTCGTTTCATCGAGTTTCAAATCAAAACGGTGCTAAAGAAGTGTTCATTAAAAAAAAAATCAGAGTGTACAGTTCACACGCGGTAGAAGTGAAACCTTTAGAAAATAAAAGTAGACAAGAGTGGCGAGGCTACGAAGCACCGCACAAAGGGGAGACCGATAGGCCACGAAGCACCGCACAAAGAGAATACCGATAGGCTACGAAATACCACACAAAGAGGAGTCCGAATATACTATCTCATTCTCTCGCAGGCTAAATCTTGAAGATGTATGTGTATATCCCTTTTTTGTTGATAGGCTACGAAGTACCGCACAAAGGGGTGACCGATTATGCCATTTCATTTTCGTGCATGCTGAAACCTATGAATGTATGCGTTTGTCTCTTTGTAGTGTTGCTATTTTTCATTTCATCGAGTTTCAAATCACAATGGTGCTAAAAAAGCATTGATTAAAAAATCAGAGTGTGCAGTTCACACGCGGTAGAAGTGAAACCTTTAGAAAATTTAAGTAGACAAGAGTGGGGATGCTACGAAGCACCACACAACGGGGAGACCGATTAGTCTGTCTCATTCTATCGTAGGGTAAATTTTATAGATGTCTCTTTTTTGTTGTTTGGCTACGAAGTACCACCCAAAGGGGAGACCGATTATATTATCTCATTCTCTTGCATGCTACATCCTATGGATGTATGTGCTCGTCCTTTTTCAAAGTTAAACCTTCAGAAAACTAAAGTAGACAAGAGCGAGGAGGCTACGAAGTATCGCACACAGAGTAGACCGATTTTACTATTTCGTTCTCTCGCAGGCGAAATCCTATCGATGTATGTGTTTGTCTCTTTTTAGTGTCGTTATTTTTCGTTTCATCGAGTTGCAAATCACGACTACGGTGCTAAAGAAGTTTTCACATCAAAAAATAGTTATTTCAATTTATTTTTTTAATAAAGTTTCAAGAAATTTATTAATATTAGTCTAGTGGGGGCATACATTAATTACGTGAGTAGTTTTTCTTTTCAAGTAACGTGAGATTTTGCTGGAACCCCCCCCCCTTTTTGAGCTCACGTAATTAATGTATGCCCCCTATGAAAATTGATTTCATGGCAGTGAAGTTTTTTTTTTTACATTAACTCCTCACAGGAAGCCCTGAGGAAAATATTTTCCCTCAGGGCCAATGTCATCTGGGATGCTGTGTGGAGGGTCTTTTTGAGGAGAGGAAGGAACGAACATTGGTCTTGAAGAGACCTATGTTGTAGGAAGGAGGAAACATAGAGGCCGGCAAATCATTCCACAGCCGAGCTGTTGAACATAAGAACGAGTTGAAGAAACGACCCGTTCTCATGTGACAAATGTCAACCGTGTACAAATGTTGGGCACGCGTTTGGCGTGTTTTCAGACTATGCACCGGTGCCGAAGGGATCAATGACGCTAGTTCCTCGGAGTATCTTCCATTGTAATACCGGTGGGACAAGGATAGCATTCCCACCCGACGCCTGTGCTTTAAAGAGTTGAGGGTATTTTTCAGGTATTTTGGAGCTCCAGACCAGAGGTGGCTGCTAAATTCGACCGTTGGGTGCACTTTGATTTGTACAGTTGCGTACTATTAAAGTATCTGCGGGCCCTGTACAGTACGCCTAAGTATTTATTTTAAAGGAATTTTAATATTTAAAAAAAAGTACCTACCTACACTGCATTGTCAAATTTAAAGATTGTTCCTCAGATAACACGACTACGCTTTCCTTATTTGTTAGTAGTATCCAGCTATTCCGAATTTCAAGAAACAACGAAACTGAGATGAATTTTAATGGACTTCAAAATAGTTGAACATGATGCGATCCTTCACTATCGAACCAGAACATTTTTCATTTTATTTTCTTTTGCATGCTTTTTAAACATGACTGTAAAAGTGGAGATTCCGTTTTCCGCTTGCAGTTAGTAAACGTTGTTTTATAATGTTGCCGATAGCGATCTATCTTAATCTAGTTTCGTTCCAGTCTCATCGCGATACTGTAAAGTTGTAAAGTTTAGCGGAGTGCATTTGGGATTTGAGGGACGGTGCTAAGAAATACGGCGTTACCAAAGCAGTTGAGTAGATGGTTAAAAATTTAATGAGGAGAACTAAACACTGAGTATTTCGTCAGATATCGCAAAAAGCTTCTGCGGAGTGAGATATGGACGATTAAATAAATATACACAGACTAAAAAATATATATTTGATCTTTTACTTTCCTGTCTAAAATATTGGCGGCAGTTCCGGAAGGTAGACGTGCTGTGGGAAGCCCAGGCAAATTTGAGGAAAGCAACTCCAGATATTGTGTGAGAAGAGGCTGAGATCGCTGGAGCTGAACAGGATAGGGATGCCTAGAGTCCTAGCAGAGGGGTGCACTCCATAAAGGCACATAAGCGCTGTCTACCCTACCGTCCGTCCTCACAAAAAATATAAATGATTTATAAAATTACCAGCGAGTACCCAGCATGCGTTGCAATGTCACTTAAATAAAGAAATTGTTTCTCCCTGCGTGTCCTTTCCCATTTGTCTCCGTTTCCCTTCCGCGTCCCTTCCTCTTCTACTCCCGAGATCCCTGTCTTCCCGCTTTCCCCTCCACCTTCCCCGCCTTCGATCCTCTCCTCTACCGCTTCCAACCTCTCCCTCCCGCGTTCCTCTCCCTCCTCCAGCGTTTACTTTCCGCCTTCCCCGTCTTCCCTCCCGCGAACCCCCCTCCACCGATCCCCTCCGCCCTTTCGGATTCCCCTCCCTCTCCCGCATACCCTCCCTGCCGCTAAACTACATGAAATTCACTAATTTTTCAAACAACTCGCGACATCTGTTGAAGATTTTAACACAAATTTCATAACGCCAGAGCTCACTATTATAAATAGAAACCATTGCGGGCATGCGCACATCAAATCACCAAAGTTTCATCTCAATCGGATGAATGGTTTAGGAGCGCATAGGGGACATATATAAAGTTAATTTCTATATATTAAGATTAACTATTTTTAACTGCCTACCCTGATTGCTGGATGCCTATTAAGTCCTGGAGGCCCCTTGTCGGAGCGATGGTTCCTCGACCTGAATAGGACAAGTAAAACAATGAGATGAGATAATATGATAATATAACTGCAAGCATTACAAGTAAAACAATGAGATGAGATAAAATGATAATATAACTGCAAGCATTACAAGTAAAACAATGAGATGAGATAATATGATAATATAACTGCAAGCATTACAAGTAAAACAATGAGATGAGATAATATGATAATATAACTGCAAGCATTATTTTCAAAGATGGCGTACAGTCCAGTCAATTAAGAAAAGGTCGGGAAGATTTGAATTTTTGACATAACGTTTTGGTTGCCACAAATAAAGTTATCGACAAGCTCGGCAAACCCCCGCGCCTGGCGTTACCCGGTAAAAACAGGAAAATTTGGGCACTTATTTTTGCTTTTGTCATAAATTTAAAAAAAAAAATTTGGAACTATTGATGCCTTTTTGAAAGAAAAGTAAATTTTAAACAATTTGGGCACAAGATGAGCTGTATTGGTATGTTAATTTCCGAAATACAACTTAAAAAAAAATGAAAAAAAAAAAAATGCGAAAAACTATCAAAGCCTCAGACTATCTCCTAAACTACTATAAACGTAAAATTCACGAAGATCACAATTTGTAACAATTCGGGCATACGATGACTACGTAAAACTTTCCTGAAATACATGAATGATGGTAACCGGACAACTGAACAAAGTGCAACTTTGAAAGGTCATTAAAATCACATAAAACAGGTGTTGAATAAAAAACTTGGTTTAATATTTTATTTATTTATTTATTTAACGCCCAATGGGCTTTTACATTTTGGTAGTACAAATGATTCATGACAGATTATTTAACATATACAGAATAATAAAAATAAAATTTGATAAAAAAGCACACAAGTCATAAAAATACAGGGTTTTCAGAAAAACAGATAGGTTTAGGAATAGTTTTGGAATAATAAGTTTTTTAAAAGATCAACAAATTTCGCCAAGTTTATGTCAAATATGTCAATATCACTTAAGTACTGATTTCCCATAGTGTGAAATCGTTGTATTGGAGAGTGGGCAATGTAGTTCCGCTTATGAATGCTACAGTAGAATAGTGTATTTTGTCGTGTAGTTACTGTCGGTATTCGTAAGTTTATGAGTTGCAGTAGTTCGCAACAGTCAAATTTAGAGTTAAGTATTTTGAATAAAAATATTAAGTCGTTTATTTTACGTCTGTCTTCTAGTGTGTGTATTTTTAAAACATTTAATAATAAATTATATTTCAAGTCTTCTAGTGGGATATTTAATTTAAAATTTATAAAACGCAGAAATTTTTTTTGTATTCGCTCAATGTTATTAATGTGAATTTTGTAAGATGGAGACCAATAGATTTGTTTAAGTTACGTATTGGGTTAAAAAAGCATTTTCAATAACTATCTAAAGAGTTGCTGAAATGCCATTTTGTTGAGTTGTCAAGAAACCATTAAAAATGTTAACCGTGGATAGGGTAGATTCGTGAACAGATTTTATTTCTTAGAAATGAAATTTACCATTTGCCACAGTAAAACCAAGTTTTAATCAGGGCGCACTCCCACACAGTTAAAACAGCAAAATTTGGTTGCTTATCTTATGTATTTATACAAAAATGAATCGCTGGATGTGTTGCTAAGCGCATAACTTTCGAAAATTGGATAATTCTTTTTTTGTGTATTCGTTATTGTCAGGACAAGGTTTTTATAGAATTTCGGGTGAGCTCTGGTATTATGAAATTTGTATAAAAAAATTGCTATTGGTGGCACGCGAGGTTTGAAAACTGAATGTATTTAAAGCGGGAGGGGGGGAGGGAAGAGGGGGAGGAGGGGGCGAAGAGGGGGGAGTGGAGAGGGGGAGAGGGAGGGGGGAGGGGAAAGGGGTAGGAGGAGCGAGGAGAGGGGAGGGGGAGGGGGAGGGAAGGCGGTGAGAGGGGGGGAGTTGGAGGAGGCGGAGTGGGAACCCCCCTCACACCATGCAAGCGAAGCCGCGTGTAAAAGCTAGTTTGTAATATATTTAAAAAAAATAAACGTCTATCGAAAAAAACGTTACAACTTTTTCAAAAATAGAGTAGATTTGCTACAATTGAGGTTAAGATGTGCTGTATAGGTATGACTATTCTGGAGACATTACAACTAACAATATATTATTTTGGTTTGTGTTTTTTAAGTTATCTTTACATAGTATAAAGCAAAGTCGCTCCCGCCGTCCGTATGCTTAGATCTATTAAACTACGCAACGGATTTTCATACGGTTTTCACCAAGAGATAGAGTGATTCATGAGGAAGGTATATAATTTGTCAAGATTTTGTGCAAATTATACAAAGGGAGCGGGCTGGCAAGCGGGCAGCGGGCAGCGGGCCGCGGGCTAGCAAGCGAGCTGTGTGGATTTGATATGTATGCAAATTAACAGATGGCGTTGGTTATAAAGGTTGGGTTATGAGGTTGTTAGTAGATGGCGTTGTGTTTCGTTAGCCACAGCAAAGTGTGGCCGGGTCTGCTAGTTTTTTATAAGTACAAAACACGATTGGCAATAGAAGTTGTGGCCGCCCGAAGAAGGCTTGACACGATCAACTAAATCAAACGATATACCAAATCCGGTCAACGAACGAAAATTGAGCAAGGAGTGTAAATTATGACTTAGTTAAATGACTTATCATTCTCCAAGAATGCCAATAAACCACGAACGCAAGCAATAAAAAAAATCGAGTGCAGTTTACACGCGGTATAAGCGAAACTTTACCAAAACAATCTCAACCAATGCTTGAAAAGTGAGGTCATAATCAAAGCGACCAATGAGCGCCGCAGACCTCGCGTCGTTTCCGTTTCATATGTCAACCAATAAGAGCCTTTAAAAGTGACATCATAATCAAATCGACCAATGAGCGCAGTCGATGCGTCGCACGTGCAGTAATCGTCATTTCCGTTTCATCCGAAATCCAAGTCATAGCGCCGCTAAGAAGTTTCACTTAAAAAATAATTTGAGGTGTAAAACACAGCTATAATATTGTTACGCACGTTTAATTTTTAATTTAAATCAGATTAGTTAAGTAAACCGCTGCAATGCTAGCCATTTTCCGATATTTCAAAATTGGAACGACCCTAATGAGATGAATTGGTAATTTCCGCCGCCACGAAACCTTAATCGGAATTTTATGTTCATTGGCCGCAATTATGGTTTTGAAATTCTAACCGCCGTAATATGGTGACCGAAATTGTATTAGCTTTCCATATTGGTATACATCAGACAAGGTTCGTACTTTATAATTTAACTAAGCAACCATGATGCCTTTTAGTAAAAGGGGCAGGCAGAGGGGAAGAGCTGCTGAAAAAATTTGCCTTGTCAAACAATTTTCGCTTCGTCAACATTCGTACATCATCATTCCTCTGTTACGTACTCACTATTTTACTGTTGACATCTCTCTCTGGTTTCAATCCCGGGATTGGTTTGCAGCAATTTCTTCTATTCTTCTCTTCCATTCTTCCCTGTCTTGTGCGGCTCTTTTGAAGTCTGCATATGATGAGCAGCGCACATCCACCAGTAGGTCCTCCAGGTACTCTCGGCGTGGGCGTCCCCTAGAGTTTGTCCCCTCGGTCATACGCTCCATTATGGCATGCAAGAGGCCTTCTTGTCGTATTACATGGCCGATCCATCTTGCACGCCTTTCGGACAAGGTCCTGAGCAGATGCCTTTCTCCTTCGATTCTTTGGAGAACCTCCTCATTTGTAATATGGTCTCTCTATGAAATTCCTATTAGTCTTCTGAAGACATCTCAAAAGCCTCTAGTCTCTGTTTATCGTGTTGACATAGCCTTTTCGAAATCTGTAGGAGTACAGCATTCTTTATCAGGGTGTGGTGTGCTAAAAAGAGTAGGTAAGCTAAGGATATTTTGAAAAAAAAAACGATGTTGGGAAGTGCCTGACTATTCACATCTTGTTCACAAACGCGGCTAAAGCTATTTTTAGTCCAGTCAATATAGAGTTTCACCTCGGAATAAAATGGAATAAGCTGAAAATTTGTAGAAAACTTTATTTTGGTTTTTTTAAATGTTGTCTCAAAAGTCTCATGAGGTCATATGTGAGCGTCCTTAGATATTCAAGGTCAAAGTCGCGAAAATCAGTTTTTTGGAAATATCTCGCTTCCTTCGCCTCGAATCGTATTTGCGTTTTTTTCAAAATTTTCTTCAAATTTTGTCTAAAATTATTTTTTATTCGCTTAACCGTTTTTAAGATAGAGCGCGAAGAGTGCGGAGCGCCCAGCCATATACATACATAGCACAAGGTCAGTCACCGGGATTTGCAATTTAAGTTCATTGCGCCATGTATGGCTGCGCTCCTCACTCTCCGCGCTCTATCTTAAAAAAGATTAGGCGTATATAAAAATACTAAAGACAAACTTTGTAGAAAATTTTAGACTCTACAACTTTGATAATGAATTCAAATACAATTTGAGGTAAAGAAAGCGGGATATTTTCAAAAAACTGATTTTCGTGACCTTTGACATTGAATATCTAAGGACACTCACACGTGACCTTATAAGAATTTTGAGACAACATTTAAAACGCCAAAATAAAAGTTTGTACAAATTTTCAGCTTATTCCGTTTCGTTCCGAGGTTGACCCATTTTTAGTGACTGCACTATTTTAGCAAGGTTTCGTTTTGGAATTGTGATCTTTTATCATGTGGCGATACATTGAAATGATTTTATACTTTGTAGCGCATAGGTTAATCAAGTAGTTTCAGCATCCTTCATTAGATGTCGTTAGTACAGTTAGCAATACGAAATTCTGCTAAATCTCAACAGATGGCAGTTAAGTATGATATCAGAAGAGTACCATCTGTCGTCGTACGTGTCTAATAAATGATAAATTAATAAATCAAATAGTAATCCCCTGAAGATTATAGTCTGAGATTATTTACCACATCTCTAATCGGAAATGTATAATATGTATGTTTATAAACCTATATTCGCAATCCTAAGCACATACATAGAATACATAGGTATATGTTATTCGCATCCTCTAATTGAACGAACATTACTTTAAAATATGACCTGCCCGAATAAGCCATCGTAATTGTACTGCCAAGCTTTTGTTTTAGTTTTTTCAAATAAGGGTCGATGATAAACAGTTTCTTTTACTTAATTTATTAAGCAAGACAACATTAAACTAATCGTTTTATTTCCCTGGTATCAGCTAAAAGAAAAGGACAAGAGGAAGCGCAAGTCACGGCGTCCATTAATGGTTCTAAAAGGACGTTTAAAGTTTAAGATAACCTTAAAGACGGGTTCAATCTTTTGGACGCTGCAGGCTTATTCTGAACATTCCATCAAATACACTTCGGGTTTCGTCAGTCGTTTACTTAATTCACAAACTATTGCTAATGCCCCACATAAATCTCGTTAAAGTATTGCAGAAATGCGCAATATATTATTCAATAGTCCCCGAATTCTTCTAACATCCAGATTTGGGTCATAAATTCTCCTTACCCAACTATCTGCGCTTCCTTTCTTAATCTTATTCCTTATGCTTACATCAATGTCGCATTCTTTACAAATCTCTACAGTTCTCAAACTTTCTAATTTCCACAGAATTCAGTCTAAATTCATCCTTCCTCTAACAGACAGACAGAATTGTCAGGCTATTGAAAAAAGAAAGCATCAAGACTGTCTTCGGAACCACGACAAAAATACGAGACTTTTTGAGGCCTGCAAAGACCAAGTTTCCTCTGGAAACAGATGGAGTATATAGACTCAGCTGTTCCGGATGTGATAAGGTCTATGTGGGCCAGACAGTGCGGACGATCTCCAAAAGGATATCGGAACACTTTCGAGCATGTAAACTTGGCCACCACGACAAATCGGCAATCGCCGAGCATTTAATTGAAACCGGCCATTACTTTGGATTTGTTCCTGAAGTCCTGGGAAGACCGAAAACTCAAAAGAGCACGCCTGATTATGGAGGCAATTGAAATCCACAAAAATCCTATAAATATTAATAGAGACGACGGAGCTAAACTCAATAGTTCTTGGTATCCGGTAATTGACGGTTACATCAAGGCTAAAAGCAAAAAAAACATGTTGAAGTATATTGTAGCGCCAGCTCGTAGAGGAGTGGAGCTGGCGACACGATATCGCTCCTAAGCAGATAAGTACTAACATCACCCCTAACTATTACACATCTGCCCTGATGGACACTGAAACGCTGTCCGAAACGTTGGCTAAAGAAGGAGGTAGCGCAACACGGCATAATACCCCAAAAACTAATAACAGAATAATTTTTGGCCGTGAAAATCTAAAATCGTACCTTCCTCTAACAGTTTTATGCCTCGCTATCGTACACAGAAAAGTGTATGCAAGTTGAAACACTAAAGATTTATAAGGTTATCTCTCTCTCTCTCAGGTTATGTGGGACCTAGCGATCCGTAATGTAGGAAGGTTCTGCTTTTTTTTTTCCAGAATACAAAAAGAACAAGAATGTTTGGGAATAAACGAAAACAGGTTTCTACTTGTGAGGTTAAATTGGTTTCAGCAATAAAAGAGTTCATTTCCAAAACAACCAAAGCCCAGTATAATTTTATAAAGAACATAACAATGTTGCCCTTTTGAGGGGCCGGGTTTCACATCCCCAAAAACATAACAGATTCTGAAACATAACAGATTCATAACAGATTTGACAGGAATATAATTAAGCAGAAAGAAATATCGTACCTGCGGACCATGGATCTTTATCTAATTCTACACTGACACGAACTCTTAATTTACTTGAATATAGCGCGTTGATGAACCGCGGGCCATATTCTCTCGCAATCTCCAGGATGGGAACCAGGAAAGACCCCCAGGAAGGCCAGAGAATGAGGACTCCCCGCTAGGGAGTAGTATCCAAGATCAGCACCAGTGCTCCGGTTGAGCCCACCGGATGAAACACGATTTCCGTCAACACACCTCATCAGGAAATGAACGCCGAGTAACCATCCGTCACAAATATGAGCAGCAATGACCGTACCAGGTCATAAGGACTCTCCCTCGCAAAGCTTTTCAATATGCCAGTCGCGATTATGTAGGTAATTAACAATACCGTTATGTTGCGGACAAATATCGGTCCCAATGGCGGCGACCAATCACATTAGAAACAGCGTTCCGATCACATCAGAAAGAAGCGTTCGCAAAATGTACATCGCCCGGCTCGCGATTAAAATCGTTTAAAACAATTTGTAACGAAGAGATTATCCCATTTTTAAATCCAAAACTATCACTAAAGTGACAAGTCGAATCAACACCGGCTTCCCGTACGGTGCGAATTCAAAAAGTAAAAACCAGAGAGAAAAAAAAGTGTTGCCAATCCATTCCGTGCTGTTCAAATTATCAGGTTAGTGGTCAGGTAAATCATTATATCACAAATTGATAATTATTTACGTGACATTTCCCCCCTTCTCACGAAAATGTTTGGCCCCAAACATGAAATCCACGGTTCCGATGTAAAAAAAAAAATAAACAAATAAAAAAAATAAAGGTACACTAACTAACTAACTAACTAGAAGATAGGTCCATCAGGTATCTAGAAATTTTACAACAAGTAACCATTAGCAATCATAAACAATAAATCATATAAATCTAGATAGATTGAAAGAACAATGAGAATAGGATGGTACGAGAATAAGGAGTCTACAACACCTTCAGCAACGATGGAGCTGGGTGCTGGCATTACTGGCTGAAGTCCAGACCTGTTATTCTCATGACATCCTAACATCGGGAACATCTTAAAATTAAAGAACACAATCAATGAAAAGAAAAAAAAATTATGCACAAAGCATCACTTTTCCTTCAGCAGGAAATTTTGCCATTAAAAAAGAGACTTCACTTTAGGGTGGTCAACCATCCCTCACTTCACTGAATTTAGGCTATTTATTAATAGCGAAAAGGTAACTATTCTATCTACCTAGGTCCAACAGGTCTAATAGGTTAACATAGAATTTTATTCAACAAAATACAGAACAGACATTAAACCTAGAATGAGGAATATCTTTCAGAGATATTTAACTTAGTTTAATTAAGTTTAAAAAAAGATTTATAACAATGTAGAACCATAAGTATATGAGTAGTACTTGTGTATTAATGAAGTAGTTGGACCAAGATTGCAAAACTTGTCTACTAAAAGTGGTTAGATTAGGGTTTACATTTTTTTAGAAATACCTATCCGTACAGGTGGTAACAATAGGGTTTACATAATAAGAAATACCTATGTTTCAAAATTAAAAAATTAGATCAGGTTTTACAATACCAAAGATATACCTGTCTACAAGTGGTAACAATGAGTATCAGTAGGAACACAAAGACAAGCGAAACAGAATCTAGAATGTTTAGCTGAATGCATAGGGATTACAATTTAACAAAAAAAACCTAGCTAATAGTAGTGAACCACTATGAAAAAATATATAGAGTACAAGCCATTTTAATAACTAAAACAGTGTACATAGTTTGCACAAGAAAAAGACTGAGATCACACCGTAGACGGAGATCCTTCAAAATATTACTTCAAAAGTAAGCAAAAGGCAAAATTTCTTGAACAGACAATATGTATTGGTGATCGAATATATTGTGATAATCGACACTATCTAAATTGGTGATCAATCAAAACATTTGAATGACACTAGGTACAAAATTGTGTAGAGAAACACTGGTGTTTCAGCAGTGAGACTAATATAAATATTTTACTTATGACTATAAGCTATACAAAAATACGCTCTCCTGTGCTAGAGGTAGAGTATTATATATTCCATGCTGGAATTACTTAATAGGAAAGTATGCCGAAGCAGTACTACCTTTGTTAGAAAGACATAATAATGTTGTTAATAAACTATGACTTAATATTATTCACTTTAAGGAAAGCTAAACCAAACTTAATTGTAACAAATACTAGCTAAATATAATCTATTTATTATATAATATAATCTATTTATGAAAATATACACATTTTGTATACCAGAAAGTTGCTCAAATCTCTGCTACACAAAGAACTACACTTAAGAATATATTTTGTTCTCTAGTTCCTTGGAGGATCTTTGGTTATAAGGCATGTCGGAGGGACGACAAAATGGAAAGAAAGCTCCACTGAACTAGAGAAAAAATGGATTTAGATTTAAAAGTAGGGAACATTACAAAATATCCGTTAACTGACGGAGTAGAGATGCGATAACAATGTGTGTGCGTGTGTGCATTGCAGTGATAATACTGACAGAAATAATATAGACAGGGTGTCTACTAAAAAAAACGAGAAATACTCATATCCAATCTAATTATATATATCACTTGAAAAAAAAAAAATAAGTCATGTGAAGGAGAGAGAAAAAAAAATAATGACTTAAGGTTTGGGCGCCACTGATCATCAGATCAGATTCTAGTTGAACGAGGGTAAATAACCGTTTATCATCAATAAACTAGAATATTGCGTTTACTCCGACCACATGCTTTGGAGGTACCAAACTCCAAGACACATAACCTGAACAAACACATAAAGAAACAAATGAAATGGAGTGGAAGGTTGGTAGTCTTACACACCACGACATTGGCTTCCTATAATGTACTTAAAGTAATAATTAGTCTAAACGAACGATATCCTTGACGTGAAAATTTCCTACTATTTTTCCTTTCATATCTGCCAAAGTATAAATTAAATCAGAGACTTTACCCTTTATGACATTGCGAACAAATCTAGGTGCCAATTTATGAGAGAAATAATCTGGTCCACTGGATTGAACAAAATTTTTCCTCCAAATGACGTCTCCAACATCATAAATAACCGACTTACGACGCAAGTTGTAGTGTTGGGCATTCTTTTTAAAAGCTTGCAGTAATGCATTAGAAACTTGCTCATAAATTGGAGCTAACTCTTCCAATTTTTTAGCAAATTCACTTCTAGATTGTTCTAGGGTAGTGTCTGCGACACCAGAAGAAATATTTATTTCATGAAATTTTCCGTCAATGATTTGTTCTCTTCCGTGCATGAGGAAAAAAGGCGTGAAACCTGTTGCGAAATTAACCGTATTATTCAAGGCTGACTGAATCTGAGGCAGAAATCTGGACCAATTACGATGGTCAGACTCGGTCAAGATAGACAAGGCAGTCCCGATAGTTTGGTTATACCGCTCAACTACATTATTTTGCGGGGTGTAATAAGCGTTATAAAAAGGCATGGGAACATTATAATCTGATAACAATTGTTTAAATTCTTTTGAGACAAATTGTTTCCCGTTATCACATATAAAAGTTTGCGGAACACCGTGTACCAAGAAAATATATTGTTCTACATTTTTAACAATGCTTTTAGCAGTAGCATTTCTGAGCGGAAAAATCCAAGTATATTTTGAAAAAACGTCAACAACCGATAAAATGTACATAAATCCCGCGTAACTACGTGGAAGAGGTCCAACAAGGTCGATAGACAACATTTGCATCGGTCTGTTGACTAATTTTGGATTCGTAGAAATGCCAGCCGGCGCAGATGTATTTATTTTATGTGCCTTGCACGTTTTACATTTATTAACAAACTTTTTGACATCATTATACATACCCGGCCAAAAATAGCGGAGTTGAACTTTCTTATACGTTCTGAATACACCTGGGTGGCAAGAGCTAATAGACTCGTGTTCTTTACTTAAAATAGCGTTACGGTCCTTAAAAGGAACTACCAGCTTCCAAGCTGTATCCTCCTGTAGAGCGAAACGGGACTTAGAGTGACGAAATAAACAATTATCCTTAATTTGAAAATTATTAAAACGTTGAGGATTATTTTTACAATTAGTAAATAAGTTATTGTACCAATTATCCGTGCTAGTAGGAAGGTTGTCAATGGCTCCAATAGTTAAATCGTCTTTACGCGAAAGAGCGTCGGGTACAGTATTAAATTTACCCTTCCTGTGGACTACGTCAAAAGAAAATTGAGAAAGGCGGGTAGACCAACGTGCAAGTCTGCCTGTCGGATTTGATAAAGACACTAGCCATTGCAAACTGGAGTGGTCAGTTACTACTGTGAAGTGAACTCCCTCTATGTAGGGCCTGAAGTGATTCACCGAATCTAACACCGCTAAGAGTTCGCGCTCCGTCACGCCGTAGTTTCGCTCGTGAATGTTCAAACACCTAGAAAAAAAAGAAACCGGGTGTTCTTCTCCTTCAAAGACCTGTGTGAGCACTCCGCCTATCCCAACGTTGCTCGCGTCACAGTGTATGGTAAAAGGAAGTGAAAAATCAGGACAATTGATAACTGGCGCAGAAGTTAATGCCTTTTTTAATTTTTTAAAAGAGTCTTCAGCCTCTGAAGACCAAGAGAAATTACTCACCCCCTTTCTTGAGCCAGTGAGTCTTGTTAAAGGGGCCGCTATTGTGGAAAAATTCTTGATGAAACGTCTATAATATCCACAAAGTCCAATAAATGCTTTTAACTGTTTAGAATTCCTAGGAGTGGGGTAAGTTCGAATAGACTCTAGCTTGACTGGATCTGTGCGAAGACCCTTTGCATCAACAATATAACCCAGATACTTCAACTCGTCCTTACAAAACTCACATTTTTTGAGATTAATTGTTAAACCTGCTTCTTTAATACGTGTGAAAACTTTATTTAACAATTCCAAATGTGACTCAAAATCTTCTGAAATAATAATTAAATCATCCAGGTAGCAGAAAACGTTTTCATCGAACTCCGGACCAAAAAGAGCATCAACAAGACGCTGTAATTCACTAGGTGCATTTTTCAGACCAAATGGCATCCTAACGAATTCAAAAAGTCCATGACCTGGTACAACAAAAGCCGTTTTAGAACAAGAGTCCTTATCTAAAGGTATCTGCCAAAAACTTTTCGATAAATCAATAGAGGTTATAAAGCGTGCACCACGTAGCTTGTCTAAAATACGCGAAATATACGGCAAGGGGTACGAATCCCTTGTCGTGACGCTGTTAAGTTTCCTAGAGTCCAAGCAGAATCTTGCAGAACCATCCTTCTTAGGCACGATCAAAACCGGATTCGACCAAGCCGAACGCGAACGGCGAACAACACCTAAATCTAACATTTCCTTAAGTTGTGATTCAAGTTGTTGCTGACGAGTTTGAGACAAAGGGTAATACCGTTGCTTAATGGGATCTCCTGTTGTATTAATTTTATGCTGCACTAAATGAGTACGACCCAGTCCACATTTTTCAAACGAAATTGACTTAAATTTATCAATTACATTATTTAGCCTATGATTGTCTTGAGGGGACAGTAGGGAAGCTGACGTGACCTTGCGAATTTCACTTAAAGTATTCTCAACATCACGTCCACTGTTGGCCCTTGAAAACAATTGAGGAGCGATGTCAAATTGTTTCCAAAAGACGACTCCCAAAACAATCACGGGAGAAAGAGACGGAATTACAAAAAAAATTATATATTTCTTAATACTATTAAAAGTAACTAGTACCCGCATAGTACCAATTACATCTTGATGTTTACCATCCGCGGTGGTAACGTAAGAATCAAGCTTATCTAACTTAAAACCTAAACTTAAGAAAAACCTATACAGTGAACCTCCAAAACAACTCACACTAGCTCCGCTATCTAAAAGAGCTGAAAAAACTAAATTGTTAATTGCAATATTAACATGAGGTCTAATATCTTGACCGCTGGTCATCATCGGCATGAATGCGTCCATGTCATGGTCGATGGGACTGGTACTAGAGTTTGAAACTATCGGTGGTCTCCTAGCATCCTCGCTAGCAGAATGTGGGGGACCCCCGTCTAGTTTTTTGAATTATGTCGTTCAGGATTTGCTTGTCGCTTGGTATGATTCTTCTGAGAATCATACTTCCATTTCCTACAAAAAGGCTTGGAATGACCTTTTATATTACAATAAGCGCAAAGTAATTTATTTCTATAAAATTGTGCAGAAGGTGAAGAAGAAGAAGAGGAAGAATGTGCAGCATTATTATTCAACGGAACGGATGACGGTTTATTCTTGTCTTTGACCGAATTTGCTTCATCGTCGGAAATAGCTAAACTTTTTTCAAATCGCTTACAAACACTAATTAAGGAATTTAAATTTTTATCCTCAAAATAAGCAATAACAAGAGCATATTTCGGCAATAGGCTATTGCACACTAAATCCACAATTTGTTCTTCCGGAAGTTGAACGTTTAATCTTAAATTAGCTAATTGCACGTCTTCAACATAATCAACTACGCTTTGATTATACTTCTGTTTCATAGAGAAGAGAGCTTTTAAAGCTTCGGTTTGGTTAGCGATTGGATCAAAACGAGATAAAATTAGTTTTTTCAGTTCTAGCAAAGTTAAATTATCTTTATAAATGGTACGATACCATAGCAATGCTCTTCCCTCCAAAAGGTCAGCAAACGAAGTGACAACAAGCGGCAACTCAATACGACGACACCTAGATAACTCCTCCACACGTTGTATAAAGTCACGGATGTCTGAAGATCCGTTAAACTTAACACCCCAGCTATGTACGGAAGGATTTGTAGTTATATTCTGATAATAATTATTAGTTATGTTGGTATTTGTATTAGGACTTTCATCACTGCTTGTTTCTTGTTGAGAAGAAGTACCACTAGATTGTTTAAGGTTCCTGTTGTAAATTCGCGCTTGCTCTCTCATGGCGGACAAAGTGGGTTCTGGAGTAATATTAACGTCAGAAAGCATCTGAATCATTTCCTCTTTTGAGGCCCCGTTGATGTTAGACAACGACATTTTGTCAAATGGAATTTATTTATGTAAAAAAAACGAAGAAAAAATTCCAAATGATTCCATATAAAATAGTTAATATTTATGAAATAAACCGAATAACACTATATTAAGTCTGGAAAATTGTTTATAAAGTTATTACGATAACATAATCGAAGTATAATAATGATCGTTTGACATCTGACACATGTCAACAAAATCGCTATCAGCTGATCTGTAATAACAACTGACATAACCATAGACAAACTTGCCAGCCTACAGAAATGTCCCAAAAATATTATCCGAAAAAAAAAGAACGAAGCTGTTCTAGTAGGTATATTTATGTTTACGTTACACAAAATTTGAGAGCGAACGAAGCTCAACCGGAAACCAATACAATTTAAAGCAAAGCAAAAACAAGACATAATAATATGCACAAAATTTCAAACTACCGCGAAATATTTCATATAATCCATTATGACGCATCTACACACACACACTGGTACCATTATAACAGTATGAAGATATTAATGAATAATACATATCCAACCTTGAAAATTCGGAAAAAGAAGCAGAAACTCAAAACATAACAGACCGTTAGAATATACGGGCACCAAAAGCAAAATATTCAACTTAAAACGTTGGAGCGCCAAATATAAGGTTATCTCTCTCTCTCTCTGGTTATGTGGGACCTAGCGATCCGTAATGTAGGAAGGTTCTGCTTTTTTTTTCCAGAATAAAAAAAGAACAAGAATGTTTGGGAATAAACGAAAACAGGTTTCTACTTGTGAGGTTAAATTGGTTTCAGCAATAAAAGAGTTCATTTCCAAAACAACCAAAGCCCAGTATAATTTTATAAAGAACATAACAATGTTGCCCTTTTGAGGGGCCGGGTTTCACATCCCCAAAAACATAACAGATTCTGAAACATAACAGATTCATAACAGATTTGACAGGAATATAATTAAGCAGAAAGAAATATCGTACCTGCGGACCATGGATCTTTATCTAATTCTACACTGACACGAACTCTTAATTTACTTGAATATAGCGCGTTGATGAACCGCGGGCCATATTCTCTCGCAATCTCCAGGATGGGAACCAGGAAAGACCCCCAGGAAGGCCAGAGAATGAGGACTCCCCGCTAGGGAGTAGTATCCAAGATCAGCACCAGTGCTCCGGTTGAGCCCACCGGATGAAACACGATTTCCGTCAACACACCTCATCAGGAAATGAACGCCGAGTAACCATCCGTCACAAATATGAGCAGCAATGACCGTACCAGGTCATAAGGACTCTCCCTCGCAAAGCTTTTCAATATGCCAGTCGCGATTATGTAGGTAATTAACAATACCGTTATGTTGCGGACAAATATCGGTCCCAATGGCGGCGACCAATCACATTAGAAACAGCGTTCCGATCACATCAGAAAGAAGCGTTCGCAAAATGTACATCGCCCGGCTCGCGATTAAAATCGTTTAAAACAATTTGTAACGAAGAGATTATCCCATTTTTAAATCCAAAACTATCACTAAAGTGACAAGTCGAATCAACACCGGCTTCCCGTACGGTGCGAATTCAAAAAGTAAAAACCAGAGAGAAAAAAAAGTGTTGCCAATCCATTCCGTGCTGTTCAAATTATCAGGTTAGTGGTCAGGTAAATAATTATATCACAAATTGATAATTATTTACGTGACAGATTACATTGATTTTGTTGTGAATTAGTATTCTGCCAACGAATCATTAATCA
This sequence comes from Limnephilus marmoratus, assembly GCA_917880885.1. Taxonomy (NCBI): domain Eukaryota; kingdom Metazoa; phylum Arthropoda; class Insecta; order Trichoptera; family Limnephilidae; genus Limnephilus; species Limnephilus marmoratus. The sequence continues at coordinate 14,149,456 of OU862931.1, read as the reverse complement.
TCTTAAAATAAATAATTGTGTAACAGTTACAAAACAGTGGTAATAGTGACAATAAGAGTTGCCAAATCGATAATTCAAAAGCGATAATATCATCCAAAAAAATTCGAACCTGTGCGGTAGCATTGAACTCATAGAACGTACCTAATTTTTAAACAGATTGCTTGCCTTCAGGCGTACCAAAATAATTAAAACTAAAAAACTTAACTAACTACTGGCATCATACCGAGATATCTCATTCAAAATTTAGGCATATTAGATTTGTCAAAGAATTTATTTGTAAAAATGCTAAAATCAGTCATTTTTAAATACATGTAGGAATACAAAAGATTATTTGAATATTTATATTGAGGGATCTGTAGGATTTATAGGTCCAATTAGGACTTCCACCGAGCCGATCCATCTGATATGAAAATATCAAGAGTCTGTGAATTATTTTCCCGTTTGGTCTCTTTGACATATTGTTCTTGTATTATTTTGTATTTATTACACTTATTTAGTGCAAGAGCATAACGTGGATTGACTAGGTGATCATTTGTGGAAAAGTGCGTGAAAGGGTTAAGTTTGAGATCTCATTTTCTACCTATTCTGTTTTTAATTTTGTATTTTATTTATTCAATCATATTATTATCCGTTTTATAAAAACAGTTTATTTGTGAACAAGTTCTGCTGTGTATTTATTAGTATGCGTGACATATGTTTCTCCTTCTGAAACTGTTTTTGTGAATTGAATATATATTCTTACTTTTATCTTTTATCTTCTTCTTATTTTTTTATTTTTTTTTTTTTTTTTTTATTTATTGAATTTCACGCCCGGCTGGGCTTTTACATGCATTTTTTTTTTACAAAGAACATCTAAATTTAAATAAGCATAACAAAATTTAAAAAAACAAAAAAACAAATACATAAACAAAACAAAAACAAAATCAAAATCATAACCAAATCTAAAACAAAAATACAATAAAAAACAAATTGAAATAAAAACAAAATACTCCACCATGCAAGATGGAAAAAGATGTAGACTGAGAAAAGTAAAGTACATGTGAAATGATTCGAAGCAGAGCTATTCAGTTGGATTAATTAAATTTGTTGTTCTTCTTTTAGATATAAATTCTACTAAGACTTGTTTGTATTTAGTGAATGATGTGTTAAATATATCAACAACATCTTTATAGTCATTACCCAAATTTTGTATACGGCGAACGGGGGTATACAATTGTGATTCTGTGTTGGAGTTGTCACAATAGAATGGTAGATACTGCCTCGATGTTGAATTGCGAGGTATATGGAAGGAAATCAGGTTTAATAGTTCAGGGCTGTCAATTACTGAATTTATGATTTTATTTAAACATGTTAGGTCATATACTATTCTGCGTTCGGACAATTTTAATAAATTAAGTTGACATAGTAGATAATCATAGTTGATACATTCACTTGTGATACCCATTCTGAAATTAATATATCTTAAGAATTTATTTTGAATTCTTTCTATCGTGAGTGAATGCTTAGCATAACTAGGTGCCCATACTGTCGAGTTGTACTCGATTTGACTCCTTACCAATGACATGTACAAATTTTTAATGGTTTGAATATTTTTAAATTGACTGCAAATTTTTATTACGAAACCCAACATTTTCAAAGCTTTATTTGATGTAATTTCAATATGATTTATAAATTTCAGTTTTTGATCAAAGTTTACACCTAAATCATTCGCCTCGGTTACAGCTGTTAGCACTACATCATTAATGGAGTACTCATAAATTATTGGATTTTTTATTCTATGAAATCTCATAATAAGACATTTACTTAAATTTAGTTGTAGATAGTTCTCTTGGCACCAAACAAAAAGTTTAAACAAATTATTAGACAATGTTTGACAGTCATTAATATTTCTTATAGCTTTATATATTTTCATATCGTCCGCAAACATTAAAACTTGGACATCGTTGAAAATAGTAAGAACATCATTCACAAATATCAAAAATAAAATTGGTCCCAAATGTGACCCTTGTGGAACGCCGCTGGTAGCGATAAATTTATATGAAGTAAAGCCTTCAATTTTAACGGCTAATTGCCTGTTACTTAAATAACTTTTAAACCACTCGTATAAATACCCTACTATTCCTAATTTGTGAAGTTTTTTTAACAAGAGATCATGATTAACTCTGTCAAATGCTTTGCTGAAATCGGTATAGACTGAATCAACTTGTAACTTCTTAGACATGGATTCGGATATATAGTTTTGGTAAATTAAAAGATTAGACAAGGTAGATTTTCCTGAAGTGAAACCATGTTGGTTAGGTAAAATTAGTGGCTTGATACAGTGGATGATTTTGTTTAAAATAAGTTTCTCAAATAATTTTGGGATGGTTGATAAAAGGCAGATCGGTCTATAATTGCTCACCTCGTTTTTGTCTCCTTTTTTAAATATCGGGGGGAGGAAACTGTATTTCCATTTTTCAGGAAAATTTCCAGTTTGTAACGACTGGTTGAAAAGAAAATGTAGTGGATATGCAAGAGTGGTGGCGCAATTCTTTAGGAAAACAGGTGGGATATTATCAGGACCACCGCTCTTACTTTGATCCAGTTGTTTTAGCTGAGTCAGTACATCGTTATATTCAATTATTACATTAGATAAATTTAAATAATGATCCGAGGAAAAAGTTGGCGAGCAATCTTTGAATGTTGTTGGGTCATGGATATAAACACTTTTAAAAAAGTCTGCAAATAGGTGAGCTACCTTTTGAGTGTCGTTGGCTCTTTTTCTTTCGTAACACATGTTAGAGGGTACACTAACGTCGTCATTTTTCAAAGACTTTGTGAAATTCCAAAAATGTTTTATGCCACCATTTATTGAATTTTCTACTTTATTTAAATAATTATTGTAGCAGATTTTTGACAATTTTTTGCATTCTTTTCTTATTTTACTGAACTCAATATAATTTGGAAGGGATCTCTCTTCTTTACATTTTTTATGTAAATTTTTTTTTTTAGCTATTAGTTGGATTAATTCCTTACTTAACCATTTTGGATGATTTGATTCTTTGTATTCAATTAATGGTATACAATCTACGATAATGGCATTTATTTTGGAATAAAATGAATCTATGTTAGAGCTCACATCGCTTTCCTCGAGAAACGACCAATCCACTTTGCTGAGATGTTCATTAATTTCATCGTAATTGGCATTTTTAAAGTTATAACTAGAACTTGTTAGTTTAATAATTCTTTTTACATTGTTAGGAATTATTACTGACAGTGGAGGATGATGATTGTCTATGGGAAGGATGGATTCTGATGCTTTACTAACTACTATGTCCTCTTCATTTGAAAAAACAAGATCTAGTAGGCGATTACTCAAATTATGCACATTATTAAATTGGGTGAGATTCAGAAATATTGACATGTCTAGGATTTCCCTTTCGCATAATGTTATTGATTGGGAATCAATACAGTTGAAATCACAATTTGGAAGATTGTAATCACCAAAAATGATGAATTTATGTTTTTTATATTTTGATTTTAAAAGTTCAACATCTTCCAAATGTTTTTTATACATAGATATATTAGCTGAGGGAGGAATATACACACAACCAATGACGTAATTTTGATTTTTATCATTTACCACAATGAAAATTTGTTCAACATCACGATTTTTAGTTTTTAACACTTTTGAGGACATTTTTTTGCAGACTGCTATAAGAACCCCTCCACCTCTGGATCTGGAACTAGTGTTGATACTTCTGTCGAGCCGGTAGACCTGATGAAAGGGTAGACCGAGCTCCGCTGAGTGGATCGACGGTTCTAGCCAGGTTTCCGTAAGAGCGATGACATCGTGTGAAATAATTGGGGCATTTATCCTAAATTCATTCAGCTTTGTCCTTAAACCTCTGACGTTCTGGTAGTAGAGTCTTCTCGATGACGGCTTGACGAGTTTTTTGGAAGTGAATAAACTATTTTGGGTGTTGAATTTATGTACTTTATAGTTAAATTGGTTTCTCCGTTGTTTTGCCTATTTTCCAGCTCCTTCCACAAACTTGTAATTTGTTGACGTTGCAGTACGGTTAGGTCATGTTTTATTTTAATAGTATTTTTATCCAGAGGTATTGTTTTTTTCAATAGCACAAGTTTGGCTTGGTTCGAATCTGAAAGTACAATCTTGATAGGGCGAGTTTTATCAACACTTTTTCGTCCCAACCTATATATTTGTAGGTGGGTGGTGTCAATATTGTCCACTTTTTGGAGTATATTGGAAACTTGACTCCGATCTTCATTTATGCACTCCGATTGTAATGTAGCCGTGCTCTCAGGAACGTTGAACATTATTATATTGTTGGCACGTATTTTTCTCTCCTCCATTTCAGCTATTGTTTCTGATATTCCAGAAACGTCTGCACTGGTAATTGAAGGAAGCTGAGGATGCGGTGGTTGGCTTTTGTAAGCGTTCAGCTCACCTTCGAGAGTTGCCATTCTGGCAGCCATACCGGCAATCGTTCCCAGTATTTCATTAGTCTTTGGGATTATTTTTGCTATGTGTTCTTTAGTAAATTTACTGTTGGGGTCCATTACCATGTTAGTAAGTATATTTACGGCATCTTTGGCCACTTTTATATACGTTTGAGAATCCATTTTGTGTAATAATATTTATTTTATGGTTAAAAAAAAATAAAGTAAAAGCTTCTGAAAGATGTGTAAAAAAAACTTTAAGAAAGTGTAGGATTCGAACTGACTTGCTTCAGATATCTCCAAAAAAAAAAAAAAAAAACTAGAATGTGCAGGATTCGAACTGACTTTGCCTTCAGATATGGAGCTATTTCAGTTACCGCTCTGTCCCCTTAGCTGTTGACTGTCTATGACGTAGCGTGGAATACGTGCAGTATTAATAATCTTTGCAGAAGTACGTTTAGAAATAAGCTGATAGGTATTTCAACGGCAAAACTAATTGTCACTTTGCAAAAGATTATTAATTCCTTTAATCACTTAATAAAACCGGTCAGAGTACATTAAAGTAGGGTATTTCACGGAACTGTTCTTCACGAAAACGTTTAACGATAATTTTCTTCTTTTAATGTATTTTATGCTATAAATTCAGATGAACTTTGTGGAGCGTTTTTTTTTGCGTGCGCTCTGTGTGATAAAACTGTAACTAATATTATTATTGACCTCCAGCGTTATCTAGCGGTAAGGCTTTTGACTCGCAATCCGAAGTTCGCGAGATCTAATCCCGTGGTGGGCAAATACATTTTATTTGAATAATTTGTGTTATTTCACAATTAATCCATTTAAAATACCTAATGTATAGTATATTTGCGGCACGTTCCAGAGTGGAAGATACTATCAATATCGCCCTGGTGTAAGATCACCGTTCAGAATTGAAACCATCCTTTTCCCCATCTCCTTCCCTTCCCCACTACCTTCAGCTTCACAACATACCCCTTTTGGGTATGCCATAGTCTCACTGGCTCCAGACGTGAGCAGCTGAGACTCTTGTGAGGTATTACTATCAAAAAAATATTATTCAGATCGGGGACATCGTGATTCGACAAGTTGCCTCCAGAAACCTGTCTACAGTGTCTACTTCAGCATCCTCCGTCAATTCCATCCTCTCCTTGCACAGTTTCTGAAGATGTTTTCTCCAACATTGCCTGGGGTAAAGAAAAACAATACATTTTGCGACTTTATAATGATGTACCTAATTTTACAATATTGTCAGCCCATCTATTTCAAATATCAATGTTTTTAAACCGACCCTATGTACTTACCACTACTATCTACAAATTGATAAAATGCAATAATATTATTTTTATTTCTGCTATATCAACGTCTGTATTATCTATATTTTATATCCCAATTTTAACTCTTATTTAATTCAAGTTCATTATGTGACTTGTCTTCATGTACATGAATTTATCTATTTTCTAAAATAATTACTTGTAATATCATACTTTATGTACCTGCCTGTATTTTACAATGGAACTACTCCAAAATTCAAACACGAGAAACGTTTTCTCTATTGAGTTGGGTAGTTTCGTTAATAAGAAATTAATGTATTGTAAATAGCCTTATAATCTATTTTTACATAACATGTAACAAGATAAAACGCTGTTGAGAATACACCGGCTGACGACTCAATCATGGTGCCTTAAGTCAGGTCGTCTAATTTGTTAAAAGCAAATTAATCTGGTTTATTTCTTCAGTCGAAAATAAGCAAGATACTAGGGCTGTCCGTAAAATAAGGCCTTTAAGGTGCTGCAGTCGCGAAAAACGATTTTACGCGTAATCTTTTACCATTGGCGTATAGCCTGGTTTCCCCTTGCCAAATCCACACCACTACCTGGCGGGTGCGGCGAGCGTAAGCTCCATCGCGAACGGTTGCCACGCCGAGACTAAGCATCTCAGAAAGTGCATCGTGGTGGGGATTTAGAAAGGGGAAACCAGGCTACACGCCAGTGTTAAAAGATTGCTTGTAAAATTGTTTTTCGCGACTGCAGCACCTTGGAGACCTTATTTTACGGACAGCACTCGTATTTATCGTCCTGTTGTCAGACAACTCCTAAAATTGAAATTTTATTTTAACAGTTACATGTAAAAGCGTACCCTGTATCTGGTACGCTTTTACATGTAACTGTTGTTGGATGTAAAACGTACATTACTGGTACATTACTCATAAACACCTCATATTCAATAATAAAGCAGAAAAACTTGTAGTGATTTAAAAAAATGGTGATGTTTTCAGTCACTAGAAGCGTATCTTAAAATGTCAAACTTATGCACAGAAAAGTGTAAATAATATTTGATTTATGGTGAACATTCGAATATTGTTGAAGAAGAAGATAACACTAATAATATAAACGAAAATATGAAAAAGAACAAGACAAAGAAAAATTGAAAAAGATAACGGTCGCAACTGGGACACGAACCCAGAATCTGTCGTTTAACCGGGAAGTGCTCCTTTACCAATTCAGCCATTGCCACCTTCCGTCAAACTTTAATTAATAATAATAATCAAAAATTACCATGACTGCCTTAGTTTCCAATCAGATATTGACTCATTCAATGACTGGTGTAAAATTAATTGCTTGGAACTAAATGTCGATAAGTGCAAAATTGGCCTTCTACAGATCTAAAAATCCGATTGTTTTCGAATACAAACTAAAAATAATTGCCTAACAACTGTTCAATCCATTAAAGACCTTGGTGTCTCTCGTGATAGCAAGGTTTTTTTGGGAACATGTAAATGTGATTGTTATTAAATCTCTCAAACTACTTGGTTTCATCACTAGAATCACTATTGATTTAAAAAACGTAAATACCCTAAGAACTCTTTACTGCTCATTGGTTCGCCCCCATCTTGAATATACTTGTGTTATATGGTCTCCTTTTTATGCTGTCCATATTCGTCATATTGAGTCCGTTCAACATCGGTTCCTAAAAGGGATTGCCAGGAGTCTAGGATTAGAGCGAGGCAATTACTCGTATGCCGAAATTGAACAAACTCTAAACCTTTCTCCTTTATAAGACCGTCGGAAAAAATCTGATATCATTTGTTTCTTCAAAATTATTAACTATTTAATCGATTCACCTACATTACTTCAACTCATCACATTCAATATACCTCTTCGTAGACTCAGAAATAAAGACCTGCTCTTTGTCAATCAGCACTCGATTAATTATATATAATTCACCACTGTAAAGAAAAAAAAATGTAGAATGGTCAACTAACGTCGAGACCTTGATTTTTTTGGTAAAAGTTTAAATGATTTCTGTCACTCTTTAAACAATTGAAGATATTTTATATTGACTCTAAGTCTTGACTTGACTTGACACTTCTATTTTCTCTGTTTGTCTTTGTTTTTATGTGCCATTATTTATCCTTACAATGTTTATTGCCATATTTAGTGGTTCTTTGTTGTAAATTGGACGTTAAGTCCGTTAATAAATAAAAAATAAAAATAAAAAACCTTCATAAATGTCAATCTCATATTTTCAAATTTTAGAATTAACAATATTATCTTCGACTAATTTTTCTATATCATGGCCAACTACCTTTTTCGTTGGAAACAATTATTCTAAGAACTGGTTTGTAACCTAGATAGCGTCTCGCATAAATATATACAATTTTATTTATAAGGAACCTTTTTATTCGAATATTGCCTTCTTCATCATCTCAAAAACTCAGTATTTGTTGTCTGACTAATCAACCGAACGATCGTTATTTATATATTTATAAGCAGACCTTATTGTGGTTACTGGCGATCCGAAGACAGTGGAAATATGACATATCAATTTATACGTTGGGAGCCCATTCCCGCCTCACAAAAATTTGGGACGCGGGAATGGGTATCCCAAGTTATTCGCTACGTTTGGTGAATTAGCAGGGGTGTCCGGGTTCATCAGGTGAGGTTTGTCTGGATCTTGGAGGCGGATGACCAGGACACACTGAACCCCAGATTCCTACCCACCCCTTAAACCCTCTTCCTTCCCAGAACTCTTATCTCCTTCCTTTCCTTTAAAAAATCCTCCACATAGCATCCACAAAGATGACATAGGCCCTGAGGGAAATAATTTTCCTCAGGGCCTCTTGTGTGGAGCTCATGTAAAAAAAATACGTACCTTGTGAGGTTGAAGGGAATGGGAAAGGTTATGAAAGCATGTTATCTAGTTACTATACTTAACTAAACGGTTATCAATTTTAACACATGTTAAAGTTTTTGCTATATTTGATAAAAATCAATAAAAGTCATAATATATCAATTTTGACTCAGAGCAGAAAATTCACAATGAAGCGAATTTGGTCCGAGGACTCGGGCCCTGAGGCATTCCCACACTTTGACAAATGGGTCTAGACAATTTTAGATTTAGCCAGGATCCTGTAATTAAACTGCAACCCCATCTGGCCCCAGTCCAACCCCTTCCCCCTCTCCCTTGGCTTCGGATTAAATGCTTGTAAATTCAGTCTGCAGAATTATTGCAGACCTGCTGAACCAGTTCATAATAGGGTCTTGATTGCACCGCTATGAATTGAATTTATGACACGTATAGAAACGCCGCTTTCGGTTGCTTCGTATCTTTCCGATAATTCTTGGTTAGGCTCGCGGTTGTTTTTGCGTGTACGCATTATACCTAGTTTACTTAAATTATAATAATATGTACCCATATATTTTTTCTATTCAATGAAAAACTATGTAGCCAAATGTGTTCAAAAAATTCTTTCACTAGAAACGTCGAAACATCTGGGCCAAAAGTCCATCAGTAGATATTTTTTATCAATTGATTGCGATATATATAAAAGTGCGGTTATAAGCAAAACAAGTAATAGACCGGTCAGTGGCTTAGTTGGCATCGCGTTTGGGTTCCACCCAGGTGTCGGGTGTTCAATTCCTCAGCTGACAAGTCCCCCATGACTACAAAAGCAACATTTTCCGCTTACTCTGGTCGTAGTAGAAGATTTTCTAATATTGTCAGGTTATTTATGACCCGGGAATGAAAAAAAAACACACAACCCAAAAATTTTACTACCACCTTACTCATAGAGTACTATTCCTCGCCAAAACAGTTAAAAGGTACTCACGTACATCCGAGATCCATTTAGTGTGTATATTGAAAATAAATGGAACACTTTTTATCAGAAACACCCTCAACACCCAGATCGGCCATTAATACAATGAAGTTAACTTTTGTTGAGAAAGAGACGAATATTATGTGTTTGCAGTCTGAGGAGTGTGCAGAAAGGATGGATCCCATACAACTCTGTAATAACATACACTCTTTGATTACAAATGCTTACTTCTCTATTATACCGATTTTTATCACTAACCTAAATGATTTTAGATATCCTGCCGTCGCGTCGTTCGCCATTATCAAAGCTATAAAATCCAGCTTGCATTCTTAGGCCCGTTATTTCGCAGAAATTCACGCGTGACAAAGTCATCAAATCACCATTCAGCGCAATTTGTTTTACTGTTGCAAGGTTTCCGTTAAATGCCGATTCTAAGTCCGTTTCAGCTTTTGAACAAATTGTGATCATCAGAAGAGGACAACTAACATTTGCTTATCAGCTTATTACAATTTGATAGAAAGCTGAAACGGACCTTAAATCTTCTTTAACCCTCCGCCCGTCGCGCCTTTTTTGTAACGCGAGGTGTCACGTGGGGTCGCTTAGGACCCCAAGAATAAATATGATTAAATTGTTGTTGTAGCATACATTTTATATGTCATTTTAACTGATTACAGTCAGGTGATAATGATTGCTTTGAAATAAAAAGAAATGTTAAAAATTAGTTATTTATTTTCAATGCAAGAGCTTAAAAATCAACAAGGAACATTTTTTTGAAATTTTGAATCATATTATTTAATAGAAAACTTAAAAAAAAAATCTAACCAATTTCCATCAAACTCATAACTATTTGAGGTTGATATAGACTTATTATTATTAGAACAAAAAAATCAACAAAATACAATTAAAAAAAACGTATAAACTTGATGTTTCATGGTATTTTCTTGATTTTTTTAGTCTCACGCCGAAACACAAGTCTGTAACTCACATCGCACATGCGCAAACTAAATTTTCTCAGCGCTTGCGTCAAGTATAGTCCCTTTTAGGAAGCTACCTAAAGTAAGAAATCAGTGGGAACATTTAAAATGAACATAATTAGCATTTCTGTAAAACCTGGGCTTTTAAAGACCCCACGCGACGGGTCGAGGGTTAAATTGGAACCTTTAAAATGTAAAAAACATAATGGCGCTGAATGGCCACTCGAATACAATGTCACATTTGATTTTTTGTAAAAAATCTGGGCCTAAGAACGATTATGTCACAGAATTTTGTTAATGAAGTTAAAATTCAAGTTATTTAATAGTTCTATATAAGATATGTTATTATTTCAACATAGGCATGTTATTTCATAAACATAGATGAACTTGAAAAGTAACTTCGAAATTTGGTGAATTGCTCAAATGCCTCTCTACTTGTGTTTATTGTCGGTTGACCTTTTTCAATAGTTACAACTCTTTCTCGAATATAAAATCAATTTCGAAAGGTCAGTAGGGTGCAGGTATGCTCCCAGTACCCATTTATTTTTGTGTTCCTCTTTAGTAGTCTACAACATCAGATTGTAAATAAATCGTTGAAGAAGAAGATAATTTAACAAAAAAAAAAAAAGAAAAAATTAAAGAGATCAAGATGCAGAAAAATAGAAAAAGATAATGATACCAAATGGGAAAAAAACTGTCGCAACTTATAAGTTCCATACAAATAAAATCGGATATATTTATCCGAGACGCCATCTAGGTTACAAACCAGTTCCTAGAACGATTGTTTCTAATGAAAATGGTAGTTGCTTATGTTATGGAAAAATTAGTCGAAGATAATATTTTAATTCTAAAAAATTTAATATATGAGACTAAAAATTACGACGGCTTGTTGGAATGCAGCAATGGTTGAATTGGTAAAATGCACCTCCCGATTCTCCCGTTCTGGGTTCGAGTCCCAGTTGCGACCATTATTTTTCCTATTTGTATGTGTCTTATTCTCTTTCATATTTTTGTTTACATTATTAGTGTTATCTTCCTCTTACATTGATGGGAATAACCTTCAAAAGTTAGGAAAAGAGAGTTGTTCTTGTAAAAAAATTAAGTAAATCACTCAGTTTGTTAGGAAACCCACCTCGTGCCTTGCATTTCAATGAAACCGCTGTTCAAAATATTATCTAAAGTGTTACAGGCAATGTTCCAACAATTGCCAGCTTCATGTAAAGGACATGTAACAGATATACGGCATTATCCGGTCATTCCCGACTCGTCCTAAGCCCAACCAGTGAATAGTTGAGATTTTAAGCTCAGCCATTTACAATAAAAACCAACCCTTGCGAAAGGTTGGACGGTTTTGTGCTATGACGATATAAGTCGGCAAGTACTAGCCGTTTACAAAACGTGAGCTCACGAACAAAAACCTTTTTTGACTTATCCGTGATAGATTTTTTTGGTTACTTTCAGCTTGAAAGGTTTTGACGAAAAACAGTTAGGATGGGTTGTTTCAAGGTTGAAGTTAATTTTCACGTTCTGTGTAAGTTCTATTCAAGTTCTGTGATTACATCAGTTTCATGCAGCAACTGACCTGTATTTATATAATAACAGAACTTCAATAGAATATACACAGAACGTGAAAATTAACTTCAAATATTTGATGAATTCATATTTTTTTTTAAACATCTCATCCTTAGTATTGAGCTTACTACACAACGTAAAGAGAAATTAATTCAATAAAACAATAAAAAAAATAAAAATCTCATGAAGGAAGAGAACTTCAGTAATAATTCGAGCACTTTTCTACGTAACGCTGTGTATTAATTTGAGAGGTACCGCCGCCCTGGGTACTATTAATTGAAAAACTAACAGAAATCAAATATATCTTACCCCTAGTTATTCGCTACTTATGGAGACTTGGCAGAGGTGCCCGGGTGAGGTTGTCTAGGTCTTGGCGGTGGATGCGTCGGCCAACTGCGTGGCGGGCGGGAGTGACTGGTTGAGGAAGATCATTTGGCCTCTCCAGTAGGACTCTCTCGACCCATGATCATAGTGGGAGGGATGGATTCATACGAAAGTCACTCCTTCCCAGCTCTCCTTCCTTTATTTAAAAAGACCATGTAAAAAAAAAAAATTGTAGCCACATGTATGTAATTGTAACCACAAATAAGACTTCACAAAGCAACATGTATATCATGGGTACCCACTGAGAAATAATATTTGATTTTTGTTTTAACTTTATGAGAGATTTTCGACTGACTTTCGCTTATATTGTCTTCGTTTAATTAAATATTACAATTTGAGGTTTTGCTCATAAAGTTAAAACCCACTGAGTTACCCACTGAGAAATAATATTTGATTTTTGTTTTAACTTTATGAGAGATTTTCGACTGACTTTCGCTTATATTGTCTTCGTTTAATTAAATATTACAATTTGAGGTTTTGCTCATAAAGTTAAAACAAAAATAAAAATATTCATCCTAGACTTGCAGAAAAGTCAATAGATGTCGCATATGAAAATAAAATGGATAAAGATTTATCCAGACACTATCTAGAGAGCATTTAGTTCGGGTTTGAATCTTGCAATCATACATAAAGATAGTTGCCAATAATATATGCGTTAAGAGAATAAAGATAGTGTGGGCGGTTCTTAGTCGAAGTATGATACAGTTAAAAGTGACCGAATTGGATATCGGCACGGTGGCGCAGTGGTTAGCGCGTTTGCCCGGAAAGCAAGAGGTCCTGGGTTCAAGTCCCAGCGGTGTCAATATCTTTTTCTGATTTTTCTGTTCTCAGATTTTCGACTGACTTTCGCTTATATTGTCTTCGTTTAATTAAATAATATTTGAGGTTGGTAAAGTGTTTCATTACTGTAACCAATATACTGTTTGTTTCAATGGTAAGAAATTTAAAAAAATAAATTAAGTTATTTCATTAGCAAGGGTTGAACATTTTTTTTGTGTTCTGAAAAAATGTATAAAAAGTTAACTAGCGAAATAAACCGGCACTAGGTACAGGGTGTGTCAAGTAAAACTAAACCTTAAAAAATATGTTGTTCCACGTCTATCTCATTGCTTCGAATGCAAAAAACTAAGAAAAATATTTTCACCTCCGTCAGAAAACGCAGCAACCATAATTAAAACGTGTCGTGTCACGTGAGTGCGAGACCATCGTAAGATTTTTTAGGTCCCAAAGACTGTGATGAGCTGGACATATCCTAAGTTGTGCCCCAGTGGAAGTGACCAGAGACAGACAATTTGAGCACAGGACGAGAAGGACCGGGGACTAGAGACGAAGGCGAGAGACAGCTGCCAGTGGAAAATGTTTTGTGGAGGAGGCCAAATCCCAGCCTGAAGAGCGATTCCGTAGCTTTTGTGGAAACGGAATCGATTCCATGTGTAATCGCCTGTCAAATGTGTGTGACTCTCTTTGGTTTGCAATTGCTTTTTCTATGGGGCTGATGGGTAAGCTCAAACTGTCAGCGTTGTCGAATGTCGCTTTCATCATAGAGTTTTGATAAAATGGCATTTTTGTCATATCTTGTAATAGGTACCTATTATAACTACCATAAGTCCCCGGCGTTGCCTGGGTTTTATGAGAAGTTTTGAGAAATCAAAATAAAGAGTAATTTTTCTCTTATTTTGAACGTCAAGTACGCAAATTTTCATCAATCTCTTAATAAAATTGTTGATTTGAACCATAAACAAATCAAGGTGCCCGCCACAGACACTCTTGTTCGGAATTATATTGTGTAGAAGGGTGACCAAACTCAACATCTCCTTTGAAAAAGTCTTGAAAAGTTTGAATAGGTTACGTTAGCTTAGGTTATGGGCTATTTTCAATAATTTTTTCATAGCTTTTAATGACTTTTCGAAGAGGTGTTGGGTCGACTTGATTCTGAGTTGGCATGGAACCGTGTAGAAGATATAATAATATTATGGATGGATAGATAGAATGACGATAATAAGATGAATTCTAATATTGGTAGATTATTCATAACCTGAGAAGGTTAACTTAAAAAAAAAGAATAGAAAATTACTCAAAATATTGCCAAAATTATTCAATCTTTGCATGAATTACTCTTTTTAAAGATTTCAAATAATTTTTAATTTATCACAGAGTTATCATAAAAAATGAACCAAATAGCAAACTTATTAATGCGCTATTTACAACACTCAAAATTGTTCAAAGCCTTTCTTGGCACTCTATTCAACCGAAGCTTAACTTTATATTCGTAAAATGGTTTCGTTAAAACTAATCACGTTATTAACGTTCGCCAAATGTGAAATCAGATAAAACGTACAACATAAAAACGTTTTACGCCCCAAAGCTCTACGCAGAATCATTGAACGTGGACTTTTATAAACGTATTTAACTACGAGGAAAGTTTTTACAGAAGCTTATAAGTATTTATTATTCATAGCAAAGTAAAGTTGTAAATAGTCATTCGGTGGTAAAAGTGATTAGAAAATATTGCTAGAGCTTTTCTAAGAACATTAAAGTCATGATTATCTTTGCCCAAGACGAATGAATGATTTATTAATTTAATTTTTTCCGACCGTTTTAGGGATTTGTTGCACGGAATTATTGCATAACTAGTGAGTACCCGGCATACGTACGGCGGCCGGCGTAGTCCAGCGGTAAGGCTCTTGACTCGCACACCGAAGGTCGCGGGATCGAAACCCGAGCAAATAAATTATTTGATTAACTTGTGTTATTTCACAATTTATTCATTTAAAATAATATATAGTATATATGCGGCACGTTCCAGAGTGGAAGATACTCTTAGTATCGCCCTGGTGTAAGACCACCATTCAGAATTGAAACGTTGCTTGAAATGGCATTAGTCGTGTTTGGTGACCAGATCTGAATAGCCAGGTACTTCCTCACCGTTCTCTTCCCTATCTCCTTCCCCTCCCCACCACCTTCAGCCTCACAACATACCCCAATTGGGGATGCCATAGCCTCACTGGCTTCAGACGGGAGCAGTTGGGACTCTTGAGCGGTATTCATACAAAAAACATTGCAATGCCACTCAAAGAATGAAAGTATTCCCCCCCCCCCTCTCCCGCGTTCCCTTCCCACCACCCGTCTTCCCTCCCTGCCGCAAAACTATATGAAATACAAACATTTTTCTAGAAACTTGCACGTCACTTATTGTAATGTTTTTATACAAATATCATCATGCCAGAGCTCACTATTGTATATAGAAACCATAGAGGGAACCATAGAAATCATAGAAACCAAACTCGTCAAAGTTTCATCGTAATCAGATGAATAGTATAGGAAATAATTTCAAAATGCCTGAGCTTTTATCATTTATCGAATCCATAGCCAGCATGCATATTGAATCACCGCAATCGGATGAATGGTTTAGGAACACATAAGGTACAAACTAAGATACATTTATTTTTATATATTAAGTTTACTACTTATTAAGTTAACTACTTTTCGACCACCACATCGAATTCATGGTATCAAAGGCTTCCAAGGTACTAGGCTTTATTTATACTTAGAACCTGCAAAGATTTTGAAAAAGTAAAACCATGAAAATGCTTTATTTTGCGTACGTACGCAGTTCTTTGGAGTACGCCTCTCAAATCTGGAACCCCAAGTATATATGTCACATAGAAAGGATTGAGAAAGAGCAAAACCGATTTCTACGATACCTTGATTTTCGGAGCTTTCGTCCTCATCTGAGCCACGAAGAGTCAGCCGCGTTTTTCGGGATATCGTCCTTGAAAAGAAATTTGGCAGACGTACTATTCTTACAAAAAATAGCTACCTCTATGATAGATTGCCCGGAATTACTAGAAAGAATTCAACTAAGAGTGCCCATCAGACAAACCAGACAAAACCACGTATTAAACATTCCTCAATGCACCACTAACTCTAAACAAAATACATTCATTCATCGCGCTTCACACGCCTTTAACATTTCATACAGTGAATTCGACCTAATGAGTCGATAATATCACAGTTCCCAACGTTTTCAAAACTAAAATGAATAAATAACATTTACACACACATACTACTATTTACACAGAAAGGATCCATCCCTTTCCACTCCCTTCCACCATCCCATCGACGTAACATAATTTAACTATTTTTCTCGATTTTTCTTTATACCTACTCATTAAATAAATAATATACTTCAGTGAAAACCTATTATTGGTTAAATTTCTATACATATTTCATCAAACATTATTAATAATTTTAACTGTTGATTTTCCAAATAAAATAAAATAAAACAATTTTGAAATCATGCAAATATTTATTTAAATATTTGCAAGATTTCTAAATGATAAAAAAATATAACTACTTAATAAATTGTTATAGTTATTTGTTAGATAAATGTTATTTCCACCCATTTCTCCTCTTCTATTTTTCTGAATAATTTAAAAAATACCCACGCACTCTCGTAAAATAAAATATTATTACATATAAGCATGTTAATTTAAGTTAGTGATTCAATTTCATCAGAAATTTATTTCTAAGGGGCGAGTGGGCGTACATAGCCTCAACCCTCCACCCACGCAGCACTAGAACACATTTAAATAGATGTCATAGAGTGGGAACATAGCTTTGAAATATAAAATTCGGGATATCCTAGAATTTATAAGAGAACATTAAAATAGATGATTTTTCTCTCTATAAAATGATACGAAAATGTAAGTTATTGGGTAAGTGTACTTGGAACATGATGCTAGCCTTTGCAAAATATTGCCAAATTTTCTTGAAGTAATGCGAGGCTTGGACAAGAGAATGCAATTATTTTTAATAATTTTTAATTCCATAAACGAGATAGAAATTGAGGTTACAGTTTTTTGTATTTCTTGGGCATTAACTATGTAACAATTTCTAGACATTTTGTTTTTTAAAAAGTTTTATTAAATGTACATTTGTTACTTAAATTTAAGTAACAAATGTACATTTAATAAAACTTTTTAAAAAACAAAAAGAGGTTACAGTTGTTTTCTTGCCAATTCTTTAAATAAAAGAACAGTTTTTTTCTGAAATTTTTCGATATTTTGTTAGATGAACGGGCAAGCCATTTTCAAGAAAACCATTTTTTATGAATCAAATACTTCAACCACTGTTGTATTAAAACAGGGAAATTGTATTTCCACGGGAAAGGCCAGTAATTGGGAGATCATAAAAATGTGAATAACAAAAAAGTGTTTACATTGAAGGCCAATAAAATAATATTCGCCTTTTCATCCGTGTTTCATATTAGTATCAATGAAATTGTTATGAAGTAAGGGCGAATAACTAAAGTTCGCCTTTACTGAATATCTTTGTTTGAAATATCACTTTCGCGGTTAATTAACCACCACCGTGAAAAGATTTTGAATGAAATATCTGAAAAATTGTTTACAGCAATATTCTTCCACGACCGTGGTCGAAATTATGGGAGCAATAATGCCTTAAAAAATAATATCAAGAGACAACACGTGCAAACATGTAACATTTTGATAAAGAAACAAAAAATAATGAATAGAAAAGCCATAATTAGGTCGGCGGTGACAATACATACCAGGGTACCTAGCATGGTCGATCGATATAGGTTTAATCGAAAATATCGGTAACTTGTCATCGCTCCCGTGCACGACTGCAGACGACTTTCGAACAAACAACAGTTCCCAACGACTAAGGGTTCCTAATTTATTTGAAGCGAACTGTTATTTATTCATTAGCGGTCTGCAGTCGTGCTCAGGAGCGATAACAAGTTACCGACATTTTCGATAAAACCCAATTCGATCGACCATGCTAGGTACCCAGATCTAATATTTATTGTAGAACAAAAAGGCAACATGTTACAAATAGATCAAGAAAAGGTGATGCGATGGCATACAATGTAACAAATAACAATGAACGCTTCAGACTACGCCGTTCATTTTTCTTTCCGTTAATAATTTTTTTGAAAAAATTTGCTGTTTTGTTTTATGTTTACAGTTGGTATTTATTCTATGACATTTATTTGTAATGTTTTGTTATTTCTTTGTAATTTTGTGTGTTGTGTACATAAGTAAACTGAAATAAAATAAAAAGAATTGCTTTTTAGGGAGGTTAAAGTTGTGGAGAAGTTTTGTGTTGCTCTTCCCATTAAGATTGTTTAATAAAATATATTAACGCTTTTGTTACCCAAAAAACCTAGATCTCGAAAGGGTAAAATGAAGGGTGTAATAAAATTTAATAAAAATATACTTTTTAATGTAGCTATAACTTTGTGGTTATCCATTATAGATAAATGAAACAATGTAACTTTGTTTGAACCACTTGTATATTTGTTTAAAGCCAACCGGTTTCGGAACGACCGTTCCATCCTCAGGGCAAACGTATACTGATTTTACAATTACAAAATAGTGGGTGGGAACAATGTATTATTATTGAGGATTGTGGTAGGGGTGAAGGCGTTGCTAGGGATTAATGAAGAGTGGGTAGGGAAACATATCCATGATTGGGATTCTGAATTATCTATGCGGTTACCTTTATGGTTAATATAAAGAATATTTATTTATTTTGTAATCGTCAAATCAGTATACGTTTGCCCTGAGGAAGGAACGGTCGTTTCTAAACTGATCGGCTTTAAACAAATTATTATCATTATTATTATTAGTTTCAATAGCAAGGTTTGTACATATATGTATAATGTATAGTATAAGTATAGATTCATTTTTTTTTTCACTAGGATTTCCTGTTCTGAGGTGGCCTGTAGTTTTTTTTTCAATATTTGTATGTGGTTATGGATTGTCTTTATATCGTCTTCATGATGTTTGTAATTTTATTATCACTTTGATCTCTCAGCCATGTTTTTACTTTTGTTTTAAATATATTCATTTCCTTTATATTTTTGATTTGATCTGGTAGAGCATTGTATAATTTCATAGCATGGAATTTATTATTTCTCTGTCCAAAAGATGTGTTCAAACTGGGAGTAACCAGGATGTTATTGCTTACTGCCCTGGTTGAGTATTTATGTTGGGCAGTGGAGTATTCATATATGTTTTTTTTTCAGTTTAAATAAAATATTTTTTGAATAAAGTGTCTGTACATTGAAGACTTGAAAGTGATTAAATATTTCTTCCGTCGGAGTTCTAAGCGGAACTTTCAGTATTGTCTTTAGTACTCCTTTTTGGGCTATATTGAGTCGCTCTGTGTGAGTGCTCAAGGCAGACCCCCATCCAGTTATACTGTACTCTATTTGTGATTGACACAAAGCATAGTATACTTTTTTAATATCGTTTATGTTGAGGATATTACGAATGTTTCTAAAGAAGTATATTTACCTGGTTAGTTTTTTTGTAATTACGTCAATTTGTGAGTTCCATCGGAGATTATCATCAATTTCAATTCCAAGATATTTGATGCTTTTGGAGTGTGCTATAGTGGGACAGAGGCATTATAAGCCTTGATTTTGTTGATTAATTCCTTAGCATGTGTGTAATTTGAGATTTAAGTCCTCCGACGGTTGCCCTCTGGCTGTTATAAAAAATGTAAGATATTTTGTTTTATTAACATTAAGCGTGAGGGAGTTTCTTTTAAGCCAGGTTTGCAGGAGACTAAGCCCGTGTTCCGCTTCTTTGTAAGTATTTATCCAATCTTTTTCGTTAAATAAAATTACTGTGTCATCAGCAAAACTAATAATTTTTCCTCCTGTTTCTAGGTTACAGATATCATTTATGTATTGTTAGGTAACGGAACTCAGCCCTACGAACTCCACACTACACCACTGCACGGACACCAACGGTTTCACTCTCCCCGCCCGCGCCCCCGCACCGCGCACCGCGCACCGCGCACCGCCTCGCGGCGGCCAGCTACTTGTTCATTCGCCCCGACATCTGGTTGACAACAGTCGCGCTCTCGACGGTCGCTCCCGGCGCTTTCGAGAACATTCCCAAAGAGACGCCATGTCGTGTTTCGCGCGGCTAGTAACCGACCCGGAGCATTTGCCGCAAGGAAACACCTGTGGTGGCTACAAGCTCACCATGGATTCCTACCCTCTTGCTGCCTTCAAGCTGCTCTCCCAGGCTCGTGTGAGTAACTGACCAACTAATTGCCCTTTTGCCGTGTGTCCCCAAATTCACGCGTATTTATGATCGATCCCAGAGGGGCTCGATTGAGAGAGATTGTTAGGCTTTTGTCCCCAGAATAGTTAGGCTATTAATCCTACCTGTGCTCAATTATTGACTGTAAATGAACCCCTGTTGTATTTAAACAGTTCCCTCCAATACAAGCAATATTTACTTCAGCTGTTGTTTTATTACCCTGACAAGGTACGTGTAGGTTGACTTTATTTTAGGTATTCCACACTTGCGCCTAAGAGAACCTACCACCCTGGTGCTGGGAGACTCCATCGCTCTGCCAGACGAATATCTGAGCTAGTCCTGCGGCAAAATGTAGACACCCCCAGCAAGGTGTGCTAACAGTATATCAAAAACAATATTGGTCCTAGTACGCTTCCTTGCGGTACGCCATGGTTGATTAGGAGAGGTTCGCTTTTTCTCTTATTAATTATACAAGTGGTTCAAACAAAGTAACATTGTTTCATTTATTTAAATAAAAATAATGACTTACTAAATACTTATTTACTTTCCTATCCCCCTCTTTCCCTTTTTTATAAGTCGAAACTTCTAGGGCAGAGGTTCCCAAACTTATTTTACTCGTAGACCCCTTTCAAAAATTTACTGATTTCGGTGGACCCCCTGCTGCTACATTTCTACCCCAAAACTGGTCAAAAAATGTGAAGATTAGATCTATCTATGGAAAATTGCATCGCGGCTAGTTCCAACCCTGGAGTGGTATAAATAAAAAGAAAAATAGTGTTTATTCTTGTGTTCTATTTATTAAAATAATATGATTACAGACTTAGGGAGGAAACATGTAGATGACTCAAAAAAATGTTTTTTTTTTTATTTCATAAATTTTTAGTATACTTTAAATATGTTCCCAAAGTTTAAATAAAAATTTCAATTCGTTCCGGTGTTATGAGGGTATTTGTGCCGAACCGCGTGGTAAACTTGAAACGCATTTTTCTCGAAACGACTTTTTTTGAATTTGTGTGCACTCTAGCTCAAAAAGTTGGTAAATATTTCCCTATCGAGTCCACGCTCAAAACACACTTAATTAAACACCACACTTACTTAAAAAATTAAAACAAATTGAACTAGGTAGATAATGGTTATTAATAAGTAATTCAGTAACCGGAATTTAAAAATATTGCATTTTAATGGTTATTTTGTTATCTTCAAAAACGCGAAATGTCATTTTTCAAGGAATGCCATGTTGTTAATTATGACGGCAAACGTCTAGCGTTTTTTTAAGTGTTTATGAAACCGAACAAAATAATGATTCATGGTTAATACCTATGCATTATTTATCATTTCCGAAGATTGCAATTCGTACTTATTATTGTCTAACTGACAGAGAGTAATTTTTTTCTTTTAAAAATGCGAATTTCATCGTCGTAATTAACATGACTTTCGCGTTTTTCAAATTAAAAAAAAAAAAAAATTAAAACGCCATATTTTTCAATTCCGGTTACTGAATTATTTATTACTAACCATTATCTACCTAGTACAATTTGTTTAAAAATTTTAAAGTGTGTTTTGAGCTTGGACTCAATAGGGAAATATTTACCAAAAAGTTTTTAACGAAACATTTTAAAAATGTGCAAATACCTTATGTATATAATTATGCTTTCTCTATGTGAACCGAAATTCGTAGTAATTTCATTGTCAAAAATATTTTTTAATTGCAAAGAAATGTAAAAAATTGGCAAAAAATCAATGTTTCCTATTTACACACCTGTAAAAAAATTAATTTCCATTTTTTGGGAAAACTAAGGTTTACATAGAAGAGACACGTCATTTTCTTAAATTAAATTTAAAACCCTATTGCTTTAAGATGAAAACCATGGCCCCCAAAATACACACAAAAGCTACGTCTGATGGTGACGTTCGATGCATAGCTGCTGATAATTTTCATATTTTCCCAGGAAATGCTTCGAAAAATCCACAATATTTTCCTAAGTAGATATATAAAATGACCTCACAGAGTCAATAAATAATACACATTTCTTCCATGCCAAAAAATTCATGAAAATCATTAAAAAAAACCTAGTCCTGTGTCCTGTATTTCCCACCTTAATAGAATTAAATATCGAAAATGCAAGTTTTTACAACAGTCGCTGTCTTCTTAAAATACACTACTCAAAAAAATTAAGGGAGGTTTTAGAAAAAGGAAATTATTGCTAAATATTAAGGCTATCTGATTCATAATCAGGCCTAACTTAAAAAAAAATTTAAGCCCGTGGACCAAAAAATTTGCAAAATTATTTTTTCGCACTATCTATTAGGATTGCATGAGAACCGTAGCTCAAAATGTAGTTAAAGCTTCAAAATGCTTTTTTTAAGTCTCAATACGACCATTTTTTACCGAAATAGAGCCTGTCAAAAATCACCGCAAAATTTAGATTTTTTTTGCTCCCTTACTTTTTTTTGAGTAGTGTATTATCTGCCTACATTGATAGGTAAAGCCAAGCCAACAAAAATATCGAAACCAGATAAATTTTCATGAACCCCCACATACAACTTGTGGACCCCCATTTTTTTATAACGCCAACGTAGACCCCCGTCGAGTCTCCCGTGGACCCCTGGGGGTCCACCTGGACCACTTTGGGAATCACTGTTCTAGGGAAACAATCAACGTTGAATAACTACACACATTACACAATATTTCAGTGTCTTTATTTCTGGCATAGGGCCTATCTATATCAATCCGTGTCTATTCTTCAAATGTTTCCAGTAATCCTACCACCCCATCGTCCTTTGGCGGACAGGCTTGAAGCCTGAGATATCCGGCGTCATATCAGGATTTATAGTACCATGAGCAACAGGAAAAAACAACCCTCGCAAATTAAAATTTTCCAAGTATATGGGTTGGATCATTAAAGTGACTACATTCAATTTGCAAAACCCGCTATGGTTTCTAGCGAAGATAAAGCGGATTTGGAAAATGGAAAACATTTTTTTTAAATATGTTTTTGAGAAAAGTAATGTTTTTTAATACTTTAAGAATGTTTGTTGTGTACGTTAAGCCGCCGCTACCCGAATTTCTACCAATTTCTTACATATCCCCCTTAAACATTTGAAGTTTTTAAGCTCTTAAAAAAATATATGTTATTTTTTGAGATAATATCTATTCATTCCCTAGGCAAACGCAAATTATATGAAATTCCTTCGATTAAAAAATCGCAAAATTATGCTCCGAAAATTATTATTTTACGTCTGTTTCTTGCTGTTGCTCTTTCTTGTTTTTTGCTGTTTTAGACAGCCCCCAAGAGATTTTTGCTATATTTTAAACGAGTCGTGTTTTACTAAACATTTTCACAATTTTACCGTTGTAAATATTAGCGCACTCTCTCCAACATTCGTAATTACATATCTCTCCATCTTCTTCTTTCTGTGCGGGGATACGGCGCCTTAACATGTTTTTCTGTTTCTCTAAGCTCCTCGCTATTGTAATGTTTATTTGATCGAAAGCGAAATAACCACATTCAGAAACTATTTTAATTAGAAACAATATAAAATAAAATGTAAGATGCGTTGGGAGTAAACCCAGCTCCTTTATAGATAATTATTATAATAACGTTAAACGACTACCATCGACGATATATCTTGGATACATTCAGTAAAATGCTCGGGTCTTTTTACGTTTTAGTCTCATTTTCTGGTTATATTAATTTTCTGATAGCCTAAATCTTACTTAATTTCCTGTGCCGTTGAAAACATAGAACAATTTATTCAACTTCTGTTTAAGCGCTGCAACATTTTACAAATTAGAATGCATTAAAAAAAATCAAAATTTGAAGTCATTTGTCTTTCAGAACCACCATACAGCTAATCTCGAAGTGTGATATATGATATGATATATTATCGACTTGAAAACATCTCTACATAACACCTTTTGACTCCCAGACCCCACTCAAGTCAATTAAATTGATTACATGTTAAAGAAATCGATCCGATATTACTTGAAAATGTCTGACGAATTTTTACAGGAACCTGCACTTTAATAAATACAAGTTGAAAATCCATTTCAAAAAGTAAGATTATTTTTTTTTAATTAATACCTTGACTTCACTACATTTTCAGTGGTACATACGCGCGCGTAAGTTCTGCGAACGAGTACTTCTTATCCGCGATCTCGCAAAATTTCATTTAATTTTAAAAGGTTTTTTTCCAATACACGTCTTGTCCTCGCCAAGAAAACAACAACAAAGATCTTCCACTCAATTCGAAGTAGATTCTGTAACTCTCCTCACGCGTCGGATATCCGTTTTCTATTCGTGACTGAAGGCTGCGTGGGTAACTTCCGGTACCGGAAAGGAGAGATATTATTGCCTGAGAATCATCTTTAGGAACAGAAGATGACGGGATGCTTAGCCACATTTCATCTTCAGAAATAGACTGAAGATTAATGAAGTGTTTGGTTATAATAACTACAGACCGAAACAATTATATTTACAGCCAGTTTTGCCACTGTGGATATTATCTTAAGGCTCTGCAACCGGGTTCGAAAAGAAGAAGATGGAGAGATACGAAATTACGAATGTTAGAGGAGACCGCTAACATTTACAGCGACAAAATGGATGCGAAAATGTTTAATAAAACACGACTTGTTTAAAATAGAACAAAAATCTCAGCATTGAAAGAAACACTGTAATTTTTTCATACATATGACTTGTAAAATAACTGCAACAAACGTGTTTATAATAATTTTTGGAGCATATTTTGCGATTTTTTTCTATCGAAGAAATTTTACATAATTTACGTTTCGGCTCGGGCAATGTCTAGATATTATCTTCAAGAATAACATATATTTTTTAAGAGCTTAAAAACTTACCGTGTTTAAGGGAGATATGTAAGAAATCGGTATAAATTCGGGTTGCGGGCCCTTAGGTACCGAAGCAAAATAAATTTCGCAACTAATGGGTATTTTTTGGCTAATTAAAAATTGTATGAATATAAAAGTTTTTTCGAAATTCCAATTGGCTGTAGCTTTTGATTGTGTTTAAAAAAATAACTGATTTCATAATACAACCATCAAGAAATTACAAAATCCGGTTTTAACTTGACCGTTTGGCATTTTAATGGTGTGTGTTTTGAACACTATATTTTTATTTATTTTAATTTTTTTAACTTTATGAGTAAAATAAATATTCATCCTAGACTTGCAGAAAAAGTCAATAGATGTCGCGTATTAAAAATAAAATGACCATCTAGATTGCATTTAGTTCGAGTTATATATAAAGACAGCAGCCAATAATATGTGCGTTAAGAAAATGAAGATAATGTTGGTAGTTTTTAGTCGAAGTATGATACAGTTAAAAGTAACCGAATTTGATATGGGTTTCGTAGCTCAATCGGTAGAGCTCTTGCCATGTAAGCAAAGGGTCCTGGGTTCGTGTCCCAGCGGAACCAATATATTTTCTGATTTTTCTGTCTCCAGATTTTCGATTGAGTTTCGCTAATATTGTCTTCATTTAATTAAATACTATATTTTTATCATGCCAGAGTTCGCACGAACGTGAATTCTACCATGAACTGTCAAATAGGAATAATCACGCCTGAAGAAAAATCTAAAAAACGAATTTTCTTTGAAGTCTGTCTTTTCTTTGGACCAAAATTATACATCCTTTTTTGGAATATTTTTTACTATAAAAAATATGGTACGTAATTAGGCAGATAAGTATTTAAGTACATACTTACAAAATACAAAACTTATAATTTCAGAGGAAATCATGGTTTTGATTTGTTAAATAAGAGAAAATTAGAAACACCCTTCTTTTTAACGGGAGGTCTACGCAGTTTACAGAACTATTAGTAGGTAAACTTACTTTTGTTTGTTCAAGTTATTAAAGATGAAAGATGAAATATAAATTTGGAACCGGAGGGATGCCGTTAGATAAATGTAATAATTATTGGAATCAAATTAAATTTCTTCTCTTTAATTTTTATTTGTTGAAGTTTTTATTCCAGCAGGGCTCGGAGGGTAGTGCAATCCCAGTCTGCCATATTACATAAAAAACTATAAACTTTACTTAAAAGAAAAAATAAATAAATACAAAAATGAAAAAAAATATTTAAAAAAAGGAAAAAAATATACATATACAAAAAAAGTTTCCTCATTTTAATTTTCAGTTTTTTTTTATCGTGTTCAATTACATTATGATTCGCCTTTTGAATGATTCATAATCTCTCCAGAAGACGAAACACAGCTGTCAAACGTAAATAATTACAGAACCGAACTTGTTTAAAGGATAACTGTTTTTTTGTAAATCGTAGACGTGTAAGTAATACAATATATATTTTTATTTATTTATAAAGCTCAAGAAAACCCTTTTCTCGAGGGCCTGCCTAACAGGGGGCCCAGACGAAAATATTTCCCATCAGGGCCCATGTCATCTTTGGTGATGCTGTGGGGACTATCCCAGTGCAGTGCAAGGTGATGTTCTGAAAGAGTTTTTTTTATATGAATACCGCACAAGAGTCCGCACTGCTACGTCTGGAGCAAGTGAGACTATCTCATCCCCAATTGGGGTATTTTGTGAGGCTGAAGGTAGTGGGGAGGGGAAAGAGATAGGAAAGAGGAACGTGGGGAAGTACCTGGCTATTCAGATCTGGTCACCGAACCCGGCTAATGCTATTTCAAGCAACGTTTCAATTCTGAATGGCGGTCTTACACCAGGACGATACTGAGAGTACCTTCCACTCTGGAACGTGCCGAAAATGTACTATATATTATTATTATTTTATATTTTATTTTTATTATTGTATAAAAGTTACATACAATGGGAATTTATACCCGCTAAGCTACTGTAAGTAGCTTGTCAGCAGGAGATTAGTTCCACATATTAGTTAAAACAATACATGAAATAATCCTAAACGCGTCAGCGTGTAACACATATAACAGCATATTAACCATAAACATATTTATATTATATACACTAAACATTGTGATAATGTGATATGCAATGTTGATAATTATTATAATTAATTAACCGTATTTTATGGTGAAAAAATGTAGATAAAGAATTTTTTTTTAAATATCATTAGACAGTTGAGTATATAATACACTAGTCATTAATAACACAATTGCAAATTAGAACATGGTGAGAGTGAGCAAATATTTGATTAGTAAATTGTGAAATAACGTAAATTAATCAAATAAAATTTATATTATAAGAGCCTTACCGCTGGACTAAGCCGGTCGTAGTACTGCTGGAGAGGTTAAAAGCCTCCCTCAACGAATATTTCCCGATCCAGCCTGCCACGCAATAGGAAGGCAGGCTTAACTGCAGCTAAGACCCGGACAAACCTGACCACATCAACCTGGTCACCCCTGCTAAGAAGTCACCAAACATATCGAACCACTTGGGGTGATCTACGGCTGAGGCATATTATTAAACATGTAAAGGAAATGCAATATTATTTCATATTCGTAAAAAGCATTAACTTTGTGGCTCGCCATAATTTACAATAAAAATATTATCCCATTCTAAATATTTTTCCAATTAATCGCTCTGTTCTGAGGGCATTACCAGAGAAAGCCGGAAATACGTCATTTTCAAAAAAGTTTTTAGACGTATTGACTCTTTTCCACAAAAAATTATAAATGGATTTCGAAAGATTGTTCTTTTATCTAGCATAGTTATGTAATAAATTATTAGAATTTTTTTTAATTTTTAGTTTAATAAGGTTATTCCATAGGTCGTTGGCAGATTTGTTAAATTTTCAAAAAAGTTTTTGTATTATACCACACCCATTTCAAATAATGTAATCATGCAGTAAAATAAATCAATACATTATCTAGCAAAGCTATGTATTAGAATTTTGATTTTAGTTTCAATAAAATCATTAAAAAATATGTACGTACCTGTGTTTCTTGACGAAAATTGATCAATTTGTGTATTTATTTGCGCACTTACAAACTAATATATTTCAGATTTTTTTTACATTCTTATTAAATATAGACATTATTGAAAAATGATAAATATTTATAATCAAAAAATAACTACAAAAAGTACACTATTTTAATAATTTTATCATCACGCCTTTCAGCATTTTTGGATGAAGGTATAAATTAAAGCTAATTTGGATTGAAATAAATTCGATATTGAGTTATAATTTTAAAAAGCTGGTACGGAGAATAATCAATCTTTCTCATTGTAACCGCCCTGCACGATCGGAAGAACAAATTTCGACGAAATGTGGATTTTCGTCCGCTGGCTGGTTAAACGCTCTTAAGGAAATCCCGCAATTACCCCCACGCCTTTGCTTGCCTCCCACTCAAACACCTGAAATTTGTATATCTGTCAACAGTCTGTATCATAGTTTAGTTATAATATTCTCCTGACGAAGAATGGGTGCTTCTGAAACCGATGTTTAAAATAAAAGTGGTCTTAAACCAATTTATGTTTTTTTTTTACTGCAATATTATTTTTCTTAAAATTTTTACGCCTAAAGTAAAAGTACTTTTTTACATTATCAGTATTAAAAATCCAACTTATGAGACCCCCGACGTATTCGGAAAAAGTTTTGACATCCTTACCGGAAATTAAGCCGAAGCTTGTGACGAGTGCTATTACTTTTAATAAAAAAACCCATTTTACCTTTTCCAGTAATAGATACTAATATCACTTTGAGCATCACGTTTTAATTTATTTGGGAAGATTCGTGTCGCATAACGAAATTCAATTATTCTAAGAGAAGTCTTAAACTATTTAGACATCCATTCATCATGAGAAAGTTATGATTAACCTACTGTCTAATTCATTAATATTAAACTGAATGGTTGAAGGAAACCTGCGAATGAAAGCAGACAAGAAAATTTTCATTAAGACCAAATCTAACAGATAATTTTATAAAATCATTTCTATGTCAGATCTGTAAAAGGTGGTTGAATCCTTTTTTAACTAAGGGAACTTACCCAAACTACGTGACCTGTTCGGGGGGGGGGGGGGGTCTTCAAAATGTCACGCTTGGTACAAATGAGCGGCGGTTTGCTTAGGGTTAAAAATTGCAAAAAAAATTGGTCACGTAGTATGGGTACGTTCCCTAACGTGATTTACGTGTTTAGTCTTTTTAAGTATTCACATAATGATATCATACACATTCGTGATTTATTTTTGGGTTATTATGCCGTGTTGCACTGCCTTGCCTTGCCTTACCTAAAATAAAAAAAATCCAATAAATATTAATAAATTTGCCGGGTCACATTGATGGCTACACCAAAACTAATAGCTGAAAATCATTTTGATTTTAAGGGTAATACCATTTTTTAGAGGGTTGGTGTTGGCAATATGGTGTTACATCTACATCAGCATGTACTACCATAATCTTCGATTACACATCTGCCCCGATGATGGACTCTTTAATGTTGTCCGAGACGTTGGCTAAAAAAGGGGATAGCGCTACACGGCATAATAACCTAAAAATAACGACATTAATTTTGGCGTGAAAATCTGAAATCATAATATTATGTACTATTTATGGCTGATGAGGTTGGCCGTCGCCCATAGTTTATTCCAAATTCCATTGCCCTCTGTTGAATTCGACCGCTTGTCAGTGGTCGTCAAAAATTTCTCCATCCAGGTGATAGACAGCTGCTGTCGGTCACTCGTTAACCCAGAGAATTCTAAAAATCTGCTTATCTATGGACTTTTTTTTCGTCCTAATAATACCTACACTACACAGAATTTTTTCTAACGACTATTTTTGATCAATAATTTTTTGCCTTTTCTTTTTTTTTTCTTTTTTTTTCTTTCTTTTTTTGTCCTTTAGAGGATGTCTGTATTATTTTTGTAACATTTCACTATTTTTGAACAATAATTTGTTGTCTTTAAATTTTTTTTCCCTTTTTTGTTAGGTTAGGTTAAGAATTGTTAGATATTGTGTTGGGGATGTTTTGTTCGTAGGATATTTTGTCGGGGATACTTTTCGGTGGATGTTTTGTTGCTGGATGAAAACGCTCGGAACCGTTGGAGGGATGGATGCATACGTCTGTCACTGCTCAACACACTGGCTCCAGATTCCCACTCGTGCCTCGCACCTTTTTTCCTTTTCAGAACTTCATTGCTTCCTTCCTTTAAAAAGACCCTCCACACAGAATTCCCAAAGATGAAATAGGCCGTAAGGGAAATAATGTTCTATACTTTTGAATGTAGCTATAACTTTGTGGTTATCCATTATAGATAAATGAAACAATTTAACTTTGTTTGAACCACTTTTATATTTGAGTAAATCCGACCGGTTTCAGAACGACCGTTCCTTCTTCAGGGCAAATGTATACAAATAATTTTCCTCATGGCCTTCTCTGTGTGAAGTAAATGTAAAAAAAATTTGTTATCGAAGAAATTAGAATTCTTTTGAAAAGTGATAAAAAGTCATGAAAATTATTGAAAAAATGCAGGTTTAGGTTGGGTTAGGTTTGTAGACTAGTTTTTTAATCACTTTTAACTAATTTAAATCACCCTTTCAAACTGTTCTGATTGCATTCAGTTGTCTTTCACCAGGGCAATACCGAGTGTAATTAACACTCCACACGGTATCGAAATTGAATAAAATATCAGCTACAAAACAGAGTTTCTACGAGCTTTCAAACCCACTGCTTTCAATATTATAAATGAGGTTTAGGCCGGAAAACCAAAGTTAGTTTGTACTTCGAGTGTAGGTATAGCATAATTATTATTTGCTCGGTGATTGGAACGTGATTCGAAATTTAACACCAAAACTTATTGTTTCGGTAAATATAGCCTACTCGTCAATATCTTCTATTCGTAGGGCGCCACTTCCCGCTTTCGTCCGCAATTTACATAAATTCCACTGGGAAATATTCGTAAACTTTCACCCACTTAATGAATTGCTTATTGAATTGGTGTTACTTGTTGAGTTCACATTTTTGTTGGGCGAATTACAAACGATCCTTCTTATCAAATAGTAAAATTTTATCAACACCTGACTTCTATTTTGGCATTTTCTTCAGATGGTCAAAATATTTTCGCTTTACAATAAAATGCAAATATTTGGAATATTTTTGAGCACATTCAAAAACCAAAAACTGTTTTAGAAAGGTGATGAAATACGCTTTCAAAGTATAGAATTCGAAAAAAACATTTTTTTTTAATTATAAAATTTTTGCATACAAACATAAAAAAGTTTTCAAAATGACTCACCTTACGTTTTTTCTAACTTAAGTTACTGATAATAAAAAAACACATACATATTTTTTTAGATAAATGTACAACAAACACATATTGTAACCTCACTTTTTGTCGCTCTATGTAAAAATAATTTGTAAAAAATTCCCGAAGTTTCAAATTTTTTTTTCAATTTGCGATTCAAAACTTTGTATACATAAAAGTGTACATTTTACTTTTTGGTGACTATTTTTTGAATTGGAATATAAAGCGTGGTGTTTTTCCTTTCTAAAACCGATTAGAACATATTTCTAACTATGATATTAAGGGAGTTAGAGCGTTTTATATGAGATCTATGTGCGTTGGGACAAATATGGTCTTCTGTGATTAAACGGGTTAAAAGTACCCATGTATTATGAATATTTAACCGAATATTTTCAATGGCAGGGTATCTCATGAAGTCTAGTGTGAACGAATTAACAATATGACATAACGAGTATATGAGTTTTTATTAAAATTAGTCGACTGCCGCCAACACGCCAACAATTGGCGATTACTTTTGATAATTTACATTGTTGAAAGTGTCTGTAGGCTGATTAGTTGCCAATATCGTCTGTAACCTCCGATAAATTTGTCTACAATTTTCACGTGATATACAATAATAATAATATTTGGCTGATTTATACAGCGCCGTTTTTATGAAAAATCACCTCAAGGGCGCTGTACAAATAAATATATAGTGCAATTGGTATCACTAGGATTTATAATTATAACTTGTGACATACATCTAAGACATAACTAGTGACTCACATCTAAGACTTAGAATAGTTGACTTAAAACTATTGACTTAATGATATACATATTTACAACTTTGACCTAATATTAGAGAAAAATGTAACAAAAATAGTAAAAAATCACCTTATTCAGACTAAAATTCAGTCCCGAAGATGATAAAAACATTTTGTTTAATAAAATTAATTAAGTCGTGAACCTTCTCTGTTGCTTTACCTGTACATTTTATTACTGACTTTGGACTTTGACCGTTCATTTAATTTCTGTTTTTTATAGTGATGACATAGGGTAGACCGAGGCTATTCGGATCAGGTGGGTTATTCGGATCAAGCTAAGCAATATGGATATATCTCAGCTATTGTAACGAAATGACAATGAAAGAAATTGGACATAGCGTCGCCATCTACCGGACGCCATAATAGTAAAATTACCGATATTGCAGATTGCGTGGTTTGACTACTAAAAATCGATATATGTGAAGATCGTCCAAGTCACGTGTCAAATAAATGCCTGATGTAATATTGTTATCTGCGTTCTTAGTGTTTTTTCTGAAAAGGTAAGCTATTTAGTCATGTTCATATGTTATAAATTTATCAATCAAATGCTCAGTAAACAGAATAAAAGCGCAATAAATTGCATTTTTTATTTTTTTGTGCTTTACTTTAAGTAAATATCATATAAATAAAAATGGGGTTAAACGGACCGATGGTGGGGGGGCTTTTTGGATCATATTTTAATGCTTTTAAAATTCGATCCGTTAATTGTTTTATATTTTTATTTGGAACAGATGGTGCGCAACTATGTGAAAAAGACGACTAATCAATCATGGTCGAAAATTGCAATGGATGAAGCCGTTAGGAAAGTAAAATCCGGTGAAATGGGATTACGCAGTGCTGCTGTGAGCTACGGAATCCCATACACGACATTACAAAGTCATGCGACTTCACAGTTTTTATTTGTGCGGTTTGTAAGCCAATAAGAGCGTAAATAAGTATCATGATACTTTTATATAAGTTATGGGTTCTAAAACCTATTTTTGGTTTTTGTTTTTTTTTCATACTTAACAATTTTTCGGGTTTGATCCGAGTAGCCCCACCACTGATCCGAATCACCACATATATATATGGGGTGATTCGGATCAGTGGAGAGGTCTACAGAAATAGTCATATGTTTTTTTATAGTTACTTTATGTTATGATCATTAAAATTAAAAAATATAAAAATGTCAAATGCTTAATATTAAATAAAAAAAAAATTTCAAAATGCATTAGTTTTCATTTTTTTCAAGAAAACATAAAAAATGATCCGAATAGCCTCGGTCTACCCTACGAGTCGTATAGTTTTTTTTTTGAATGGAGGAAATTGCTGCAAACCAATCCCAGGATTGAAACCAAAGAGAGAGAATTTCAATACCCGCTTTATCCGATTTTTTGTCAAAATGGTCTGAGTATGACATCTTGTTCACATTTTTGCGAGGAAAAAGACTCATCTAAAATTGAGTTTCAAAACCTCCTTTATCACGGCCAAAAACCATGTTAAAACTGCGAGTGAGAAACAAAACCCGCCATGTCATTCAAGAAGTTACTATCAAAACTTATCGGAATTCAACCAATTGCGAGCAGTTATTTTGCCAAGATGGCGGGTATAGAACACGCCCCTCGGGTTAGTTGAGTTTCAATAGCCTCTACATTCCATATAAATTACGAAGTGAGTATCAAAATTCGCTATATCCATTTTATTTATCCAAATTACTTAAATATGTCTAGATATACATTGAAAAACGAACACTTTTCGAATGTATATTACTCCAATTCATTATACAAAAAAATAAAAAGCAATTTTTTATTTAGGCTAGGGATGTGACAGTTTTTTGCGGTTTTCTATGAATCAGTGAAAGATATAGCGGATATAGAAATTGAACGACTCATACATATTTACAAGCGTGACTTAAGAGCCCGCAACCCGGATTTGTACCGATTTATTACATGTTTCCCTTAAACACGGTAGGTTTTAAAGCTCTTAAAAAAAAATATGTTATTCTTGAAGATAATATCTAGACTTTGCCCCTGCCGAAACGCAAATTATATAAAATTACCTTGATAGAAAAAAATCGCAAAGTATGGTCCAAAAATTATTATTAACACGTTTGTTTCAGTTATTTTACAAGTTATATGTATGAAAAAATTCACAATGTTTCTTAAAATGTCCGCGAGATTTATGCTCTATTTTAAACGAGTCGTGTTTTATTAAACATTTTCGCAATTTTCGCATCGATTTTGTCGCTGTAAATGTTAGCGCTCTCTAACATCCGTAATTTCGTATCTCTCCATCTTCTTCTTTTCGGGCCCGGTTGCAGAGCCTTGAAGTTAGAGATTTACAACTAACATATATACCTACATTTCAAAATATTTGAGTGAGGTTTGCTAGGGTTGTCTGTACATAACATTAAAAACCAAACAACAAACAAGCTCTGTAGGTATATATGCAAATACGTAACATAGGTAAGTTATTGCGGCGAATCGAAGCAGTTTGATGATTTTATTCATGTATATTATATTCCACACATTTTTAAAAATATTATATTCTTTTTAATTTGTTGGCATATTTGAACTCACGGCAACGTAGTTTCGACGATTCTTTAGGATTATTTTAGGTATTTGTCTAAAAATAATCAGTTATAACCTAAAATATTTTAGAATAACAAGCTTATTTGATTTTGACGGTAAGCATAATAATACGCCATAATAAAGCGTGTGTTGCCATCATAAGACAATTCCTTTTGAAAAAATTCAAAATTTAAAAAATAAACTTTGCACAGTAGTGTCCGCATGATTAATTGTTCATTTGTACTCCAGGGGTTAATCGAAAAGCGCGTCTACTAAAAAGCCACGAACAAACAAGGGCGGAAACATTCTACCGTTAATAATATTATTTTGATAAACAATAGCGGTAGGTGGAAATAATAAACAGGGAACCGAACGGTTTTTCGGCGGTAAATCATATATTTCTTTCATTTTCGACGTTCGGGTATTAGACCCGGAATGTTATAAATCATCGATTATGTTTTCGGTTTTGTGTACAGTGTAAGGGATGCTTAGTTCACTTCCAGGTGGGATTTATTGTTTTATAAAATATATAAATAATAGAAAACCACACATTTGATGGAATAAAATGCCGAAAAGTAATGTTTGAGAATTCTTTGTTGCGCATTGCTTGGGATGGAGGCCCCCCACTCCAACTTCAATGGTGAACGTAAGGCTCCTCACTACTGCTTGCGCTGCGTGGAGAGCTGCGGATACCAACATACCGGTGTGGTCTGCTTCTGAGGAGGATGAGTGACCACAGTAGGTTTGAGAACGTCATTACAATCGGAGTCGTTTGAAGCAGACTACATGGAATGAGGTTGGTGCAATAATTACAATAGCAGTTAAAAACCCGATCCGCAGATTTTTGCTACTAGGCCCTCCAGACGGACGGCTACACGATTGAAGCTTAGGCACCATCATCCGTATCCAGACTGCAGAAATTCGACGATTCTCATGCCAGCTGATAACTTCCAATAGTAAGATAGCTTGAAATGCGTTTTTTATCCTCCTTTACTAGTTTGTTTATTTGTTTTACGTGAAAATTTAGAATGTCTATTAAATTGGACAGGGGTAGACTCTAAATAGTTCTGTTGCTCCGGTGTACTGAGTGAGAAAGCCCGCCCAAGCTCACTGGAGCCTTCGGCCATCATCGTAACCGTTCATTTAAGACACGAACAGCGATAAGTGGTAATCTTCTGGTAACTAACCCAGTTTCCATCTGTTGGGATATAGCAGAAATTCTTATCATAAACTAACTTATCGACATCTATTTAACAGGAAACTATAATTACATTGCAAAGAAAATTGATAATAATTGTTTTTTAAGGCTGTGCTCTTCGGGTAAATATTTTATTAATAACAAGCGACTTCCCGGCATGCGTTGACAATGCCACTTAATACAGAAATTGTTTCTCCCTGCACGTTCTTTCCCATTTGTTGCTTTACCGTTCTGCCTCCCCTTCCCCTCCCAAGTCCCCTTCCCCTCACGTTCTCCCTCTGCCTTCCCCGCCTTCGCTCACCCCTCTCCCGCTCCCACATCTCATGAACCCCCCTCCCACCTTCCCCTTGACTCTACCGCGTTCCGTATATTCAGTCCCGGTAAGTTCAGTTTTCAAACAGCTCACGTGCCACCTTTTGCAATTTTTTATACAAATTTTCATTTCCATAATATTATAATCATTTTTGTATATTATAAGAACGATCAATCAAGTTTGTTTGATAACATGAGTAACTTTTTAAAAAACCTATAATTCTTGAATAGATTTAAAATCTTCGATTTTCATTAGTATCGTAGGTGAGTAAGGCAGAGAAAGCTAAAATGTGTGGTTGGTCTTGCTGTATGGATGTGAAACATGGACCTTGAAAGTAAATACCATGAACAAGTTGGAGGCTTTTGAAATGTGGCTTCACCGGAGAATGCTCAAAGTCCCATGGACCGACATGATCACCAACACAGAAATTCTCAGGTGGGCTAGAGCAGATAAAGAACTGCTTACATTAATAAAATTTCATATCTGGGTCATATACTTCGACGGGAGAAGTATCACTTGTTCCATATAATGTTGAAAGGCAAGATAGAGGGTAGCCGAGGGCCTGTTAGGAGTCAAATGGCAGCGAAATATACGAGAGTGGACCGGCATTAGAAGTGTGGAGGAGCTATTTTGGGCAGCGCAAGACAGAGAGACATTTTCAAGAGTGATCGCCAACGTCGAGGGGACCTGATAAGAGTTTATTCGAACATCCAATTTTGATTGAACTATTGATGGTTTGCACAATATCATTCTTAAATTGTGTAATTTTTCTCAGTTTCGTAAAAGTTTTTGTGATGATTAAAAAACTTTCAGATGTACTGTCATGTGATTGTTATAATCCAGAAAACTTTGAGAGGTTGGAAAGAAGATATTTTGAAAGTTTCAAACATTTCCTATGCTTCTTAATACAGCAATACATAAATAACAAAGAAGTAAACATACAAGCAAGTAAACATACTTTCATTTTCATACATATAGATAAATGGTTCTATAAAATAAATAAAAAAAGTCATAAAACGGAATTCCAGAATGAATTATCGTGATTTTTATACACTCCGATCCAATACAAGAAATAAAAGAAAACTAATATGTTCTATTTTCGTTCTGTATTCCGCTGTGATATTTCTATTTCTACACCCACGACTCCCTTTGGCAGTACTAGTTATGCAATTTTAATGTTGTTTACCTCGGATTTGGTCTGAATTTTTCGCTAATGCCGCCAGCGCTATATTAGACCATAAATAACATTAAGTTGTCAGCCATTCACCCGGCGCGGATGAAAATATATCGTTTTTAATTTCTGGATTTAAACTTTCGACACCTCCCCGCTGAGAAAGCACCAAATTGAGATTTATGAACAGGAAGAATGAAACTCGTCCATGGTGCTGGAACAGTTTGCTGCTATGACGATGTCGGGCGAAGGAAACAGGACCTTAAGTGACAGGACTAACACGACTTCTTATAAAGATTTTGCTCGAGTTTATTCGGAAAAGTAGCAGGAAATTGAATATCGGAAATAAAAACATGTGAGAGATTAGTGAAAAAAATAAAAGTGTGCACATACCGTTGGATTTTGCTGATTTTATGCTATGTAGATGTAATTTATTTGCTTTTTGTTTATTATTTTTTTTTCAGGTTCTCCATAAAACAGTTATACACCAAATTATTACGGAGAAGATTACAAAATATAAGATAAAAAAAGGCCAAGGGGGCAGTTTCTCTATGTTGAGACATATGTCAAAAGATACTGAACTCTCTATGGTAACATTGAAGATGTCAATGCTCAATGCAGAATCGTTAAGCAGTTGAATTGCTCTATTTAATGGGGCATTCTGAAAGGAAGAAGTTCTCGCT
The DNA here is from genome assembly GCA_917880885.1 of Limnephilus marmoratus. Lineage (NCBI taxonomy): Eukaryota > Metazoa > Arthropoda > Insecta > Trichoptera > Limnephilidae > Limnephilus > Limnephilus marmoratus. The sequence continues at coordinate 14,110,971 of OU862931.1, read as the reverse complement.
TTCGGAGCATAAAAAAGTGTGTGGGATCTCCCACGAGTATACGCGTTAGGGACATATAGGTTAATCTCCTTCAACATAGGTGGATTCAGTACAGTACCGGAGATCAGCTTAAAAAAATGTTTCCCCAAAAATATTTTTCGGCGGGCTTCTAAGGTATTAAGATCGAGCATTCTTGTTAAGAACAACGATGGATACAGGAATGGTAGTATGTATATTCCCTCATATACAGGTAACGCATAAACCTTTTTTGTACTCTTTCTATTTCTAGGATATGGTTTTGTTCAGAGGGTACCCAAATAATGGAGCTGTATTCCATGATGCTGCGGACAAGTGCTTCATATGTTCTTCGTATTGCAATTCCATTAGTAAATGATCTCGCAATACGAAGAACAAATCCGAGCATTTTGTTCGTGCGGGAGACAATGTCTGATATGTAAGATTTGAAAGAGAGATATGCTTCAAAAATCACGCTAAGGTCCCAAACTCGTTTTTGCGTGTTAGTATAATTTTATTAATATGGTATGGGAATAAAAATGTGTCTTGTGATCTTGTAAATGTGACGACACTGCATTTCTGGATGCTGAATGGTAAATTATTCAGTTCCGACTATTTGACAAGAGAATCAAGATCTTTCTGCAGAAGAATGGAATCTATATGACTTTTAATAGCTCTGAAAAGTTTAATATGGTCAGCGAAGAGGAGATATTTTGAGCGGTTAATGGTCTTACCTATATCATTAATGAATAAAAGAAAGAAGAATTCGACCCCTGGGGAATCCCGGAGTTAGTTTTGTATTCGTGAGAAAACTGGTGTCCGTAACTGACATACTGACGACGATTGAGTAAATAGCTAGCTACGAAAGCGAGAAAATTCTGACAGAATCCGAGGTCACTTAATTTTTTTAATAAAATATCATGGTCGACTTTGTCAAATGCTTTTTCGAAGTCTGTATAAATCACATCGACATGTACAACATTTTCAAGCGAATTATTTATATAGGTGGTGAGATTCATTAGGTTTGTTGAGGGTGATAGAGTGGGACGAAATCCATGCTGATTTTCGATAAGTGTGTGTTTTGTTTGATTATATATTTGTGAGTAAATTATGGTTTCTAAAAGTTTTGCGGGTCCTGATAAAACAGCTACAGGTCAGTAATTATCGATTGCCGACTTTTTGCCTTTTTTATGTATAGGTGTGACTTTCGTTAGTTTCCACATTTCAGGAAAGATATTATTACGAAGTGAAAGGTTAAAAATGTGCTTTAGAGGTTGAATTAAATAATTTGAGTATCTTTTGAGTATAATTGGTGGTATAAAATCTGGGCCGACGGAGAATTTTGGTTTTAGCTTGTGGAAAGCGGCAACAATATCATCATCGTTAATTTCGTGAATTTGTACAGGTAAAGCATTGTTTGATGAAGAAGCTATAGAGGAAATGTCAAGTTTGGGAACATTGTCGCTGTATACTGACTGAAAATAATTTGCGAAACCTTCTGCGATTTCAGAATATCCATTGTATTGATTTTCATTAAAATTCATGTGATTAAGTTTATCACAGTCGCGACGTTTATCGTTCGTGTAAGACCAAAATCGAGTGGGGTCTGTTATAATACTATTCTCTGCCTCACTTGTAAATTCAGTATAGGCCTGACCAATTAATTGTTTGATCAATTTTCGAGATTTTTTAAAGATTGTTAAGGCATGTTCGAATTTAGTTTTTTTCCAAAGATAGTGCATTTTATTTTTCTCTCTTATATGATGAATGATCTCTCCAGTAAACCATTTTGGATATTGTTTATCATCTCTGAGCGTACATGTTTAGTGATATTATTCAAGATTTGTGATGGCATTTTGATGATATTTTGTGATGGCGGAATATTAGTTAATGGACCGTAATTAACGAAATGTATTTTCTAGGATGAAAGGGGATAATGAGGAGACATCGGAAAATCATGAATGCTTTCACGTGGGCATTTACATAAACTGAAGATTCTTTTTCATGCTGTTTCTCTCATTCATGTCGGATCAGAATTTCTTCACATTACTGATAATTTTATCCGTAACTCCGCGGGCAGTTATGTAATTATCTCTAAATTTGGGAGGCGGGTATGGGTACCGCCTCGCCGCCCCCGGAATCATTTATTGTATAACCTGCACTCTGGTCATCCGAAGTTGTTAGCTACGTTTCATGGGGTGAGGTTTGTCCGGGAATTGGCGGCGGATGTATCTGCCCTCCAGCTACATATGGCAGGCCAGATCGGAAGAGAATGGTTAAGGGAGTTTCTTTGACTTCTCCAACCGTACTCTCTCGGAACATCGCCTTGAACCGCAGTGGGAGGGATGGATTCATACGTCCGTCATACGTCATTCATACACACTGACCAGATTCCTACCAAACCCCAATAATCTTTTCCTTCCCAGAACTTCCTCTCCTTTCTTTCCTAAAAAGACCCTCCACACAACATCCCCAAAGAAGACATAGGAAAGGAAAGTAATTCCCCTCAGGGCCTCCTGCGTGGAGTTAATGAAAAAAAAAAATTAAAATGATTTAAAAAACAGCATGAGATTTAATGCATGGCAGTAAGGAAAAGGAGAATTACTGACAATCAATTAATTAATGGTACAACTGGCAAACGCATCGTCCTGGATTGATGTAGGTTGCAGGTTCGGGGTTTCGGTCTTTTTTCTTCTTCCTGTGTTTCTCTGATTCGTATTATTTTTTTGTTTGTTTTTTTTAACCTTAATTCCACTCAGAAGGCCTTGAGGAAAATAATTTACCTCGGGACCTAGTTAATCATTGAAGAAGATATCTGGAGGTCTTTTTGAGTAAAGGAAAGAGATAAACCGGTACCTGCTTTTAAACGTAATCATTTATCTAAATTTAACCGCTGCTAATCGTAAATTTATGTATTCGATACTACCGCCATGGATCGACCCACAGTTCTCTTCTTAACAATAACAAGAATGATACTGTGTTTTTACTTAGGTTGAAAGAAAAGCACTTAATCCTAAAAATGCGAAAATCTTAGCACATTTTCGCCCAGTGAGATGTTAACAAAACGCTATTTAACCTTTTTACATGAACATTTACTTTTTTTTACCACTGTAAAATAAATATAAACCACTATAACCATGAAAATGTGTATCAAAGAATAGATTAAAATAAAATATACTACTGGGAAGGAAAAGGGAATCTAGGAGTCGGTGCGTCCATGAGGAACGAACGTTTGAACCCATCCTTCCCGCTGCGGTAATATAAAATAAAACAAACTAGTGCATAAATAGAGAATTTGTTGAGATTCACTTGACACCATGGAACAAAACAGGCAAATCCCTGGTGGTTCTAAATTCGCTTGTCACATGAAACAATTCAATAACCCAAAGCACGCATAAAGCAAGATGTTAGCAATATTCATTTTTTCCTCCACTCCGAAAATATTAGAGCCGCGCTAAATGATCACGTAGGGAGTTGTGGGCGAAACGGAGCACGGTCCAATAAGTTTATTCGGCATTTTCCTGGCATAACTCCGCGGTGGTATCACGTCACGCCAACGGACCCGTGGGTACGTGACAACCCAAGACATTTTCATATGGCGTCACCGGCAGTAAGACTATTCCTAATGTCATAGCCCAGGAAAAATAATATACAAGATGGACCCTTTGCTATTCAATTATAAGCCAAACTATATCACACATTAAACATCAAAACCAATACTGCAGCAAACTCCCCTATTTTTCATGTTCTCCAAACGTTTAATAATTTTTACAAATATTTTTTTACTCTCTGCAGTCATTTAAGAAAAAACATTACTGGTAACTTAATCAATGCGCCTTCAAAACGCTCCAATAAAACACTCTTTAGACACAAAGATACACATACACGTTCACTTTTACTTATACACCACAAAAAAGTATGTACCGTTTATATTTACCTCAAATCATTCCCAGCGTGTACTAACCCGGCTCGATATAATGTATGCAAGTGCATGTTCTAAGGGCACCCACTTCGGGAGGTGATTCTTTCCGATGGTACAAGTATAAAATACATCAATTTGTTCGAAATTCCAAAGTTGAATATTATGAAAAGTATGGAAAAAGTGGAGTAAAGACTATCCACCCGTAGCATTCCCTAAGATGATATAGGTCTTGAGGGTAATTAATCCTCAGTGCCCCCTGTGTGAAACTAATGTATAAAAACCTGTATAATCACTTGCCTGATATTTCATTGCGATCGATCCTAACAATTATTTAAAAAAAAATGTTAACGGATTACCACTAGTTTTGTTTGTGTAGGTACCATATTCGTAACTAAAATTATAAAATAATAAGGTTTTGGGATCCTTTAAAATGCTTCTGAGATGATAAATAAAATAACTGAGTTGTCTGGGCCATACAATCAAGAATTCAAAATGTGTTCCATTTAGAGTCCTACAATTTCAATGCCCGCTATATCCGATTTTTTGACTAAATGATCTGAGTATGACATCTTGTTCACATTTTTGCGAGGAACAAGACTAACCTAAAATTGAGTTTCAAAACATTCCTTTTCACGACCAAAAACCATGTTAAAACTGCGAGTGAGGAACAACATCCGCGATGTCATTCAAGAAGTTACTATCAAAACGCGTTATATCGGAATTCAACCAATCATGAACAGTTATTTTGCCAAGATGGCAGGTGTAGAAACACGCCCCTCAGGTAAATTGAGTTTCAAAAGCCTCTATATTGCATATAAATCACGAAGTGAGTTTCAAAAACCGCAAAATCCATTTTATGTATCCAAATTACCTAAATATTTCTAGACATACATTGAAAAATGAACACTTTTCGAATGTACATTAGGTACTCCAATTCATTATTTATTAAAAAAATGCAATTTTTTATTTACGTTAGAGTTGTGACAGTTTTTTGCGGTTTTCTTTACAGCGGATATAGAATTGAACGACCACCGCATCAAACAACTCCCCACGACGAAAATTTCGTCGTGGGAAGTTTGATGCGGCGAGGGAACAGTGTGTATGATTGACCAGGGTTTTTTTCCAGCGACCACATGAAGTCACGAGTATGCTGCCCTGCTGTGACATACAAAGCAAACTTTCCGATGTTGTTCATGTAATATCTCAGATAGTACGCAAGCGGGATTCCAATTCGCAAGTAGCGAATCTAGCTCTCAGATCAAATTGACACTACTTATCTGGAGCCACTATATAGGTTTAATAAAGTATTTAATTACACGAATCTATGTAAACCGCAAGTTCCAGATTACCTGATTGCCTCTGTATCGATCTCGTGAAATAACATCACTCAGAATCAAAATATTGCAACATATCGATTTTGAGAACCCATCTACTTTGAAAGCAAGTAACGCGTTGCTTGAATTGACATAAGCCTATTGGTGAATAGATCTGAAGAACCTGGTGCTTCCTAATCTTCCTCCATTTCATTCTTTTCTCCATTCCCAACAGTCATCATCAGACGGCCGGCGTAGTCCAGTGGTAAGGCTCTTGACTCGCACTCCGAAGGTTGCGGGATCGAATCTCGGCGTTGCAAATAAATTTTATCTGATTAATTTGTGTTATTTCACAATTTATTCATTTAAAATAATATATAGTATATTTGCGGCACGTTCCAGAGTGGAAGATACTCTCAGTATCGCCCTGGTGTAAGACCACCATTCAGAATTGAAACGTTGCTTGAAATGGCTTCCGCCGTGTTTGGTGACTAGATCTGAATAGCCAGGTACTTCCCCACATTCCTTTTCCCTATCTTCTTCCCCTCCCCACTACCTTCAGCCTCACAACATACCCCAATTGGGGATTCCATAGTCCCACTGGCTCCAGACGGGAGCAGTTGAGACTCTTGTGCGGTATTCATGTAAAAAAAAAGTCACATAAAATGTCTAAACCATGTAAGCGAAGAAATATTTCTCAAATTCGATAGCTCTCAAAAATTTATGCTGTAGGCCAATCTTACGTACTTCTCAACAATGATACCCATATTGCTTATTTTATCCTGGAAAAAACAGAGTGTTGTGTTACGCTTTCTGAAATAAATTTCATTTCTGTTTTCGACGCACTTTGCCTCTTTGGGGTTTTTGAAATTTGTTTGGCTAATGTATTATTTTATGCCGCTGTACAAATACAAAACAGCACACATCTTACCATTATGTAGCTGATGTGTATTTAAAAAATATATTTAAATCATAAAAAGGGTCTTGCATTTTCTCAGCGGAACGCTCTTTAATTTTCCTATTGATTTTAGTTCGACCTACTTGTTCGCGCATTATTATATGGGATTGATTGGGTATTGCATTCGCAGACTTGGTGGGTAGCATATGTCAAAATCCTGAATTTATCCCACCTACCAAATCTTTCCATCCTAAATGTCACCATCAAAAATTGTTGCAAGAAAGTACTCAACTTTGGAGAGGTGACAGTGTGCTTTGCTGTTCAGAGCAAAATAACATCTCAGACAGGGCGCATGTATCGTAACCTTTTGCTATAAGAAAATTGCGAATTTTAAATTAAACATTGTGAAGTGTTAACCACAAACTGGAGATCAGCGAGGCCCCATCTGCAACGGTGAGTCCTATTTTCCTTTTTCCAATCTGGGCTTATCTAATTTTGCAAAAGCACAGATCTGAACTATCGACTGACTCTCCATCAGGTTTGCGAGTATATGCTATTTAATCGTCGTTTAACTTAGCGATCACGCAGTTTCGGGACTGGTCCTTCGAGGGTTGCATAGGCTTTGCTCTGCAGCACTTAACGCCAAATTATAGTGGAGTCGCAGTTTCGCGACACCACTACTAAAAAACATCCTCAGAATTATAGATACTGTAATTTCGGTGTTTGGTCCTACCTTTGAGAGCTCGTTTGTAACCTCTCTTTCTGTTACATGTGTCCTTTATAAAAAAAAGAGTGAGATACATAGCGCAATAGCAGCTCAAGCTACGATAGTCACCTTAATTAGTAAATTTCGTATTTCATTCTTTACAATTTGACAATTGAATGTCCATCTATATTATAAAACTATACTCACATATATATATATATATATATTATAAAGCTCAAGCTACGATAGTCACCTTAATTAGTAAATTTCGTATTTCATTCTTTACAATTTGACAATTGAATGTCCATCTATATTCTAAAACTATACTCATTTACATTCATAAGTACAAAACCCAAGAAATAACAACTAATACGTACATTAGAAACACTAGATCTCATGGTCAAAAACTTATCCAACAAGTAACTACTAACACAACATTTGGGCAAGAAAGCTTCTTATATTATGGCATTAAACTTTACAATAAAATACCACTCTCACTCAAAAACCTCAACATTATAACATTTAAATTTCAAATAAAAAGCTGGATACTAAATATAGGGAGATCAGAAATAGAAAATATACTGATATCAAATACAGACTAAAACCAAATCTAGTAATCTGAATTATAAAAAAAACCACTATCTTATTTACTTTATAATTATTAAAAAAAAATACTGCATGATATATGTTATGTCTAATTCATATCAATTTCTTATAATTAAATTATAATATGTAAATGAAATCCTCAGCACGGGAGATCCCAGTGAGGATATCATTATCTCTACTGTTACTAAGAAATGAAGACAATAAATCATTATTATTATCATTATTATTATTATTATTATCTCCCGTTTCTCCATAGAGGCAGGCAGAGAGGGTAGGATGTCATACAACTCTGTTTTGGCACACACACTTTGCGTCATTAATATTCATAAAACTCTATATATTACTTTTTATTGTTTTATTTCTCACTTTCAACTTTTTATTTTTCTTTTTACCTAATACTTTATAGTGGTTCCATGACAGTTGGTCCGGCGACATTTGGTCCGGCGACAGTTGGTCCGGCCGACAGTTCATCCGGCTGACATTAGGTCCGGCGACAATTGGTGCGGCTGAAAGTTAAGAAGATGTTTTCTTCAAGTAAGTATGCAAAGAGGATATACGGCCGTACATCTAAAGTCGATATACTTATATCTGAAGGCATCTGAGTGAAAATCCGTTGTAAAAATATTTTTACTAATAATTTCGACTCTCCGAAGTAGCGGTAATCACAAAATACGAAAAACTTATTCGTGCAGTCGGCTCAGCAAAAAAACGCTAAAGATTCCTACTTGCATGGAATATAACTTTTATATATTTTTTATGTACACTACTCTTCCAGACACAAGCTAACGCTTCCATGGAAGAGTGGTATTAACATATTTGAATATGAACATGTAAGCAAATTAATACATCATCTAAATGTACATTATATTTTATATGCTAATAAATATATCTGAATATAACACACGAGTCCCATCTGATCCCAACCGTCTCGAGCGAGTGAGACTATGACATCCCCAATTTTGGTGTGGTGTGATGCTGATGGTAGTGAAGAGGGGAAGGAGATGTGGAAAATGTAACTGGTTATTCAGATATAGTCATCAAACCCGGCTTAAGCCATTTCAACTAACAATTACAGTTACAATTCTGAATGAATACTGACGAATAGCAGTAAAGTATATCGACTTTGGTTGTACGGCCGTATATCCTCTTTGCATACTTACTTGAAGAAAACATCTTCTAAACTTTCGGCCGGACCAATTGTCGCCGGACCAAATGAAATGTCAGCCGGATGAACTGTCGGCCGGACCAACTGTCGCCGGACCAACTGTCGCCGGACCAAATGTCGCCGGACCAATTGTCGGGTCACTCTTTATAGTACGTAATTTTTACTTTACATTTTACTCTTTATAATTATTATACTTTCATACATTTTTCTTTTTACCTTTTTTTTAAATTTAACTTACATTTTTACTGTTTTTCTTCATGTTGTACTATTTATTAGTAATATTTATTATGTTAATGGCAAGTGTAGTGCCGTGTATGTGTAAATAAATAAATAAATCTATGTATTTTAGCAATTTAAATAACAAAATAAGTACCTGTGTATTACTAAGAAAACTTTACTCACCCATGGTTAAAATGAACCCAGCTTTTAAACAACATACAAAAATAAGAAATAAAAATAAAATGTCATTAAATCAAAAAATGAAAGAGAACAAGACACAGAAAAATAAAAAGATAACGGTTGCAACTGAAAAAATTGTAATGAAGTGTTCCAAAGTGTATCTCGATAAATATGAAATTACATAATACCAGTATGATCCGTGCGGTGTTCAGATATGGAAGCTGTCCTCTGCAGTATCTCTTGCGCGGGATGTAGGAAGTATATTATTTATGTATATTTATATTTATGCAGAATGATTTAAAGATGAATGTTAGCAAGTTCAGAGTCACATTTGAAAGAAAATTACTCAAATTACGTACAGTGTAGGAAAACTCCATCAATGGAAAACTTACAACGCAACGTACTGAATAAACAGGGTGTCCGGGGGTAAAGTGCATTAACTTCGGGAGGTGATTCTACATGATAGCACAAGTAAAAAAGATAAATAGCTTTTTTCGAAATTCCATCCTTTAGGGGTAGTTTTGAGGTAAAAAGATAAAATTAGTCCGGCGTGTGCGGCCAGATTTGTTATATTCCGCTGTGTAATGGTCCGCCACCCTTGGCTTTTGACACCAATTGTGATGAACCCTACCTAGCTGATTTACTTTTCTAAGCTTCTACCTCGTAGTTTAAATCTCGTAGCTCCTGTCTCGTAGCCACGCTCATAATTCTACCCTTATGTCCTACTGATCACACCACTAGGTATGATGGCCTGACTCAACCCTCCTTTCGGTTTATTTCTACCTCAGGCTCGTGATTTCTAAACCCCTATACATTATAATCTAGCTAAGCCTACCCTATCTTCTTAAATCCCTGCGATTTTCTCACAGTAATCAAGATTTAAGATTTTTGTTCACATTATTTCTATAATCTGCGTTGTGTGATTTTTTATTTTAGATTTTACATCTGCTTGCATACTTAATATGCACACATATGTAGAGAAGATAATGTATTACGTGTGGTAACCCCTAGATTCTTTTAGAGAAAGGGTGAGAATTTTCCGATCAATTTATTTATTATTATTTTAGAATATTTAACCGAGTTTGATAAACTAACCCCGCCTTTGACTTTGTGTCTATTTGATTTCCGTAGGAATTTAGTGTGTTTATTTAATTCTTCCTATCACCGCTGATACATCGATAACATAAAACAACAGTTAATAAATTTAACATTTCAAGAAAGCAAACCTTACCTTACCGGGGATCGTACTCGAGGGTCCAGTTTTCTCAATTGAAGTCCTTGTCTGCAACCTCCCCTAACATAATGTTTTGTGTAATCATAGTTAGTAGTCATAGTTAGTATTCACGATATTGTTGGAATAGTAAGGATGGATGGATATGGGGAGGGGGATAAAATGTTTGCTGAAAAGTCGGCTCCTCCGCTAACCAAGTGAAAACCGATGAACAACAATTACAAACTCGAATTCTCCCAGTACGTTTGCTAGGCTTGTCCTTAGATCCGAGTTTTACTCTCTTCGACGAGCGTCTCATGCTATGAAAGGGGCCCTTCACGCCAGCAGGGGGAATACCAAGTCTTCATGCCGTTTTTCTGTCCCACTCCGACTTCCGACGCCTCCGGGTTGAATTTAACTCTACTGAGTCTAGAAGGGGTATTTCATGTCTTCCCTTATCATGCCTCTATCCGTTAAATGTGGCGTAAGCTTGTGACGGGCAGATCCTTCCTCCCACGTGACCGACCCAGCGTTACACTCCACCTCTGACTAGCTGACATAAAACTCACCTCGTGAACCTTATGTTTGCTTTCAGGTTTGACAAGAACTTCCGGTATGCGAATAACCTGTAGCTTTAATGCCGCGTCTGCGTATTGTCCGCACACGTCCTTCCTCTTCCCCGTATGCCCCACCTCGACAATACCGCCACAAGATCAAAGCTCTCTCCGTTCGGGAAAGGTTGACACTTACATTTCCGGATGGCTCATAAACACATACCGTAGCCTTGAAACTTACGTTCGAGAAAAGTTAGGATTCAGGACTGTATGAGTATTTGAACACCAGTGTTTTTTAAATGAGGTCACTAGCTCCTCGTGTATTAGGTTTTAGGATTATGGGTATTTATGGGTTCTTGGATACCTACTTCCTATAAGAAAGATTTAAAAATGAGATAAATCAAGTTGTCATTGAATCAATGACCTCCTGAATAATTGTGATGAGCTCTCTTAGAGTTTGAAGCTAGTCGCAGTACCTTACTTTGCGAAAATTTTGCATGCTAAAACAATGCTACCTATTGGCGATCGCTCTAGTACAGTTAAGTCGTTTAGGATTGAGTGAATTTAGCGTCAATGTCGTCGTCACATTTTTACCGCAGATTTCATCGCAAGCTATAATTGATAAACTTGTCCCTGACGTTAAGTTTTGTTTTGTTTATTCGTTAATGGAATTTAGGTGACTGGGTCAATGGAAGACGTTGAACTCAAATCGAAATTTTTGGTACACTATCGAAGGTCATATAAACTTACCCTAATCATGCTAGTGAAAGGAGGCAAATAGGTATTTACTTATCTAATTTTGTGTTAAGTATTTGTTTAGCAACATTTCATTCTGTATGGGAGGTGTGAAATGCGAATGCTAATAAATTGGTTAGTTATTAACTTACCTTTACTTGGCGTTACGTTCATCAGTGTCAGGATATCCACAGGAACCTGTAAAAGCTTAAATATTGTAAGGACTCACCAAAGCTCTAATGTCTTAAATTCAGCTCCATCGGGTAATATCATCGATATGAATTTTATTAGAGCATCCAGACTACCTGTGTAACTTATCGCACTTTTATTTCGGTTTCCCACTTTTAACGATTTAATCCTACAAGATCCGGAATTCATCTCCTTCCTTTCTCCTTTGAATAGATCTCTGATGTAAAAATCCTCACATTTTCCTTTATTATCTGCCGTTATTATTGAAGAAGAACGATGCTACCTAATTAACCCCGACAATCTATACCTCCCCCCTCCCTCTTCTCCCATATTTGATTTCAATCTAAAGAAGAGAATCGATTCTTAATAATCGTTCGCTCGAATATTATTTTATTATTTGATATATATCTATACCTATTTACTCTTTAATAAATTAATTTATTAATTTGAATTTTCTTTAAATTTGTATTATTCCACTTTATAAAATATTTAAGTTTTATTTATTTTTTCTCTCAATTTAAATTATATATTTTTTTTTTCATAACAACTAAAGATTTTCTTTAAGTTTGAATTATTTCAATTAAGGACAAAGTTAAGTTTTATTTATTTTTCCAATTTAATTAGAATCCTTTTATAACGAATAACTAAATATTATTCGTCACTCAAATTACAACAGAACTGAAAGAACCACTTCCACTTTATTTTATAACACTTTCGTTTAGCAGCAAATTAATCACTTGGATTATTCATTTAAACTTCGGCTAAGTATTTTCCAGATTTCGGATCAATTATTATTATTGCGTTGTCACCTAACGATAATTAATATCTCGTAATAAAATTTCCAACTTTCGACTTAACGTAAATTTTTATTTAATGAAACTTATTAGACTGTAATTTTCTTTATATAACCTCGGACTAAATAACTTTATTTTAACCTTCATAGAACAAATTTAAATCAATTCAAACACTCTATTAAATTCCTTCCGCATTGAATTTTTTTATTAATTAATTAATTATTAGATTTTATTGAATCGGAGGCTATTGAAAACACTGATTTTTAGATTTATTATAAGATCATACACTCCGTTAAATTATTATTATTATAAATCAATTATTATTATTGCATTGTCACCTAACGATAATTAATATCTCGTAATAAAATTTCCAACTTTCGACTTAACGTAAATTTTTATTTAATAAAACTTATTAGACTGTAATTTTCTTTATATAACCTCGGAATAAATAACTTTATTTTAACCTTATTAGAACAAATTTAAATCAATTCAAACACTCTATTAAACTCTCCTTCCGCATTGAATTTTTAATTAATTAATTAATTATTAGATTTTTTTTGAATCGGAGGCTATTGCAAACACTGATTTTTTTAGATTTATTATAAGATCATACACTCCGTTAAATTATTATTATTATAAATCAATTATCAGTACCCGGACACTCCACTCTCTGTTTTATCAAAGTATAAAACTGATTGTAGACTCTATTTTACCACTGAATTTTTAAAGTATAAAACTGACGCTATTTTTCCACTGTATTTTTAAAGTGTAAAACTGATGCTATTTTTCCACTGTATTTTTAAAGTGTAAAACTGATGCTATTTTTCCACTGTATTTTCAAAGTATGAACTGATTCTAAACTCTATTAATTAATCACCAGGGTAATTCTCACGACACGCGCGACGTTTTAAGCAACCTTGCCAGATGTCGAAGGACTTTTTCGAATAATCCCAAACACGCTAATTTATACCCATCACAGCTCCAAAAGGGCATAATCGTATATTCCTTGACGAGAAATTATAATCTGTAATCACTCGAAATTTTTTGAAAACCCCATCTCGTTATCGTTTGTCCCTACATAAGATCTTTCGATTTTTCCTCTTCTTAAATCTCGGTTCGTCCCACAACTTTGTCTCGCTTTTCTAAGGTTTTTAGTCCCGGACTTAGTAAGCTGCCATCCAGTTTGCCCATTTTCCCACATGTCTTCTGTCTTCATAATATGTTTTATAAACATGGTTTTAATCTTGTTTTTTTTTTTCAATTTGAACATGCCCATAAGTGATCTGCTAAAACTGTGTTTTAATTGGCATAAATATTAGGGAAAACGTAGATTCTTCAGTCTCCTAGTTTTAAACGCTAGTTGTCCTGTATAAATTTCCACGAAAATTATTTCTTTTCCCCTAGTCTACGTAAGCAATTATGTCTCAGAACCGTATTTTCATTATTTATGTGGCATATTTGACTTTTCGCTTTTCCCGCCTAAATTTCCTTCAAATAACGGTGTTTTTAGCAACTATTCTTAGATGATTTTCCCTTCGTTGTTAATAAGGAATCATATCCTGGTTCCGTATCTACTCTACTTATAACGTTTTGAGTTTTTCCCATTTCCTTATCTGAGTTCTCTGGTTATGTCGGTTTTTCGTTCTCTCCCCCCACTCCTAACCCAATGATCCCTTATTGAAATTTGACGTTTGCCTTTTTGCCGTGATTCCATCTCCCGCTAAAACCCCTTTTTCCTTTTTTGATATATTATTTATGGTGTTTTCCCGGCCCACTAACTATTCCTATCCTGGAATACCAGTCAAGTTAACTACTTCGATCAAATTCCGCCCAATTTTCCATCTCTCTCTCGCTCAAAATCCCATAAACTGCAAGCCCTGACGTGTGTATACGTTACGATTTCTACATACCTGGCGATAAATCCATTTTAATGTGTTTATAATTAAATTTTACGGAAATTCTATAATCTATATACTAGGTAAGAGCAACGTTAATTTTTATGACCCTTTTTAATGGATAATGGGCCTTAAATAAACAAAAGGCATGTTCGAATATTCCTTGTTTATATCAACAATATACATATGGAGTCGACAACCGTTGTAATGTGTCACTTTCCCTCGCAGTCTCGTGTAACTTTATGTTATGATCCCTACTTTAATTACGTAAAATGACTCTTTTTTATGAATTAATCTATCGCAATGTTTGCAGTATTTCCACCCCCCCCCCTAGGTATGTTATTCCAACTCCTTTCCAAGCATCTGCTACTGCACCAAACCCTTGTTTCGTCCTCTGGTTCAATCCTTAAACTCTAAAATTTTTTTGAATTTTCCTTCCCAATTCGCTTTCCTAATCACTCCGTTCCGTCTAGAATTGATAACAATAATTTTCCATTGTGTTATGTATATTCATTTTCCTCTAGTACGTTTTTCCTCGAATTTTGCCTCTCAGCCGTCATATGTACTTATTCTATAATTGAAAATCCCCCCGCATTGCATGCCCCGTTGTCCCCGCGTTTTCCCCTCAATATATTACTGATAAATTTTTTTATCGTTATCCAAGTGTGTTTTCCGCAACTAAAAACGCCCTAATGCACTCGAAACTAAGGTCTCCCGACCCCTTGAAGGTACCCTTTATTAATAACATTACTTGGGTTCGTTGTACTAAAAACCTTGAATAATTCGATATTTATTTCTTAGTTCATTCAACCCTGATCTCTGTGGGAACGTCTAGACCATAAATTTCTTCACTAATCACTAGGGTCAAAGTACAATCCTTTGTGTTCAAAATGGGCACGACCCCCTTCTTGCTGATAGGCTGAGTTGATTTTTAATTGCTTTCCCTGCTATTTAATTGGTTGTCTCAACTCTCGCGTTTAAAATCGTCCCTAAACCTGGGGTTCCCGTTAAATATCGATCTCATCACCATCTGTGTATATTTAAGGTAACTATAATACATCAAACAACTTAAAAATACCTCTATTTTCGAGCAAGTTTGAATTTGACCATACAGATGTCGTAGTACTGCACTTTTCATCTTAAAAAAAAATTCCCGTGGGCTTTCTCGTAAATTGGAAGTTACCATTCATCACAGCTGTTACGATACGCGTCAATCACAACCGAGTCGAGCGCCCGGCAGCGTATTTCCAAAACCTATACCGGTTCAGTCGCTTTCCATTTTCAATATCAAAATTTAAATATTTAGAAACAAAATTATTAATTTTTAATATACTCATTGGAAGGATTATTTTATCGAGATTTTAGAACAATATTTTTTTTTGGAATGTGATAAAAAATAACCAAAATAGAGGTATATTTAAAATGTAAATTGTCGCTACCGCGACTGGATCGATATAGGTTTTGGAAATACGGCGCCCGGCAGGCGCTCAGCAAGTAAGATTGTACTACACTAAGGATTTTTAGTAGGTACGTCTTTTTGCATGGGGGAAAAAAAGTTGGATTTTCGGAAAAAGTTATTTTTTTAAATCTTAGTAGGATTTTTAGTAGGTACGTCTTTTTGCGTGGGAAAAAAATGACTTTTAGTAGGTACGTCTTTTTGCATGGGAAAAAAATGTTGGATTTTCGGAAAAAGTTATTTTATAAAATCTTTTTTACTCCTACCATCATGTAGAATCACCTCCCGAAGTGAATGCACTTTACCCTCGCGACAGCCTCTATAACGCAGCTCAATTTACTAACAAACTCAGGGATTTGAGAACCCGTGACTTCAAGATTCGTAGTCCAGAATCTTAAGCCACTCGACAAAGGTGGGCATCACCACAAAACCCAAATTGGGGGTGCCACAGTACCAATAGCTACGGTTAGGTGTAATTCTTACGCCGTATACAGCACAATTATAAATTAAAATTTAAACCTCGCTAGCGACTGTCATATTTTTTTAAGACTGTCGACTGTCATATTTTTTTTAAGTGGTGGGTCCCCTCCAATGTCATATTTTTTTTAGAACAAAACTAAGGAGAAAATACTTCTTTGTCTTTACGACAAAATTGTACTTTGTTATTTGAAACCGTCAAAAAGATGCTCCTGAAGGTTGTAAAACTAATTAATTGGATTTTTGAGGTTTAAATTATTCCCAAACGAAAAGTAGGTGCCTACTCAGTGAGTTAAAGGTTAATTGAGAATAAGTTTTGGGCACGTGGCAAAGAGTTTTCAAGGACCAACATTTAGAAAATAAAACGTTTACGATACCAAGGTTGGTAAAAATAGCTTAAATTATATTATTTATCATTGTTTACACCAAAATGAAGATACATCGGCTTATTATTTTCAAGAAACGAATAAAATAACATTAATAGAATGTCTTTGTTGTTATTTTTTTAAGGTTGGCTTATTATTTGATGATTGCTTATCCTCAATTTATCGAATCATTCCACTAAACTGTGATCAAAGCATATCGAAATAAATATTTGATTTTATTGTGTTGTAATTACCATCTAAACATTAAACTTGTTTCGTTGCTGGTGATTTTAATATTAATATTAACGAAAATTATGAAAATATTTAAAAAAATTATTGATGTAGGTACTTACAGAACGAGTAGACGTACATAAGTTTCTCGGGGTATGGTTGAATTAGAGATTCGCTTTGGAATAATCATATAAATAACACCTGTTTAAAAATGAATCAGCCGATGAATATTTTGAAAGTGTTGTCAGGAAAAAGCTGGGGAATTCACCCACTTAATATGAGAAGATTGTACACTTCCCTTACAAGAAGTCCATTAGACTATGTTAGTATACTATGTTAGTATATAAAAAAAAAACTCTGCCAAAAGCAATCTTGAAAAATTAGAGAGAATGCAATCGCGAGCTTTAAGAATGTATGGAGGTTTCCTGAACTCAACTCCTGTGCACGTTTTACAAAGTGAAATGAGTGCCTCTCCTTTGCATATACGAACTTGGAAACGAGCTGCAAGATTTTGGCTTAGAGCTCAGTCAATTGAAAATAATCCACTAGTTTTAGAGGTTCTCAAACTTAAATCCTTGTTAAAAACAGAATCTGGAACAATAAAAAATTACCAATGTTGATTAAAATTTTTACGGAAACAATTAATTGGAAAATAAATAAAAATACATGTCTAGATTTGTACTCCTTAAAACCTTAAACCTGGGTAGAAAAGACTAATTTTTAAACGACTTCAAAAAGGAGGAGGTTCTCAATTCGACTGTATTTTTTTTTAATGTTTGTTACCTCAGAACTTTTGACTGGGTAAACAATATTGATGATTCTTTTTTATTTGAAAGCTGGTGCTTCTCGTGTGGTCCCATTTTAATTTGGTCCAGTTCCGACAATGGCATCCATGAGAAAACTATACAAGTCTTAAATTTGCATTAAGTATGTGCGCGACAAATGGACGAATAACTCAATATCACGCCAACCGATTTCGATGATTCTTTTTTATTGGAAAGGATGTACTTCAAAGGTAATTTGATGAGAGTTTGGTTAGGTTCTGATTATCAGATCCATGACAAATTAACGAAACTCGGCCGAATCTCCTAATTTGACCCTAACGTAGTTATGGTCAAATTATGTCTGCCTCATATGAGCAGCAAGTTTAGGAGGTCTACCCATAGACAAATTAGTTAGTGTACTTCAGATTCACTAAAAATCAAAAAATAAATGAAAATTTTAACAAAACAAAAAAACGATTTCAAAAAATGCACTAAAAAGTAAAAAAATTATATCGTATTCTTCTACAACTTCATAATCAACTTACTTTTTCTAATCATCAATATGTAGGTACGATTGTTATTTTTGGAGTCAGTGTCAGCAAAAGTACCCGGCCCGGCGCGGCGGCGGCGTGTTCACTTGACAGCTCCTCGCGCCGCCGCGCGCCGCGGCCCTACTATCGCCTCGTCAAGTCGCTTGTGCTACACAAGCACATCTCACCTATAACCTACATATAACTATTCAACACATTAACTATACATTCCTTCTAAATACACTTAAATTGCATTCCCTAGAAAACAGAAGAAAAATAATTGACCTAACTTTTTTGTTTAAAATTATTCACTCCGAATTAAACTGTTGTGAACTCCTGCATCTCATTGACTTTAAGGTACCAACCCGAGCGACAAGGCAAAACATATTATTCTGTAACAATAATTCTCTAACCAACTATCACACACATGCATCAATTTCTCGACTTCACACACTAGGGAACAAATACACCTCAAATATCGATGTATTTAATATAAGTTTACCGTTATTCAAGAAATATCTGAACAATATTTTTATGTAGAATATTTTGATATCTAAGGAGCATCACCTAGGGTCTATTGCATATATTTGTGTATTTGTATATTAATCTACAATGTAAAAACTTGTTAACGTTTTTTTTTTATGTATCTTGCATTTTGTCATATATTATTCATGACATTTAATCAGTCACCTGTAAATTTTGTAATTGCTAACATACCTACTAGTTTATTTCTATGTCATTTACAACTTAGAAACTTTCTCTTTTATTGTAATGCACTATCATTCCTAAATTTATCTGTGTGATGTTTACCTACTAGTTATATTTTTATAGTTCATCTTTTTTATTAAAAAAAACTGTCTCTGTATTATAATCTTGTCATGTAAAAGCCCATCAGGGCGTTGAAAATTAATAAATAAATAAATAAATAAATAACTATGTATGTAGTTACAAACCTACCTTGACTGACACTGACTCCAAAAGTAACAATCGTACCTACATATTGATGATTAGAAAAAGTAAATTGATTATAAAGTAGAAGAATACGATATTATTTTTATCCTTTTTAGTGCATTTTTTGAAGTCGTTTTTTTGTTTTGGTAAAAATTTTTACTAAATGAAATTAGTAATATCGTAAGCGATTTGCTTACGATTTGCTTGCGATTTGCTTACGATATAACTAATATAGGATAAAAATTGCACTCTTATGAATGCAGAATTGATAGCAATCAAAGAAGCGGTGGAATATGCAATTAAAAAGAATCAAATTGTTATATTAAGTTTATTAAAAGTGCGCTTCAATAAATTAAGAGTATTTTGAAGTACACCGAGTAACCACTTTCTTTGAGGACTTGTCCCACTTTTTTAAGTCACGATAGCAACTGCGAAAAACATTATTGTAGTATGAATAAGGGATTATTGATTTTTTTGAATTAAATTACAATCTTCGAAGAAGAAGATAATTTTATTTAATTCACCCGAAGCATGAAACAGATCAAGACACATTGGAGGGGACCCACCACTTTCCCACGGCTGTGTGAGGAAACTGATTGTTTAACCTCCTTAGCCGCACACGTCAAGACTCTAATTTTTTGTTAAAAGGAAGCTACATTTATTTTTGAAACGAATCTAGACCGTCCAATGTCCCTGCATGCATGATTGTTAGTAAAAAAGTAAAATGTATGCATACTTACATTTGCAGTAATTAACAAGATAAAAATAGTTCGCCTGTTGGTTCAGCATCTAGTTGAGTGAAATAATAAATAAAAAGAAAAATATTTACAGGTGTAAGTATGATTAAAAGCAAAGAAAATATATAAAAAGAAAGATATTGGGGGCAGTTTGTCCCACTATCACGGGGCAGTCCCGGGGAGAATGAGCGGGCGAGCGGCCTGACCGCAACGTGCCCAAACGCCCGCGTCCCTTAGCCAGTTTCCCAAAAGTACCCTTGAAGAAGTGTTTGTGGAGGGGGAGGGAGATACTCCCAAAGACCCTGGGGAATGAAGTGAGCCTCGGGTCACCGGAGGCAGGACGGAAGGGAACCGGGCTCGCGCAAACATTCCTCAAGCTCGCTCATGACGCCGGGGGAGGCACGGGCGTTAGTGGGACGGCCCTACCAGAATTCTGCCTCCTGACTGGATGCAGGGACCGGGTCTATCCACCCCCATGGTGGGGAGTTGGACAATACAGTACAATGGAGTTCAGTACATCAACCTAGTCACAATTCAAGATGTTAGTAACATAATAAAACCAAATAAGACAGGTAAAAAGGCGTGATCAACAACAAATTGAAGCAACAAAATAGAGAAAAAAGAAAAAAAAATAATATGAAGATTACCCAGCAGTAAAGAGCATAAAAATAATAATGTATAACAGTAGTTATAAATAAAAACAGAATAATAAATACAGTGTAGTCATACCACCAAACAAGAAAAGTATAAACAAGAGTATAACAGAAATATAAAGCAATCGAGCATAGGCAATAATAAAATTGAGACGGAGGAGTAACCATGGAGAGACAAGAGCAATACGTTTGGCACCTGAAACAAAGATGATTTTAATCTAAGTCAGCAACTCTAAGCACAGGCCATCTCTCCACCCAAGACTTTACAAACTTTTTAAAGCATTCAAAATTATCTCTGTTCGACACCAGATCGGCATTCCATGCCGGTCTTGTAATCCCTCTCAAACCATCAAACATTTCCTCTCTGGCATCCTTCATCAACTCGCAGTGCCACAGAATGTGCTCGGCTGTCTGGTTAGTGTCACCACATGTGCAGTTCGGATGAGGAGACAGTGCCAGACTATGTAGTCGTCCCCTGAACTCCCCATGACCGGTCACCAATTGCGTCATGTAGTGATCCAGTTTTATATGCGCCCCTTCCATTCTGCTTTTAACTGAGGGGAAGAAAGAGAAAGTCAATCTACCCTTCGTCGACCTATCCCATCGCTCTTGCCATACACTCAGCGTTCTATCTCGCATAGCTTTTAATAAGCCAGGGAGGGATACCGCTCCGCCTGGTGCCAGTTCGACTCCCAGGTGGACAGCAACCCTACCTCTCGTCAATGCCTTTTTTGTCAAAACTTCCCTAATTTCCAAGTCAAGACACAGAAAAATAAAATAAAATCAAAGTGTGCAATCCACATGCGATAGAAGTGAAACCTACAGAAAATAAAAGTAGACAAGAGTCGGGAAGCTGCGAAGCACCGCGCAAAGAGGAGACCGATTATACTATGTTAATTATTATCAATCGTTAATTATTAACGTTCCACTTTGCAATGGAAATATGTAAATGCGTACGAATAGGTATAAAAATGCACACCGTGGCCTGCCGTCAGGAATATCCTAGTAGGTACTAATGATTTAAAGGTAATTTCTATTTTATTTATTTACTAGCTTTTGCCCCCGGCTTCGCACGCGCCACTTGCCTCCTTAGGACAAGCGCAGACCCGTGAAATATCACGGGGTAGTCTAGACAAATGAGTTCTAATTTTCAAAACGACAAATGAAATAAATTTTTGTTATAAAAACATATATATATATATATTTTTTTAAATTATTTATTTACAAAGAGATATATGAATTACAATATATTTTTTACAATAATTAATTACATAATACATGTACCCCCATAAATAAGCAGGGCTTGTGTGTATGGGGGGTGTTATTATATTGGTTCAATTTATTATTTTTTATTCAGTTCAAATTTTCAGTATAAGTTTTAAGCAGAGTGTTAAATTTTTTTATGTTACTGTTCATGTTTCTGATTTTTCCAGGTAGTGAATTAAAAAATTTAACTCCGAGATATTTATGATTTAACTGTCCTATTGTTTTTTTACATTTTGAATAGGAAGTATTGATGTTTGTCCAAGATTTCTGTTATTTTTGAAGGGTGCAACTTTATTTTGATATCTATAAATATATTTTCTTAGGTACTTTATCGCTTGCCTGAATTCCTCACTATATCAGTTTCAATTTTTTCTTAAATTTAAAGCAGACATCAGTTTATTGAACTAATGTAATAATTGTAATTACGCAGGACGCAGAGTCAATAGAAATTAGTTTTTTTTTGCGATTATTATTTAAAATTAAAATAATAACATAAAAATTTTAATTTTATCAATTTTTTCTGGAATTCGAATAACGAATTTGAAATACAGTGTATGCCAAAACACCTAGGAATGTAATTAGGTACCGAGTTTGAGTCTTGGAAGAAAGTATTAAAAAATAGCAAGTTTTTAAAACGAGGTGTTTTGTGGTGTTTCGCTCGTGTATCCACTCTTTCACTCACTTTTCTATATACCCACTGAGATGGTCGTTAAAATGTTAATCGTAACTTTGAGAGCAGTAAGACATAGGAGAAGTAAGGCATAGTAAGACATAATGTGTCATAGCATCATAATATTATGACGCCATTATACAAGGGAATTTAGATATTTAGTGAAAAGTAAATAAATAACTTTTTACAGCCCATTATTGTTATTTTGGTCCAAGAACCTCTTAATTTTGAATTTTATTACGAGTGAAGGACATTGCGACACATTTCTTTGGGTTAAAATCTAATTTCTTTGCCAACGACCCTTCAGATAGTGCATCCAGATCAGTTTGCATTTTAAAGCAATCTTGTTGGCAGCTTATTTCCATCATAATTTTAAGATCATCAGCAAATAGTAGACATTTGCCGTTCCTAACACAGTTTTGGATGTCATCTATTAGTATTAGAAACAATTTATAAACAATTATTTTGACCTATTAGTTGATTTTGTGCCCCGTTCTAAATAACCGGATACTTTCCAATCTTCCTTTACTCTATCTCATTCTCTTACCCACTCCCATAAACAAAACAACACCAATAATTAACCACCTTCAAAGATGCTGAACACGGGCTCGTACTTCTACTCACTTACACTTAATGTTAACAAAACTAAATATTTAACTTTTTATTTAACGGCCAGAGGACAACCAACTGAGGATTATGCTCTTGAATTATACGATTGTCAAGGAACAAACTTAACCCAATCATTTCACTGCCCCACCATAACACATTCTAAAAACATAAAATATCTCGGCATTGAAATCGATGAAAATCTTCGATGGGACTCCCACATAAATAGCATCACAAAGAAACTTACAAAGCTCATGTACTACTTTAGAAACATACGCAATATACTTAATAAAAATGATCTATATAAAGTCTACTATGCTCTTTGGCAATCACGCATTAAATAAGAGATTATGGGATGGGGAACTGCCTCAATAATTCACATCAAGCAGCTAGCTAAAAGGCAATAGTAAAAATAATCCTAAAAGTACCCATAAAAACTCCATCAAAAGAAATTTTTAAAACTTTAATGTGTTCAGCATTATTAAACTATACTCAAAAAATGCACAACTCAAATTTAAAGAAAAATATGAATACCTTGCTGACCAACACACCTACACTACAAGGTCAAAATCCTCAAAACTACTGAACATCCCGCAATTAAATACGTATTTTGGCCAGAAAAACCGTAATTTCCATGCTACAAAATTATATAATGCTCTTCCAATTGAAATTAAGAACACCATGGAGATAAAATGTTTAAAAAAGACATCAAATTATGGTTAAGTAAACAGGAAGATGAGGAAATCATTAAAATTATGAAGCCCAATCCAACCTGCAGACAACAAACATAAATACTTCTATTTTATTTATTTCTTTATTTTGTGAAAATCAATAAACTAGAAGATGAGGAAATAAAAATCAACACCCATTCAGCAACATACAGTCCGCCTCGGAACAGGAATACCTAGTGAGGAGGACTGTAAACAAACCACTTTACTTGGTATTTTTTACTTATTTTGTAATTTTACTTTACCTTATATTGTCATTAAAAAAAAAATAAAAAAAAATAAAAAATCGAATGTTATTTCTATTAACAAATGGCTCCGATCAGTTTCGGCCGAAACCAAAACTTTTATAGACATGTTAAAAATCGATTGTTTACTGTCATTTGGCTTATTTTTAAAACATGTGTTAAATTAAATAAATAAAAAAAACGTTAATTGAAGTAATATTTATCTTAATATATTATTTCAATAAAACAAACAAAATTTATGAAAAATAACAAAACATGTTACCTGTTTTTCGAAAAATCTTTATTTTTTGTAAAACAAATCAAAATTAACAAACATGTTAACTACTTCATGGAACAAACATTTATCAATAATCAACACTTAAAGGAATTATTAACGTCATTAATTGAGTATTTTGCTGATGATGGCGGGTGACATACGAGCCACGAACTCACCCGAAGTCAGCCGAATGAGAAGTTCCAATAAGTTAAGTTATTTTTGGAGTCGGTGTCAGCCAAGGTACCCGGCCCGGCGT
Organism: Limnephilus marmoratus; assembly: GCA_917880885.1. Taxonomy (NCBI): domain Eukaryota; kingdom Metazoa; phylum Arthropoda; class Insecta; order Trichoptera; family Limnephilidae; genus Limnephilus; species Limnephilus marmoratus. The sequence continues at coordinate 14,086,400 of OU862931.1, read as the reverse complement.
GTTCACTTGACAGCTCCCCTCCCGCCACGCCCCCGCTCTCGCCTCTCGCCTCTCGCCTCATCAAGTCTCGCGTGCGATACAAGTACATCCCATATATGTATGTAGTTACAAACCTACCTTGGCTGACACCGACTCCAAAAATAACAATCGTTCCTTCATATTGATGAGTAGAAAAAGTAAGTTCTAATATCGGTAAGAAATAATAACGGTAATTTTTTGAGAAATGCTAAAGATAAAGACCATAAATTGACTAATTCCGGAATATATAAACTCAGATGTAATGATTTTCCATAATTTTATATTGGAAAAACAATTCGTAATTTTGAAATCAGAACCAAAGAACATTTAGGGTGTCTTAATAATAATAATTTTTCTGAGTTCGCTAACCATATCATTGAAAATAACCATAGTTTTGAAAAAAATACAGGGATAAATATTCTTCATATTAATCATAAAGGAAAACGTTTAGATAACTTAGAAGCTTTGGAAATAAAAAATTCCCTTAATAATTAATCTATTATCAACAAACAAAAATATTGTCTTCTAGCCCAATCATGGATATATGTTTGTATTCCCCTACCCAACTCTTCAATACCTAGCAACGGCTCTACCCCGACCATAATAATACATTGTTCCCATCCATATTTCGTAACTGTCAATTCAGTATGCGCTTGCCCTGAAGAAGAAACAGTCGTTCCAAACCGGTCGGCTTTACTCAAATATATAAGTGGTTCAAACAAAGTTAAATTATTTCATTTATTTATTTTTTTTTTTTTTTCATATGAAGCAATTACTTTGTGGTTAGACATTATATTATAAAAATAAATAAAAGACTTTGTATTTTAACCACGAATTTATTATATTACATATCGACCGGTTTCGCTTACATCAAGCTTCTTCAGGATATAAGTAATAATAACTAAATGTTAAGTGAGAGCTTTGGCTTATATATAAGTTGAGTGACAGAGGGAGAAAGAAAATGACCAAGAACATAATTAGAAAGAGACAAAGTATTTGACAGAGGTAAAGTGGATAATCAATTAGTGGGAGGGAGACAACAATACAATAATCAATAAGTGGGAGGGAGACAGCAATATAGATCTAATCACAAATAAAAACCAACAGTTAACGGTAATAAATGAGATATTAAACAAATTTTGATGTATTTTACATTATAAGATAAAAGACGATATTTAGATATATGATAATATTAATAATGAAGGACATCAGACTAACACTAAAACACATACATAATATCATGGGTTAGGATGAATAGCTGGAAATAAGTTAAAAATAGGGCTATAAGGTGAATTTTTTTGATTTGATAAATTGATTTGGTTATTGAGTAAGAATTCTGACATATTTGTATTTAATGATTTCCTAATCTCTAAAGCTTCTAAATTGTCTAGTTTTATACCTATATTATTTTTATGTAATATGCGAGTTCCTGAAATTTTATTAAAAGTATGATCTGTTGAGATTAGGTGATTTGCAAGCTCAGAGAACCCCTTTCCATTTAAACATCTTAAATGTTCTTTTACTCTAGTGTTGACATTACGTGCGGTTTTTCCAATATAGTAAGCAGGGCAATCACTACAGCTAAGTTTATAAATACCGGAGAAACTTAAATGATCTTCTTTGTCTTTAGTATTAATTAAAAATTTGGCAAGGTTATTGTTTGTATAGAAGGCCGGTTTGATATCTACAGGAAGGTTCCTAACGCTTAGATTAGAAAAATTATTTATAAATAAAATTCTACGCCAATGATATTTTGGAATGTCTTGATTGTTTGTCGGGGTGCTTTTATAAAGAAATTTATTTGTAGCTAATTGTTTTTGTTTCTTATTAAGTATTTTATTGATTAGGTCCGGGTCATAGCCATTATTTGTCGCTATTTGCTTAATAATAGATAATTCTTTTGAAAAATTAATGCTAGACAGAGGCACAGAGACTAGTCTGTGTATCATTGAATGAAAGGCTGAGTGTTTGTGGGAGATCGGATGATTTGATGTGTTGTATATGGTTATGTCTGTGTATGTTGGTTTGCGGTATATGTTGAAAGCAAGTCTATTATTTAACAAAGAGATTGTAAGGTCTAGAAAATTAAGAGAAGCATTAATTCCTATTTCTAAGGTGAATTGTATTTGTGTGTGAAAAGAATTTAAAAGCTGGAGGAAGGTCTTTAATTGACGATCTGTACCGGACCAAATGCAAAACACATCGTCCACATATCGTTTCCATACCAACAAGTTTTTTAGGAGAGGGGATTTGCAAGAAAAAATGCTATTTTCTAGGTTATCCATAAATATATCAGCTACCAACGGGGACATTGGAGACCCTATCGGCAAGCCCATATTTTGTTCATATATGGTGTTATTGAATTTAAAATAATTTTGGTTTAAGCAGACATTAAACAGACGAGAAAGATCATTAGAAAAATCTTTTGGCAATTTAGAATTATTTAGTAAATTACTAATAAGAGATTTGCTTTCATTTACTGGGATACTCGGGAACAAGTTGATAACATCAAATGATATTAGTTTACTGTTAGTCGGAATTACCAGGTCTTTCAACTCATTGATTAGGTCTAATGAGTTTCTAATAGTGTGTTTGGGGGAAAACACTTTTGAATTATTAAAGACATTAGTGACAAAAGAAGCTAATTTAAAATTTGGTGACTCACAACATGCAACAACTGGTCTAATGGGGACAAAGCACAACAAGACATGCAACAAGACAAAGAAGATCATTTAAGTTTCTCCGGTATTTATAAACTTAGCTGTAGTGATTGCCCTGCTTACTATATTGGAAAAACCGCACGTAATGTCAACACTAGAGTAAAAGAACATTTAAGATGTTTAAATGGAAAGGGGTTCTCTGAGCTTGCAAATCACCTAATCTCAACAGATCATACTTTTAATAAAATTTCAGGAACTCGCATATTACATAAAAATAATATAGGTATAAAACTAGACAATTTAGAAGCTTTAGAGATTAGGAAATCATTAAATACAAATATGTCAGAATTCTTACTCAATAACCAAATCAATTTATCAAATCAAAAAAATTCACCTTATAGCCCTATTTTTAACTTATTTCCAGCTATTCATCCTAACCCATGATATTATGTATGTGTTTTAGTGTTAGTCTGATGTCCTTCATTATTAATATTATCATATATCTAAATATCGTCTTTTATCTTATAATGTAAAATACATCAAAATTTGTTTAATATCTCATTTATTACCGTTAACTGTTGGTTTTTATTTGTGATTAGATCTATATTGCTGTCTCCCTCCCACTTATTGATTATTGTATTGTTGTCTCCCTCCCACTAATTGATTATCCACTTTACCTCTGTCAAATACTTTGTCTCTTTCTAATTATGTTCTTGGTCATTTTCTTTCTCCCTCTGTCACTCAACTTATATATAAGCCAAAGCTCTCACTTAACATTTAGTTATTATTACTTATATCCTGAAGAAGCTTGATGTAAGCGAAACCGGTCGATATGTAATATAATAAATTCGTGGTTAAAATACAAAGTGTTTTATTTATTTTTTTAATATAATGTCTAACCACAAAGTAATTGCTTCATATGAAAAAATTATATCAGCAAGTACAGCTAATAAAGCAATAATGTATAAAAACTATACAATTAAGTTCAGAGTTACGTCTATAAATATATTTTTCTTTAAACAGTGCTTAAAATCAAAAGTGTTCCCTAATTATTTAAATGGTTTCTTTAACCGGCTAAATAATAAATTGCATTCCAATTCTTCAGTGTCAAAAGCCAAAACAGCATGGCTCAAAGAAGATTTAAAAAGTGCCTACAAAGAACGTAATAACATTAAATTAAAATTACATGTTTTACACACTGAGTTAGTTCACGTACTTCACCCATTGGAATGGGATGTGCTTGATGATAAAGTCAGACACTTTGCATCTTTAAAAGTTTTCAAAAAACGTGAAATTATAATTAAAAAACTAAAAAACTTGTGTCTTGCGGCCAATCTTATCAAAAGCATTCCCGATAAACCAAACTACCAGTTCTTCGATCGAGTGCAGAACCTTTCATCTACGCAATTTCTTCCAGAAGAAATGGCCCTTTTATCAAAAGGCCTAAAATACAATCTAAATTATACCAAAACCAGTATCAAAGATGCAGTTGAAAATGTTGCTGTCGACATAGAGACCGCTCTACATAGCCGCCCAAATCCTTTCTTCTATAAAAGTGCTGAATTGTTAAAAAATCTAATACCAAAATGTAAACCCTTATTTAACCCAGAAACGCGCTATATGTTAAACATCCGTAAAAAATTAGAGACTGACCAATTAATTTTAACCAAAGCCGATAAAGGCAATACTGTCATTATAATGCATAAATCTGATTATCATTCAAAAATGGATGATTTCGTTAATAATGATAATATTAAGATCTTATCACAAGACCCAACAAATAAATATCTCGATAATGTAAAAAATGCCTTAAATTCATGTAAAACCCCAATTTTTATAGATGACTCATATAATAAAGTAAAATTTTTGACAAAAAACCCTAAAATCCCCAAGTTATATGGATTCCTAAAACTCCATAAAGTTGGGACCCCCCATTAGACCAGTTGTTGCATGTTGTGAGTCACCAAATTTTAAATTAGCTTCTTTTGTCACTAATGTCTTTAATAATTCAAAAGTGTTTTCCCCCAAACACACTATTAGAAACTCATTAGACCTAATCAATGAGTTGAAAGACCTGGTAATTCCGACTAACAGTAAACTAATATCATTTGATGTTATCAACTTGTTCCCGAGTATCCCAGTAAATGAAAGCAAATCTCTTATTAGTAATTTACTAAATAATTCTAAATTGCCAAAAGATTTTTCTAATGATCTTTCTCGTCTGTTTAATGTCTGCTTAAACCAAAATTATTTTAAATTCAATAACACCATATATGAACAAAATATGGGCTTGCCGATAGGGTCTCCAATGTCCCCGTTGGTAGCTGATATATTTATGGATAACCTAGAAAATAGCATTTTTTCTTGCAAATACTCTCTCCTAAAAAACTTGTTGGTATGGAAACGATATGTGGACGATGTGTTTTGCATTTGGTCCGGTACAGATCGTCAATTAAAGACCTTCCTCCAGCTTTTAAATTCTTTTCACACACAAATACAATTCACCTTAGAAATAGGAATTAATGCTTCTCTTAATTTTCTAGACCTTACAATCTCTTTGTTAAATAATAGACTTGCTTTCAACATATACCGCAAACCAACATACACAGACATAACCATACACAACACATCAAATCATCCGATCTCCCACAAACACTCAGCCTTTCATTCAATGATACACAGACTAGTCTCTGTGCCTCTGTCTAGCATTAATTTTTCAAAAGAATTATCTATTATTAAGCAAATAGCGACAAATAATGGCTATGACCCGGACCTAATCAATAAAATACTTAATAAGAAACAAAAACAATTAGCTACAAATAAATTTCTTTATAAAAGCACCCCGACAAACAATCAAGACATTCCAAAATATCATTGGCGTAGAATTTTATTTATAAATAATTTTTCTAATCTAAGCGTTAGGAACCTTCCTGTAGATATCAAACCGGCCTTCTATACAAACAATAACCTTGCCAAATTTTTAATTAATACTAAAGACAAAGAAGATCATTTAAGTTTCTCCGGTATTTATAAACTTAGCTGTAGTGATTGCCCTGCTTACTATATTGGAAAAACCGCACGTAATGTCAACACTAGAGTAAAAGAACATTTAAGATGTTTAAATGGAAAGGGGTTCTCTGAGCTTGCAAATCACCTAATCTCAACAGATCATACTTTTAATAAAATTTCAGGAACTCGCATATTACATAAAAATAATATAGGTATAAAACTAGACAATTTAGAAGCTTTAGAGATTAGGAAATCATTAAATACAAATATGTCAGAATTCTTACTCAATAACCAAATCAATTTATCAAATCAAAAAAATTCACCTTATAGCCCTATTTTTAACTTATTTCCAGCTATTCATCCTAACCCATGATATTATGTATGTGTTTTAGTGTTAGTCTGATGTCCTTCATTATTAAAATTATCATATATCTAAATATCGTCTTTTATCTTATAATGTAAAATACATCAAAATTTGTTTAATATCTCATTTATTACCGTTAACTGTTGGTTTTTATTTGTGATTAGATCTATATTGCTGTCTCCCTCCCACTTATTGATTATTGTATTGTTGTCTCCCTCCCACTAATTGATTATCCACTTTACCTCTGTCAAATACTTTGTCTCTTTCTAATTATGTTCTTGGTCATTTTCTTTCTCCCTCTGTCACTCAACTTATATATAAGCCAAAGCTCTCACTTAACATTTAGTTATTATTACTTATATCCTGAAGAAGCTTGATGTAAGCGAAACCGGTCGATATGTAATATAATAAATTCGTGGTTAAAATACAAAGTGTTTTATTTATTTTTATAATATTTCATTTATCTATTTTTTTTTCAGGTTCTCCATAAAACAGTTATACACCAAATTATTACGGAGAAGATTACAAAATATAAGAGAAAAAAAGGCCAAGGGGGCAGTTTCACTATGTTGAGACATATGTCAAAAGATAGTTACTGAACCCTCTATAGGTAACATTGAAGATGTCAATGCTCAATGCAGAATCGTTAAGCAGTTGAATTGCTTTATTTAATGGGGCATTCTGAAAGGAAGAAATTCTCGCTTTCGGAGTATAAAAAGTGTGTGGGATCTCCCACGAGTATACGCGTTAGGGACATATAGGTTAATCTCCTTCAACATAGGTGGATTCAGTACAGTACCGGAGATCAGCTAAAAAAAATGTTTCCCAAAAATATTTTTCGGCGGGCTTCTAAGGTATTAAGATCGAGCATTCCTGTTAAGAACAACGATGGATACAGGAATGAGTAGTATGTATATTCCCTCATATACAGGTAACGCATAAACCTTTTTTGTACTTTTTCTATTTCTAGGATATGGTTTTGTTCAGAGGGTGCCCAAATAATGGAGCTGTATTCCAATTAAAAAAAATAAACTTCACAATATTATAAATAATATTGTGAAGTTTAGACACTCGTCGGTAGCCCTCTTTTACCCTAAAGCCTCGATTACATTGAGCGAGTTTACAAGCTACCGACATATTCACCATCTGCTAGTGAAATCACCCTGTGTAATCATATTACTAGCTAACTGGCAGATTTTACACTGAAGGAGTTTACTAGCAGATAGTGAATACGCCGGCTAGTAGCTTGTAAACTCACTTAATGTAATCGAGATACCAAGTTGGAAGCGACGTTCATCAAATCTGTTTAAAATGAGACTCGCGATTCAATTCAACAATCTTCTTTTTGTGTTTTTGTTTCATTCCCCGGCTTTTAAAATGAACATTATTATTAAATTAAATTATTTTCCAATCTATCCACAAGCAAAAGTTTCTTTAATATGTTTTAATAAAGGAATCATTACAATTTTAATTTATGTCAATACCGCACAAAAGTCTCAACTGTTCCAAATCCACTGAAGCCACCGAGACATTGGCTTGGCACCCCCCATTAGAAAATAAGTCTGATAGAGAGGGGACTGGGGAGAGGTGAGTTAGATTGATTGGCAAGTACCTACCCGGAAGAGTGATGTTATGTATTTTAATTATTCTTAAGTCTATTCCTCGTGTTGAGTGACTGTTGAGAGAATCGTGACCCCTAATCCAATTTCTATCATGGACGTTGCGTGGAGTGCTGCAACGTACCGGACGCCAGTGATACTTGGTCACTTCAGCGCAATGGTGACTGGCTTCTTCTACCTTCCAGTTTGCCAGTGAATATGAGTTTCTCTATGTTTTCAGTTTGGCAAGCAACGTAATTAAAATACGTTTTAGGTGGATATAGTTGAAAGCCTATTGTGAACGCCTAGCTCTTCCAGAATGGACACATTTGTGCGTCTGAAATCCTGCGAATTTTTCTCCAGCACCACATGTCGTGTGCGTCTATCCGCTTTCTTTAATTATCGACCTTTAAAAATCTAACTCGGTACGAAACTCACCTACTTACCAACCACCTACAAAGTTTAGAGATCTGAAAAATGATTAAAAAAATAACAGTATCTACCAAGCTACTATTTTTATAATTTTCTATTCAAGTTCAAACAGACTAATACAGTTTCGTTGTATTTAGTGAGCTAACAGATCCTGCGGCGATGTGACGATCTTTACCCTAGTCAGAGCACTTAGAGCTTCGAGATGTGTGCTGAATAGGAATTTGCTTGAACTTCTGTTTGTTTTCAGCGGGAAGTTATCTGATATTAGAACCACTTTCTGAGAGCATGATATCCTTTTATAATACCTAATGCTATGTAGGTGTCTCTTAACTGTATTTCGAGTTAATTATTTAACGTATTCTATATTGTCATAGTGATTGCTGCACTGTTGAAGATATTTTTTTGTAAATATAAGCATACGAACATAATTGTTTTGACCTTATTATAAATGCATTATCAAACTTACTTGTTGTCAAATGTATAAATGCATTATCAAATTTAATAATTTTAAAACAGCTCTGCCCCGTCGTCTTCTAAATTAATATCATTTAATATCATTTAACCCAGCAGTTGTATCGGGGTGCAGCCCGCATTAATTTATGTTATTTATATTTTTTCTTAATGAAATAGTATCTAAAAGATACATTTGCGGCTACGGACCTCGTGCGGATTTCTTTCGTGCGAGAGAGATGTAGTTCCGCTTATGAATGCTGCAGTAGAATAGTGTATTTTTTCGTGTGATTGCTGTCGATATTCGTAAGTTTATGAGTTGCAGGAGTTCGCAACAGTCCAATTTAGTGTTAAGTATTTTGAATAAAAAGTTTTAAGTCGTTTATTTTACGTCTGTCTTCTAGTGTGTGTATTTTTAAAATATTTAGTAGATTATATTTTAAGTCTTCCAGTGGGATATTTAATGTAAATTTATAAAACGCAGAACTTTTTTTTGAAAATGCTCAATATTATTAACGTGAATATTGTAAGATGGAGACCAAACTACCGAGTTATATTCAATTTGGCTTCTAACTAAAGATACATATAATAGTTTAATGGTTTCTATGGAATTAAAGTTTTTATTGTTCTTAATACGAAGCCTAGTGTTTTCATATCTTTATTCATAATTTTGGGATAATCTAGACCATCGTATGCAGTTTAAACCAATTTTCGTCCATTACAAATGGTTATTACAACCACATAAATTCGTTTAACATTTAACGGATTTAGGCCCACAAAGCGAAGCTCCTCCCATTGAAAATCGAAAATTCACCAATATTATTAGTTTTGATCAATGCGACCAGCGAAATGCTATCATTTCCGTTCTAACCAAACATCAATCAAACTACTGCACCGTAACATGGCAGCTCATTTCCGGCGCATTTAATGCATAACGGTTCGAAGACACAGCCTTCATCAGATGAACCCCACCGTAGAACCCTTTCTAATTATTATAATTACAAATTTATTGGCTCTTTTTGCTACTTAACGGCTTTCCCTGCTAAGGCATCTGTGAAATTCAAATATCGCGCGATACCTATATTATGATTTCATCGAAGATTTAAGGCTTATCGTCATCATCATTACATAGTATAAAATAAAGTCGCTCAAAATGTATGTGCGCATAGATCTTAAACTACGCAACGGATTTTCATGCGGTTTTCACCAATAGATAGAGTGATTCAAGAGGAAGGTTATAATATGCTTATTATAGTAGAGAAAAGCCGAGAAATTCAAATATTCAATTCAGGCAGCGGGCAGCAGGCAAGCGGGTGGTGTGGATTTTATAAAGGTTGGGTAATGGCGTTGTGTTTCGTTAGCCACAGCTACGTGTAGCCGGGTCTGCTAGTTACATAGTATAAAATGAAGTCGCTCAAAATGTATGTGCGCACAGATCTTTTAAACTACGCATCGGATTTCCATGCGGTTTTCACCAATAGATATAGTGATTCAAGAGGAAGGTTTATATATATATATATAATATATGCTTATTATAGTAGAAAATCCGAGAAATTCAGATATTCAATTCAGGCAGCGGGCAGCTGGCAAGCGGGTGGTGTGGATTTGATAAAGGTTGGGTAATGGCGTTGTGTTTCGTTAGCCACAGCGACGTGTGTCCAGGTCTGCTAGTATATCATGAAACAAAATTGGTACAAAACTTAGCGATCCTCACAATCAAAAAAAAAAAATCTTCCGATTTCTGTTCTATACCTATTATGTATTCTAACTAACTGACTCACCATCACGCCGTTTCTCTGCAGGGGTAGGCAGAGAGGACGGACGGCTAAACAATTCGGTCTTAGCACACCCTCTTTGCCTTACTAACATTCATAGATCGTCGCATACATTCTCTTCTATTATTTTGACTTTTGTCATGGCCAGACTAAAGTATCTTTAATAATAATAATAATGATTTATTGTCTTCATTTCTTAGTAACAAGTAGAGATAATGATATCCGCACTGAGATCTCCCGTGCTGAGGATTTCATTTACATACATATTATAATGTAATTATAAGAAATTAACATGAATTAGACATAACATAATATATTATCATGTAGTATTTTTTTTAAAATAATTATTTAGTAATTAAAATAGTGTTTCATTTATAATTCAGTTCACTAGATTTGGTTTTAGTCTGTATATGATATCAGTATATTTTCAATTTCTGATCTCCCTATATTTAGTATCCAGCTTTTTATTTGAAATTTAAATGTTATAATGTTGAGGTTTTTGAGTGAGAGTGGTATTTTATTGTAGAGTTTTTATTTTATTTTTTATTTACAAAAAGATAAAATTTTTACAATAATTAATTACATAATACATGTATGTATTTGATGTACCCCCATAAATAAGCAGGGCTTGTGTGTATGGGGGGTATAAGTTTAATGCCATAATATAAGAAGCTTTTTTGCCCAAATGTGTCAGTTAACATGATGGATATGTTTTTGACCATGAGATCTAGTGTTTCTAATGTATGTGTTAGTTGTTATTTCTTGGGTTTTGTACTTGAATGTAAATGAGTATAGTTTTAGAACATAATTGTTTAATTGACATGATGTTAAGATTGTTGAAGATTTCGTCAGTGCTAGTTCTTACAGGAACTTTATCTGATTCACTTGATCGTACCATGTCTTCCTTGGGCATCCCCGACTCCTTCTACCATTCACATTCACGTCGTATATTCTTCTTACACTACTTTCTTCGTTCATTTGCCCTACATGCCCCACCCTTTCTTAATCTTACTCATTATGCTTACATCAGCCTTACATTCTTTGCGTATATCAACATTTCTCACACGATCATACATTGTTTTACTATACATACGTCTCAGGGATCTCATTTCAATTTACTTTCAGTTTACTTTCATCATTCTTCTGCTTACTCTTACTTTTAGCAAATTTAGCATTCATACTTTTAGCATTTAGTTTACTTTCATCCTTCCTCTGCCAGTTCCATGCCTCACTGCCATACATCGGGGTAGGTACCAGGACTCCATTGTGGCCTGCTAGGTTTGCTTCTTTTGACAGTTTTTTATTAGCGCAACGGCATTCAGTCCTCCATTAATGGAGTTACCGGCATTCACCCTTCTATCAATATATCCATCCGCCTTCCCATCTCTCGTAAACATACTACCCAGATACACAAACTCATCCACCTAATCCAAGTATTCATCATTCACTACTACATTGCATACTGTTTTTGTACTCTCTCATTCAAACACCATGACTTTAGACTTACTTACATTCATCATTGACTCATTCTTCGTACATACTTTGTTCATCCTAGATACGAGAGACTGTAGATCTTCTATAGTGTTAGAAATCAGCACCGCATTATCAGCATACAACAGGCAACATACTTCAATACCAATATTATGAATTCAAAACCTTTTAATGCATTTCCCTAGGAAGCCAAGGGCACGGCCTAATTTGAAAAAAAGTCGCGAAAATTTTGCTTCCCGAATTTTGCTTAATATCCGTATAAATACGAAAATGAACTGATGTTCTTATTTTTACATAAACATGAATAGACGTGAAAATCCTACGTGAAAAAATACATTTCAAAGGTGATTAATAATAAATAAATACCTTTATATGCATTTGAAAAAGGAACAAAAATGCTAAAACTCACGACTTTTCGGTTTTGACAGCGGGCTGAAGTCACTGATAAATTAATTACAAACATTCTAGAGTTGCCATATGAATGAAATCTTTTTCCCGACCTGAATGGATATTTGGCGCAAGCGATTTTGACCTTGTTTTCATACAGTTTCTTTATACATAAGGTTCAAAATCGCATACAAAAGTTTTAGTTTTTGAAATTTCATAGGGGACACCGGTGTCCCCTTGGCCCCCCAGGGGTACATGTGTAAATAACGTATATAGTTTTTAAAGGATAAATAAACACAGATTGATTCAAAAACTCTGTTTCATAAACCACCTCACTAGGCTGAGCCTGTTTCGAGGTAGCAGTTTTACATTTTTTTTATATGAATACCTGACAAGAATCCCAGCTGCTCCCGTCTGGAGCCAGTGAGTCTTTTGCATCCCCAATTGGGGTATGTTGTGGGGCTGAATGTAGTGAGGAAGGGAAGGAGAAGGGGAAGAGGAAGGTAGGGAAGTACCTGGCTATTCAGATCGTCGAAATCCATTTCCAGCAACGTTTCAATTCTGACTGGTGGTTTCTCACCAGGGCGATACTAATAGTGTCTTCCACTACGAAACGTGCCGCAAATATACTATTCATTATGTTAAATGAATTAATCGTAAATAACACAAATTAATCAAATACAATTTATTTGCCCACGTCGGGATTCGATCCCGCGACTTTCGGATTGCGAGTCAAAAGCCTTACCGCTAGACCACGCTAGCCGTCAATACTTTAGTTCGTTAATTGATTGATTTTTAATGGATATCGGTTTTCACGATTATTGATTAAACATTGCAAATATAAGGGTAATAATAATGACGCCGAATCTCTTTTAAAATAATACGTTTAAACCTGCAAACTAAAAACTTGGAATACGATGTCATTTTTGTTCCAGGAAGGTCTTACTTCTGTTCCATACCTATGGACACGGTTAGTGTAACCTTAATGTGCATATTATACCAATATTCAAATAAAATTTATAGTACCATTGGATATTATATAATATTCCACGAATTCAATAATGATTTTGGGATGAATAATTTCAAAAAGTGTCATTTTAAATTTACGTGGTTTTAAATTTCTCACTCTGAATTGAATTTAATAAAGAGCAATCTTTTTTGACATTCACAACCGATACTTATACCAAAAATAAAGAAAATGATTAATATCATAGACGAAAATAAATCGCTGTAAAACAGGACCTATATTAGTTCAGAGGTCGCTTGAAATTCCGGCTTGGGCAAATTTTATTTAGTTTACTTAAAATGCGTTGGGTATTTCACATATTATAATTATTTCTTACAAAAATTGGTACATATATTAATGTTTGTGGGATGTTCCAGTCATATTGCACTATTCTTTGAAATAAATTTAGCCGTGTTTGGTGATCTGCTACGTGTAGTTGGGACTCCTGTGTGGAATTCACATTAATTTTTATTTATTTAATTATAAAGCGGAGATGTTTTACGTATGGTTCCCGCGAGCAATTTCGCAATCAATTTTACCTCACCCCGGTAAACCGGTCCCTTTAAAAAGTTCACCGGGGTTTTCCATTGGATATGAGGTTTGGTTTTCTGGTTCCACAATGTGTCCGAAGTCTTATCTCTCTGCTCTCCATCCCTCCTTAGTTCCCTGAAGGCTCACGATGGAATTCACTGCCCTTTGGTTCCCTGGAGGCTCACGATGGAAGAATCCACTGCCCCTCGGTTCCCTGAAGACTCACGATGGAAGCGTCCGCTCCTCTTTGGTTTCCTGAAGACCCCACAAGGTAAGAGTTGACCTCACCTCTTTCAGGTTCCCTGAAGGCTCCTAGTAAGGTCCAATTTTCGTCCCACGAGTATCTAGAGGAATAGAAAGTTCTTTCAAGCATAGCCTCAAATACCGGGGTAAGGTCAAAATACTGCGAGATGTGACCCTGTTCCCCAAGTTATTCAGCCTGAGCAGGGTAGCTCACACCTTGGCTAGGGATGGCTTTTGCAAGTCGTGCTTCCACTCCCTGAGCTGTGTTCGTATTAAAGAAGCGATTGTTCGAGCTACTTAAATTCAACATAAAATGTCATCTGAGTAGACAAACGGGCATTTCAAATACAATATTTCAAATACAACATACTCCAAAAAAATATATATTTAGGTTTAAATACAGAAACAGATGTCAATTGATAATAATGTGGCGACCAGAATTTGTAGCGCCCACTTTTGCCAAATTCATTGCGCCGTCACTGGCTCTGTAAGAACATTACATCTGCCAGAAATTACCTACCGGCCCACACCACGCCAGGCAGCGTATTTACAATCCCTACCGCGTTTCAGTCACTTTAAATTTTCAATGTTAAAATTTAAATATTTTGAAATAAAATTATGAATTTCTAATATCTACATTGGAAAGATTATTTTATCTAGATTTTAGAACAATTTTTGTTTTTGCAAAGTGATAAAAAATTATCAATATAGAGGTGTATTTACAATATATGGGAATAATATTAAAATTTAAATATTTAGAATTAAAATTATTAATTTCTAATATACACATCAGAAAGATTATTTTATCTAGATTTTAGAACAATTTTTGTTTTTGCAATGTGATAAAAAATAACCAATATAGAGGTATATTTAAAATGTAAATTGTCGTTACCGCGACTGAATCGGTATAGGTTTTGTAAATACGCCGCCAGGCACTGCCGGTATATATCTACCTACAGCCGATAATAACTACTAGCCGGTTAATTATTCTACCACTTACTCGAAAGACCTCGAGTCAACGGCTGTTCATCATTACGGCAGCAGAACGTTCGAGCACTTTCTTCGCTTTGCGCGCATTCGCAACATTACCTGGCGCTCTGATAAGCTACTCTACCGGTCGGCTATATAAGTGCCACAACTCAACGCTAGCTCAGTCTAGTCTCAATTCATCGGTCGACTCACGCACATACCGTGCACGGTGATCCAGTTCAGTACAGTGCCGGAACACGCTTCATGCCCTCGCCGGGCTGCCGCCCGCGCAGTTAGCAACACGTGATTTACGCATATCCAGTGTGATACCAAGAACACCTCCATAACACCTTAAGGGCCTCCATCTTCAACCACCATCTCGCTGTCCGGCCCATCGCGCAATGACATGAGGTGTCACCCGACCTACCAACTATCAAGCCCGCACGCGCTTGCTGATTACGTGCAACCCGTTTTCTGGCATCCGAAACACATTGCGTTCCGCTGCCAGAGTTCATCCTCACCGCCTCTCAAGGTTCATTCCTGCGTCACGTGTGTGCTTCGACTCAAAGGACATATAGCCGCCATATCCGTCATCACGACGTCAATCGACCACCTGGACCAAGGTCACTTCTCCACCGCCACGGTGTAGAACAACACGCCGGCTCCCTGAAGATCTGTGATCTTCACCGCCGCAGCTTCCTGACCATCATCACGCATCAGCAACACCGAGCAACATTCACTGCACCTCTGTCACTCCGCTCCGCTTCGACCTTCGCTACGTAGCTCAACAAACAAAGACTGACTCACTACTTCGACCTGATGCTTTTCATTTCACTACCCGTCTCTGCCAATCCGGAGTCCGCTTCCTCAAGAATATACATAACAACAACTAGAGAACTCTCCTGCATCCAAAATATTTCTCACGAATTGATTATTTACTGAATACTTTTTAAATGAATGTTTATACTCGTATCATAGTCTTTGTGAAAGTTGATGTTAATGACTGTTATGTGAATATCTTATAATTCACGTTGAAACGGCAATTATTACGTGCAAAATGGCGTAAGGAGCCATATGATGTGGCTAGCTGAGAGGGAAGAAGACGGGATGAATACAACTGCGTACTTTTCTATTAATAGAGCGCCAAATCCTGTTCAAGACAGAATATGTCCACAGTTGAATTCACTACGCCTTCTTCCTAGAACGACGGAGAGCATTTAATTCTTCCCAGGGAGCGTGGGCACTATGACAATCACTTCTTTACTCATCATTAGGAACTACAGTGTATCGATATGAAATAACAAAGAGATTTGAATCAATATTTTCTATATTTACAATATCGAACATTTAAAACAATACGGTATTATAAACCAATTTTACAAGGGGAAAAAAAATACACTACTGAAAACTCACCCCTGTATTGCGACCATGACCTTGAAACCTAGCTAATTCGGATTAAGTGCCTGCGGGCAGGCATGATGCACGTAGTGGAGCTTGGTGCTTCGTCCAGCATCCAAGAGGTGGTCCTGATGTGATCCTGCTGAGGTCGCGATGCCAAACCCCCCTGGGAGCATCAGGACGATGAGAAATGATCCGGTGTATTGCGCCAGCCTGGCCAGCAGTATGATGCCCGTCCTACGAGGCCATCAAGCCCAAATAGATGGATGCCTACGGGATTTGTTGACAGACGGAGTCGGCGACGAATCCGGGGTTGCGGTGAACCGGAACGGTCTGTTCTGCGTATCAAAATCAAGTACGCGGGTTTTTATATGAACGCCTCAGTAGGCGGCGGATGTTAAAGTTAAAACTCCGAACACTAATTAAATAAACTTCGCCGTGGCTTGCGAGGTGTAGCGGGAGTCCATGTTCGCCAATTGCACTTTCCCAGTCGCCAGATCAGCTAGATAAACGGCATTACTTATTCTCGTCGCACGAGGCGCCGACGGCCATTGATGAACCGAAAACTTCGTTAATTCCGGGCCGAACAATTCGGATCTTTAGGTTAATCCCGTTATTTACACATAAGGTACGGATCTCTTTGCAACGCGGAGTCGTATTGTTCCGGTATATTTTACATTATAAAACTTAAATCGCTAGGTGACTGTGCCCGAGAAAAACACGGCGTCCTCCCGTGTTCTCTCTCGTCCAGAGTGCCGTTTCAAAAACAAAACCCGTTTCCGCTCAGTCTGCCAACCTGCCGAGTATCTCGAATAAACTATTACCATCCTTCAAATAAAGGTACCTGCCTATCCGAGTAATAGATTAAAGTAATTTATATGTAATGATGCATCCACATCATAACATTACCCCCCTCGCCACAAAAATGTTCGCCCACGAACATAACAACTAATAAGGTTCCTACCCCTAATCTAAAAAAAAAAAGGTCGGTCACAGGGCCTAAAAAAAATTATTCAAACATATTCTAGCAATCATTAGTAGACAGCAGTAAAAAAAAAGTGATTAGTAGATCAAACATAGATTAAATAGTAATAGCGAATGGGTGTGCCGCAACTCCGATCGCACTCCATCATGCGTAAGGCGCGATGGACGGGCTTGCGATGCAACCATTCTTATTTAAACATAGCTTACAACTAAAAGAACTTAAAACTAAAAGAACTTAATATTAAGAACATGGTGAACTAATGTTCCGTGAACGGGGTCCGTAAACACCCACAGCATTGAAGATACTGGGTGAAGAACGGCTGACTTATGTCTTGGACTACCGTTAACGTTACATATACAGCATAATCATCATTAATTATGTAAGTTTAAACACTAATCAGTGGACAACACATCCTTAACTTATCTATACCTTTGTGTGTCCAGCACAAAAATTATACACAACCATATGCATTAATGCATCACTGACCCATAATAGGGTTTTAGAAAGCCATTTAGGCAACACTTTAGGGTGCAAGCAACCCTCACTTCACTGAATTTACGTCCCTTTTAGGAAAAATAAAATTGTTCACTACGAAGAGTTTCCTATTCTACCTAAATCGGTCGTACGGGTGAGTGTATGAAGTAAAGTAGCATCATAGGTACTAAAACTAATCAATAAATTTAACAAAATAATATGTATATTACTAAACTATTCTCTTTGTATATTCGCAAGCATATAAGTGGTTACTACGTGTTGAACTTACAATATTTCTCAGAATTTATTTATATTTGAAAACAGTCATGTTTCATATTGAAAGAGATAAACAAAAAGAAAACAATGCTCAAAACACATAGAGGTGTAGGACTGGCATCCCTGTGTGTTTCGAGACAAAACTTAATAATAAATACAAAATTTAATAACCATGAACGCAGTTCAATGGGATGTACCCTGAACACAATTGGAAGTGGGCATGTGTTCCAATTGTATTCGAGGTTAACAAACGTAATATAAAACAAATTATGTCATTCATCCTGTTTGCTTGCTCGTGCTCAGTCCAAAAAAAAAAAATGTTACTAAATTAATTTCGAATAAATAACAATAAATAATTACGCCTAATGAAAGTAAGAACTTATAAAACAACTCGAGTTAATCTTACTAGAGTGGATTTTGATTGCAATGAATCATAAATACTACATGAGTTAGCATAAACGCACCCCCTCCAAAAACATGAACGAACAAAAAGAAATATTCCTGTGACAGGACTTTGACTGTCAGAATGTCGGGTCGTTTCAACTCGGTTGATCAGGCCGGGTTAAAACTCCCAAGCATTAAATATTAACTAGTAAATAAGATAATTTGCAGTATTCGGTAGGGATGGCCAGACCCTCCGAAGTATTGCCACAATAAGACTATACTGGTATATTATTTGATTTTACTATATCCTTCACATGAAAATCACCCGCAACTTTTCCGTTTAAGTCTGCAAGCGTATAGATTAGATTGGATTTTTTCTTTACTACCACATTCTGAACAAACCGAGGTGCCAATTTCTGTGCGAAATAATTCAATGCGTTAGATTGTGCAAAATTTCTCCGCCACACCACATCACCAACCTGATAGGTGATGTGTTTTCTGCGCAGGTTGTAATGGTCAGCTCCTTTTTGATAAGCTTTAAGAAGAGCATTCGAGACTTGCTCGTAAATCGAAGACAACTCTTCTAGTTTCTGTGCATAAGCTTTAGGTTGAGCACCCACTTGCGAATTGGATTCCTCATCCGCTATTGGATTACGGTGCAGATCACCGTCCAGTATCTGCTCCCGACCGTGCATCAGGAAATAAGGTGTATAACCTGTAGCGCAGTTTACCGTGTTATTCATAGCCGATTGAACTTGCGGAAGAAATTTGGACCAATTCCGGTGGTCTGATTCAACAAGGATCGATAACGCCGTACCCAAGGTTTGATTATAACGTTCGACTACATTGTTTTGAGGCGTATAAGACGAATTGTAAAATGGTGGTGGTGTGTTATAACTACTAAGTAAGCCCTTAAATTCTTTCGAAACAAATTGACGACCATTATCACAGACGATAGTTCGTGGTACGCCGTGAACAAGAAAGATGTTTTCTTCTAAGATTTTAATTATGCTTCTCGCGGTGCCATTGCGCAGCGGAAATAGCCATGTAAATTTAGAAAAAACGTCTACACATGATAAGATTACGGTAAAACCTGAGTAACTCCTAGGTAAAGGACCTACTAAATCTATCGACAACATTTGCAAGGGTCGTGTGACCTTTTTTGGGTTTGAAGAGATGCCGTTAGGTGGGGCTGTACTTATTTTGTGGGCCTTGCAGACTGTACAACGATTAACAAATTGCTTAACATCCTTATACATATTAGGCCAATAGTAACGCAATTGCACCTTTTTATAGGTTTTGAATACCCCAGGATGACAAGCTCGCGAAGACTCGTGTAAATTTGAAAGAATTGCCTGTCTACCTTCCTGCGGAACTACCCTCTTCCAGGCAGTATCCTCGCACAGAGCTAGACTAGTCTTTGTGTGTCGGAACAATTCATTATTACGCATTTGAAAGTTCTGGAAACGTTGTGGAAAATCTTGGCATCCTTTCCAGGCTTTCAAATACCACGTATCCTTTGTATGTTCAGTGTCCACACCTGATAATACGGCAAGGTCCATTCGTGATAGCACGTCTGGAACAACATGTTGTGTCCCTTTGCGATGGACAACGTCAAAAGAAAATTGCGAAAGGCGAGAGCTCCACCGTGCAAGACGGCCACTAGGGTTGGACAAGGACCCCAGCCATTTCAAGCTTGAGTGGTCAGTAACTACTGAAAAATGAGCTCCTTCTATATACGGTCTAAAGTGAGTCACCGAGTCTAGCACAGCTAAGAGTTCCCGTTCAGTGATGCCATAATTTCTTTCATGAACGTTTAAGCAACGTGAGTAATAAGCGATGGGATGCTCTTGCCCGTCTACGTCTTGGATCAAAACTCCTCCAATCCCTGCGGAGCTCGCGTCGCAATGGATAGAGAAAGGCCTGGTGAAATCCGGGCAGCATAAAACTGGAGCCGTAGTCAACGCGCGTTTTAAATCTTTAAAAGCAGTTTCAGCTTCCTGAGACCACTTGAAATTGCTAATTCCATTTTTAGAACCTGTGAGTTTAGTAAGAGGGGCAGCTATTCCCGAAAATCCTTTAATGAACCTTCTAAAGTAACCGCACAAACCAATGAATGCCCGGATTTGTTTTGCATTTTTTGGGACTGGGAAATTTTTGATGCTTTCTATTTTTATTGGATCCGTACGGAGACCCTGCGAATCTACTAAATACCCTAAATATTTAAGTTCTGATTTGCAAAACTCGGATTTTTTTAAGTTTATGGTAAGACCTGCGTCTCGCAAACGTTCGTATACACGGTTTAATAGATTAAGATGTGACTCCAAATCTTCTGATATTAAGATCAAATCATCCAGATAGCAAAAAGCATTATCGTCGAATTCCGGACCAAAAAGAACATCTGCCAGTCTTTGCAACTCACTAGGGGCGTTTTTCAGTCCGAAAGGCATACGGGTGAACTCAAACAAACCCCGTCCAGGGACGACGAAAGCTGTTTTCTCACAAGAGTCCTTGTCTAAGGCAATTTGCCAAAAAGCCTTTGAAAGGTCTATAGAAGAGACGTACCTAGCTCCACCTAGCTTGTCTAGAATCCGCGATATATATGGCAAAGGGTACGCGTCGCGAATCGTGACATTATTGATTTTGCGAGAGTCTAAGCAAAAACGACCGGTACCGTCTTTTTTTGTAACGATTAATACTGGACTCGACCATGGAGAACGTGAGGGACGTATTACTCCTAATTTTAGCATTTCATCCACTTCTAATTCTAATTGTTTTTGTCTTGCTGGAGACAAAGGATAATACCTTTGTTTGATCGGAGGCCCTGTTGTATTAATCTTGTGTTTGACTAAATGCGTCAGGCCTAAGCCACGCTTCTCGAAAGAAATCGATTCAAATTTTTTAATAATAGCAGAGAGTGCCTGATTCTCTGAGGGACTTAAGGAAGAGGCTGGCTGAATTGCCCGCAACCCATTAATTTTGTTTTCCGAAGTAGGACCAATAGCTTTTGAAAACAGCTCCGGTGCGATATGGAACTGCTTCCAAAAGTCTATACCTAGGATAAACGATGGTGACAATGTCGGGATGACGTAGAAAAGTATTGTATGGGTAATTGATTTGTACGTCACCGGCAACGACATTGTACCCAGGACTGGCTGATTCGCACCGTCCGCTGTTGATACACTAAAATTAACCTTAACTAATTCTATACCTAACTTAATAAAAATCTTATAACTATCACCTCCCAAACACGATAATGAGGCGCCACTGTCCAACAGTGCGCTGTAAAAATTGTTAAATATATATACATTTGCATAAGGACGACCATCGTTTTCAATCTCCATCCCCTGTGGCAGTGGGCCCACTGTTCCAGGTGATGGGACTGAGAGAAACTGATGGACTAGTCGGAGCCAACTCTTCCATTCCCGATTCCTCTGCGCATAGGATGGGACGTGGTAAGAGAGACTCCGCCCTAGTTTTCCGACTTGTTATTATTAATTCTTCCTTTAACCGCTCCCACTTTTGGATTATTTCCCGCTGCGGCTTTTCTTTTACAGTCCGCTACAACATGTCCCGGTTTCTTACAATAAAGACAAAATTGATTCCTAACAATGGTTCTAGAAGTTCCTTCGGTATTTAGACTATTTCCATTGAAAGAAGACGGAGGTTTGTTATTGTTGTAACCCGCATTGGTGTTACTGTAGTTACGCCCAGCATGACTATAACTATTGCCATTAGAAGATTGTTTATAATTATTATAAGAAAACCCTGTACGTTTATAAGTACCGGCATTATTGTTTGACAAAGTTTTATTGGTAGGCCCAAATCTCTCTTCTTTATTAGTAGTATAGTTATTGCTTTTTTCAAATTTGTTTGAAAAAGAAGAAGAAGAAGTAGCAAATTCCTCCGGTGGTGTCGCATAAGACTCTAAGTTTCCTGCGTAAGTTGTTAACTGTTCGAATGTAAAAATATCTCTAGAAACTAATAAGTTAGTGTACATTGGAAGCAAAGCCTTTTTGGCAAGCCGCAAAAGTTCCTGCTCAGGAAGTTTAGCTTCTAGCATGTTATTTAGAGATTTCATTCTAAGTGAAAACTCAAGGACTGACATACCTTTTGGTTGCGTCATGTTGAAAAGTTTTACTTTTAAGTCCGTTTGTAGGTCATTTGCCTCAAATTGATTGATCAAAAGTTTAGACAGCTCGTCCCATTTCAAGTCCGGATGATATATTGACCTGAACCAAAGTAGTGCTAGTCCATCTAACAGATCAGGAAAAACGCGAACTAAATTATCCTGACTAAAATTTTTCGTCCTACATTTTTCTTCAATCAACAAGAGAAATTCTCTTATGCTCGATTTTCCATCAAATTTTATCTTCCAATTTTCCACATTGATGGTGGGTGATTCTCTATAAATAATTTTTGTGTGTTTAATTATTGTAGGGTTGTCAACGGTCTGGTTCTCAGAATCCGAATCTGAAGAATCCATATCTGTTTCTGATATTGTTGGCATCTTAAGTGCCTTATTAAATGCACGCGCCTGCGAGCGCAACGCGTGAGAGGTGGGTGCCGGTTCAAGAGAACGACTTGATAATTCTTTTATGAGATCCTCTTTAGAGGCGTTGTTGATGTTTGGGATAGGAGTTGACATTGTTAAAACAATTGGATAAAATAATAAAATAATGAAAAGTTGTTGTTAATGTTAATAATTATTGTTGATGTTATTTTTGTTGACGTATAATATAGATTGTTGATGATAAGTAGAACAAACCAAAAAAAAAGAAAAAATTTTAAATAATGAAAGAATGGAAAAAAAAAAAAAAAATTTTTTTTTTTTTTTAGCAACCCTGTATTTTGTGGCAACCTTGACATCCAAAGTAATTCTGGCGTAGGTATTTTACTGAATTTACCACCGAAATTCCAAGCATAATTTCAAAAAAGAATAATCCAAAAAAAAATATTTTTTCAATAAAAGAAAAATATTCCAACAATTTAGTTAAATATGTCAAACTATTCCACCACTCTCAATAATCGATGTATTATTGTTTGAATTTGAATGTTGTTGATTAATTATGACCATCCTTTATGTATGATGATGTTTTAAGGAATAAATTATAAATTTAATCTCATTAAATAACAATCCCTTCATTATACTACACTTGTTAAATAATTAATAATTCTAACTAATTCACTTAAATTCATAACAAGAATTCTAGTTTGATGTAAACCCATCTGTCACTATTGACATTCGCTTGTCTGAAATAAACAGCAATTGACACTTACGATGTTTACCTTTTAAATTGCCTCTATTTTGAAGCATAGACAATAACTATTTTTTTTTTTTAAATAAACATATGTAATTTTCTTTTATCATAGAAGAAATATTGTCTATGGTGATACCCGACGCTTCTATGAAAATAATATTTCAAATATTGAGGTTAAGTTGACGTATTGACATTTAAAACATAACCTGTATTACATGTCTACTGAGCACGAGAAACACCAAAATACATGACATAATTATACGTAAATTGCAACACTCCGTATTGCAAAGGACATTGTTGTATTTGAATTATAACGAGACACCATTGCACCATTAAATTAATGAATATTATTATGAAATTACAGTATCATACTGTTTTAAATCTCTGTGATAAAATAGCAAGTTGTAAAACGAGATTTTAGTTGATCGATTTGATGAATATAATTGTGAGTAAAGAATGTGTCTTTATACGAGCAACCCACGTTAAAGGCGTCAAATGTTATGTGAATATCTTATAATTCACGTTGAAACGGCAATTATTACGTGCAAAATGGCGTAAGGAGCCATATGATGTGGCTAGCTGAGAGGGAAGAAGACGGGATGAATACAACTGCGTACTTTTCTATTAATAGAGCGCCAAATCCTGTTCAAGACAGAATATGTCCACAGTTGAATTCACTACGCCTTCTTCCTAGAACGACGGAGAGCATTTAATTCTTCCCAGGGAGCGTGGGCACTATGACAATCACTTCTTTACTCATCATTAGGAACTACAGTGTATCGATATGAAATAACAAAGAGATTTGAATCAATATTTTCTATATTTACAATATCGAACATTTAAAACAATACGGTATTATAAACCAATTTTACAAGGGGAAAAAAAATACACTACTGAAAACTCACCCCTGTATTGCGACCATGACCTTGAAACCTAGCTAATTCGGATTAAGTGCCTGCGGGCAGGCATGATGCACGTAGTGGAGCTTGGTGCTTCGTCCAGCATCCAAGAGGTGGTCCTGATGTGATCCTGCTGAGGTCGCGATGCCAAACCCCCCTGGGAGCATCAGGACGATGAGAAATGATCCGGTGTATTGCGCCAGCCTGGCCAGCAGTATGATGCCCGTCCTACGAGGCCATCAAGCCCAAATAGATGGATGCCTACGGGATTTGTTGACAGACGGAGTCGGCGACGAATCCGGGGTTGCGGTGAACCGGAACGGTCTGTTCTGCGTATCAAAATCAAGTACGCGGGTTTTTATATGAACGCCTCAGTAGGCGGCGGATGTTAAAGTTAAAACTCCGAACACTAATTAAATAAACTTCGCCGTGGCTTGCGAGGTGTAGCGGGAGTCCATGTTCGCCAATTGCACTTTCCCAGTCGCCAGATCAGCTAGATAAACGGCATTACTTATTCTCGTCGCACGAGGCGCCGACGGCCATTGATGAACCGAAAACTTCGTTAATTCCGGGCCGAACAATTCGGATCTTTAGGTTAATCCCGTTATTTACACATAAGGTACGGATCTCTTTGCAACGCGGAGTCGTATTGTTCCGGTATATTTTACATTATAAAACTTAAATCGCTAGGTGACTGTGCCCGAGAAAAACACGGCGTCCTCCCGTGTTCTCTCTCGTCCAGAGTGCCGTTTCAAAAACAAAACCCGTTTCCGCTCAGTCTGCCAACCTGCCGAGTATCTCGAATAAACTATTACCATCCTTCAAATAAAGGTACCTGCCTATCCGAGTAATAGATTAAAGTAATTTATATGTAATGATGCATCCACATCATAACATGACGATTAAATTCCGTTATATCGCGGACGTTTTACATAAAAAAATATTAATTCAAAATGATTATTATAAGCAATAATTATCAGCATGAAACACTCATCTACATTGAAAAAATCTTCCGAGAAAAGATACATGCCGCCAACGGGACTTGAGTCTCGTTAAGTCAAGTCCCGTTGGCGGCATGTATCTTTTCTCGGAAGATTTTTTCAATGTAGATGAGTGTTTCATGCTGATAATTATTGCTTATAATAATTGTTGCCCTATGTGGTATGCATAAAAATCTTAACTTAAACGTTAGTTTATCAATTAAAAATAATTAAAAAATGATTATCACAAAGTTCTCAATATTTTATGGCATGATTATTCTGACTAAAACTATCATAATTCAAGAAATTCGTTGTTATATTTTAATCAAATTATTCACTAAACTTGTGATGCTAATTGATTTATTTATGTTTTTGTTTATTCTTGTCGGGACATAATTTTATCCTAAATCATCAGAACAACTATTCCAACTAATCAGAAAATAACAGAACGTTGTAATTGATTATAAACTGGGAGATTTTAAATTAATTTAATTAAATGTGTTTTCAATCATCCTTTTAACAATTTATAAAATTTTCAGTTCTCTACTGACTTACCTGTGATAGAATCTACGCAAGAATCTACGGCAGATTTCAAAAATTATAATAATGTATACACCAGATAAGGTCCGTTGATATTTTCAGGAATGTATAAATTAAGAAAATTGTATTTCCAATCTCGAGACAGTTGTTGAAGTGGCCACACGAATTACTGCTGCGCCCACGTGAGAATGCTTGTAACACGACATAATTCCAGCAAAAATAAATCACAATAATACTTCAAAATAAAGATAAATTTGTTTGAAAGCTTTTTAGGAGTCTTTTTGAGGACAACATAGTAATTAGCTTATTTTAAAGAAAGATTGAGTCACACCTTTTAAAAAAAGGTGGAGTATAATAAATATTAAATTTTTTTAAAGAAAAACTCTCTTTTATAACTTTTGAAGGTTATTCCCATCAACGTAATATATTATTGAAGAAGAAGATAACAATAATAATCTAAACGAAAATATGAAAGAGAACAAGACACAGAAAACAGAAAAAAGACAATGATCGCAACTGTGACTCGAACCCAGACCTCTCGTCTAACCGGGACGTGCGCGTAAACCAATTTCGCTATTGCTACCTTCTGTCAAGCCGTCATAATAGTCAATCTCATATTTCAAATTTTTAGAATTAACAATATTATCTTCAACTAATTAGTTGAAGATAATATTGTTATATTATTAGTAGTTGCCCATAATATGGAAAAATAATTAGTTGAAAATAAATATTCATTCACAATATAGAGAATCAATAATCTATAAGAACTTTGTTATTTTTCTGGCGATGATAACGTTAAAAACAAAACATGAAATTCGTATACATATAATATATAAATATGAATAAATGTGTAGATGTAGGTATACACATGTATAATTGTATGATTAAAATCCTCCTACTGCTTCGACTAGCAGCAAAAACTTACTTCTACGAGACCTTTTTATACCTGTGTACTAGACGTTTGTACATAAACTAAATATAATAGGGAGCTGGCCACAATGACACGCCAATGGAATTTGGTACACCAGTGGATTTTGGAACGCCACTGGTCTTTTAAACGAATTTACTTCTTTGACAAAAAATGCTTCTAGGTATAATGGCAAAACTGATTTTATACTGGATTAAAATAAATATTTTTCACTTTGGAGACTGTGGGAGACTGGGGTTTTTAGGATTTTAGGTTACTGGGATACTGGGATACTGGGAGAGGTAAACTGAATCTAAGACTGATTAAAACACTTGAAAAGAGGTTTGAACTTGGAGACTGTTGGTATCTGAGTATTGTTTCTGCTTGGCTGATAGTTTTGAACTGACTTCCTACCGGTTTGACTTCTATTTTTATAGGGCAAACTCAGGTCGGACTTTTGGGGGACAGAACCTCCTTAATTTTTCTAAGGTACTTGTTTTAGGTAATTTCCCTGGGCGCTACGATTGGAAGTCAGCTGTGTCAAAATTATGTGTGATAGTTTTTGCAATGATTTTACCAACTCAGGATACCAAAGCCTCACATTATTTTTATTGTGTTTACAAGAAAAGGTACAAGTATACATATTTGATATAAGGTACAATTTTAAACAGTAAATATTTTTCTTAAAGTGCAACAATCACTGATAGACGTCAGTTTTTGGGTTGTTTTTGTAGCATATACTTTTTTTTAGGTGATGATGTTTATTTCTTGATCCAAATTATTCCCAATTTCTCGAAATTGAGCTCCAAATTTTTCGGAACATGAATTCGTTGTCGTAAATATTTACGATTCAGATTTTTCCTTTGTTCAGAATTGACCAATAGTGGCTCGGCTGGTCGCATGGTGGGGGTGACGTTAATAGTCAGCCAATTCCTTGGCGTTGATCATTGCTGTCTGGAGTCCCTTGTGGAAGTATTAGGTGGTTATTCAGATGTGTTTTCCAGTCCAATGAGGCTGCCGCATGTATTCATTATCAATTTCATTTATGTTTGCAATTGATTAGTTAGTTAAAGGACATAATTGCGTTGTAGACAAATCATTTGGAAGGGGCACCACATGCACATTATTCCGCTAGCCAATAGCAGCACTCAGATTGTCGTGCTAGCGGCATGGTACTCTGTGAGAGCGTAAATTCCAATCTTGAATTTCCAGGGTTGTCATATGCTTTCGGGCACTCGTTCAATGCACACGTATTCCTATGACACGTTCGATACACTATGCGTACAGAGTAAAGTTGGTCACAAATTTATCGCTGAAAACCCGGGTACATCTTAAAACCTGTAGTTTTAAATGTAAATATGTTAGTTGTAAATCTCTAACTTTAAGTCACAATTGTAAATATGTGTGTCATTAAGTCACTAGTGTTAAAGTAAGTAGTTATATGTCTTAGTCGTAAGTCACTAGTCATTTTTGAGATGTAACTCACTAGTTAAAATTATAAATCTTAGTTGTAAACCAGATATGATAATTTTATTATGTGTTAATGATTTTTAATAATATAATATATTATAAATAAATGAAACAATGTTACTTTGTTTGAACCACTTGTATATTTGTTTAAAGCCGACCGGTTTTGGAACGACCGTTCCTTCCTCAGGGCAAACGTATACTGATTTGACAATTACATAATAGTGGATGGGAACAATGTATTATTACTAAGGATTGTGGTAGGGGTAGAGCGTTGCTAGGGATTAATGAAGAGTGGGTGGGTAGGGGAACATATCCATGATTAGGTTGTAAGATATAATGGATAACCACAACCATAGCTACATTCAAAAGTATATAATATATCGTTTGACATAATATTTCATACACACGCCTAATAAAGCAGATACTACTCGTACTTAGGAGAGAACCACTTATATGTTATTATAACTATTAGAAAAGTTATAGAGTGAAGTAAAATAATAATTATTAATTTCCAATGTCGATTTCTAATCTTAAATCACTTTTTACACAGCAATAAAGAAACCGTTAGGGTCATTGATCTCTTCGTTTCCGGCACACACCCCACATTTGAACGCGAACATTTGCGACATTAAAACATTTGAAATACTCATTCCATTAATAGGCCAACAGATAAAAAAAAATCCGATCTACGAATATGGGTATCTTCAAGACAAAGGTTCACTCCTTTCTTTGCAAAAAGACCCTCTACAAAATTTCCTCAACGACGAAATATTATTTCCTGAGGGAAGTTATTTTCAGCAGGGCCTCATATATTGAGTTACGATAAAAACACCTTGAAATACGTTTTCAGTTAATTCAAAAAGCTTTGCTTTATTCTCTACAAATCTACCACATAGAAAAACGTTGCTAAAACATCATTTTACTGAGAAAAGAGAGTTCTTAAAGCGAATACTATAAAATTCAATAAGAAGTCATTATTTTCCCACAATAAAACGTTCGGGACTATGTAACGGAGTTGCCATTTCAAATAAAGTCCGTTTAGTGCTCCGGTCGCAATCCCAACACTTAAATAAAACTAACAACACTAAATCACTTGTTGGCTTCATGTACCGATGCAACTATGTGAGGGTTTATAAATCGAAATAAAAATATATTATTGAGTAGGCAAGGCGATCCCGTAGAGTAAACAAAGTTGCCGTTATGATCGTGGCTAGCTAAACGAGTGTCATAAATATAATATTATATCTTGTTCACTATAATTGGAGTTAAAAAATTGGAAGCTATATTTTCGCTTCGCATATCATCGTAATATAATGCATTAATGGGGATTGTCTGAAGTCTGAATTCTCCAAACAAACACTTCCAATTTTTGAAAACGATGACACAATTCGAAGTTAACATTCTAGAGTTTGTTGAACCGGAGTTACAGACAATTATTAGACATATATAGTACCACAAGGCTGGCTAGATCACTGCGTTATCACAAAAGCAATAGAAAATGCTGTAACTAGCGTTGATTTCCATTATGATGCAGTGGGGTCTGATCACTTACCAAGAACAATAAATCTCAACCTTAAATTATTTCAACCTTTGTGGAATCATATAATGATAATTTGATTGATCCTTCGAGATGGAATCGAGTTGAAATAGGAAAATAAGCCGAAACTATTAAAACGAACTTATAAACAGAATACACGATTTCTGACAGAACTTTATAAAAAATCAACGGCGCAATAACACGAAAATTAAATAAATTCCCAGTACTTAAATGTTTGAGCCACATTTAATAAAACCAATCAGAAAAATAGAAACATTCGGGGATGTTTCAAATTATGGTTACAGCCAAATATGCAGAATCGAGACGCGTCTTTCTTTCGAGGCTTAAGGCCGGAAAAACACTCTCAGGGTCGGTTGCCGAAGATAGGAAGAAATGCCGAATGATTTTCAAAGTAGTTCTGAAAAAATGTCAACAGATAGAATCAATAATTTAACGGCAAGTGGATGGTATTGCCACCTTACTAACAAATAAAGATTTCCATAAATTTTGGCATAAAACCTCTTCAGAATTGAAAACTAATATAAAAACAAGTTCCTGTGTCAATGGGGTAAGTGGAGATTAAAATGAATTTGGTAAATCCCTTTCTATGGCGGGTGAAGAAGCAGTAAGAAAATACCATTAAATATAAATTTTGTAATGAAAATTGAAGGTAGCATCACAACCACTGAGACAGAGTGAGGACAACGCTTAACAGCTCTAGAGCGTATTAACTATGCTGGACTAATGATTAATATCATCCTAGCAAAACTATTTATTTAAATAATACTGTGCGTTACCGGCAAATTCCGAGTGACAAGATGAATTCAGTATTTTTTCCCATCATTAAATAAACAAAACTTTCACTTTCGACCGCCGCGCCGTGGCAAGATTATTTGAAAAGAAAAAATATCGACGGTTGTAACGAACCATCTAAATCTAAAGACCAGTTCGGATTTAAACCTGCACTGTCAACATCCAACCAGACGCCATCATGAACTAAATAAAACGCCAATATACCTGCTTTCTAGATCTAAGCAAAGCTCTTGATCGTGCATGTCTCAATAAACTCTGGGAAAACTAAGGAAAATTGCGATTTCGGAAGGTATAATAGAGATAATTTCAATACGGAAATGGTATGGAGGTTTTCCAAAGAAAAGTTTTATTTGTTCGGTTCTCTTCAATATGTACACTGATGAACTAATTCGTGAAAAAAAAATGAGGAAAAAAATTATAATACGACCAAATCAATTGTTATTGTTTGTTTTTTTTAAACTAACACGTGCAAACACCCTCAGAATGTGGTGTCGCGAAACTGCGACTCCACTGCAAGTTGGCGATAATTGCTGCAGAGCAAAGCCTATGCAGCCCTCGAAGGACCAGTCCCGAAACTACGTGAACGCTAAATTATATGGGACGACTAAATAGCATACACTCGCAAACCTGATGGATAGTCAGTCGATAGTTCAGATCTGGGCTTTTGGAAAATTAGATAAGCCAAGACTGGAATAAGGAAAATAGGACTCACCATTGCAGATGGGGCCTCGCTGATCTCCAGTTTGTGGTGTACACTTCTCACTGTTTAATTTAAAATTCGCAATATTCTTATAACAAGAGGTTATGATACATGCGCCCTGTCTGAGATGTTATTTTGTACTGGGCAGAAAAGCACACTGTCACCTCTCCAAAGTTGAGTACTTTCTTGCAACAATTTTTATGGTGACATTTAGGTAGGTGGGATAAATTCAGGATTTTGACATATCTACCCACTAAGTCTGCGAATGCAATACCCAATCAATCCCATATAAAAATGCGCGAACAGCATGGTTAGACGGAAGGAAAATAGATGTTCGCCATAGTATAAAATGCATAGGACTTTCACAACCATTACACTTCAATTACTAGATTCCAATTTTTTCATTTATGAATCTCTGTCCTTATTATTTAAAATGTAATTTTTAAGTTCGATATTTGCATAAAACACAGGAAGAATTTCATTTGGTACGTTCTTCGTTAATGAATTAGAAATTTTTCCTCCGTTTTTTTATCCTTTTATACGGTATAAATACCTATACAATTTAAGGAATTTATTCTTGTATGTTTTATAAATAATGTTTTCAGTTAAGTTGGTGTTATATCCGTTATTGATTTCAATTTGTTTAATAATATTGACTTCTTCAAATTTTGCAAATACACTTTGTGGCACCATTTTTATTAATGAAATAATTAAAAACACTTTGTTTTTACCACGATAATCTTTATTTAAAAGTCAACATGTTTCAAGAACGATGTTCTCTTCATCAGGACATATAATGTACTAAAGCTAAATGATCAAACATAGAAAGACAGGTGTGGGTAGAAATGGAAGTAGTGGGGGAGGAGAGAGGTGGAAAGGGGAGGTACAAGAAATTAATAGGAGATAGAGGTACATTAACTAATCTATGAATCATAGAATAAGAAGCTGACATTTTTTGAGAAATTGGATGATTTGAGGTGTTGAGGATTACTATGTGTATACGAAAAATGTAAAATTCAAATATTTCAATTATTTATAATAAATTAAAATTTATTTTTAATTATAATTGAAATATTTAAATCCAAAAAGTTTATACTCAAATTTGGCCCAATCTCTACATTAAATTTTACGTTTTTATGGAGGTTGTTTAAGGAATTAAGAATTAATTTATTAAAATAATAATGAAACACGTAATTACTGCCAATATATCAATGATATACATTTGTACAAAATACCTATAATAAAATTGCAATTACTTTTTAAGTACTTTTAAGTCAATTTAATTTATTGGTGTAAACATTGATCCACAAAGATTTTGAGATATTGGTAATGTCAACTGATGTTTTTCTCATTGTTTTTCATACTGCCGTATATTTTTAATTTTTTTTTTCACGGGTATGGTTTTTTTGTCCAGTTTTCAAAGTAACGTAATTTAGACATTTCAATAGGTAAAGATTAAATTGTTAATGTTAGTCACAAGTGTGTTTTTTTTAATCGGCCATTTTTTATAATCATCGTCGCATAAATACAGTCATAATAACCTTTGACTCTGTGTAGAAACGGGCGGTCCGTTTGATAGATTCTCCCATCTTAATAGACGGACTGCAATCTTTAGAGCACAGGCGTCAGGTGGGAATGCTGTCCTTGTTCTACCGGTATAACACTGGAAGATTCTCCGAGGAACTAGCGTCATTGATCCCCTCGGCACCGGTGCGTAGTCAAACATGCGCCCAACATTTGTATACGGTTGACATTAGTCACATGAGAACGGGTCGTTTCTATGTTCTTGAGTTCAACTTCTCGGCTGTGGAATGATTTGCCAGCCTCTGTGTTTCCTCCCTCCCACAACATGGGTCTCTTCAAGACCCATGTTCACTCCTTCCTTTCCTCAAAAAGACCCTCCACACAGCATCTTCAAAGATGAAACAGGCCCAGAGGGACATTATTTTCGTCAGGGCCTCCTGTATGGAGTTAATGTAAAAAAAATATATAAAATCGAGATAATGAGAAAACTATAGGAGTTGGCTATTTTCTAATACTACGAGTATGAAAAAAATCTCAGTATTTCATAATAATTGTTTTGTTTCTATAGAACTAGATAAAATGTCAAGAGCTAATTCAGAGACATAACTACGTAAATGTCTATTTACAATATTCAGAGGTACATATTTTGCAAATAATGTGTGTGTTGAACTATTGACCCACAACGTGTCATCGACAGATGACGGCCAAGGAAGCCGTTTATGTTGATGACACCAATCCAATATGCAGAACCAATTATTACAATCACGACATAGGGAATAATCCGGTTGCAAGTAACCAATAGAATGGAGATACCACTTTGCAAGAACTGAGGGATTGTCATACCAAAAGGATAAATTAGCTTGGTACTTAGAACATCATGGTTGAGATGATTCAATACAAAAATACGTTTAAAGATGACGAACTTCGTACCCGGGTAAAAATAATAAAAAGGACACTTTTGGCGTATTACAGACTGATTAAAGACTATCTACCCACTTTTCAAATTGACTTTTTTTATATGAATACCTTATAAGAGTCCCAGCTGCTCCCGTCTGGAGCCAGAGAGACTATGGCATCCCCAATCGGGGTATGTAGTGAGGCTGAAGGTAGTGGGGAAGGCGGGGAAAGTACCCGGCTATTCAGATCTGGTCATGCCATTTTATTTATTTAATTTATTTATTATTAGTTTCAATAGCAAGGTTTGTACATGTATGTATAATGTACAGTATAAGTATAGATTCATTTTTTTTCACAGACCTCCTCACTAGGATTTCCTGTTCTGAGGTGGCCTGTAGTTTTTTAAAATATTTGTATTTGGTTATGGATTGTCTTTATATCGTCTTCATGATGTTTGTAATTTTATTATCACTTTGATCTCTCAGCCATGTTTTTACTTTTGTTTTAAATATATTCATTTCCTTTATATTTTTGATTTGATCTGGTAGAGCATTGTATAATTTCATAGCATGGAATTTATTATTTCTCTGTCCAAAAGATGTGTTCATTTCAAGCAACGTTTCAATTCTGAATGGTGGTCCTACACCAGGGCGATACTGAAAGTATCTTCTACTCTGGATCGTGCCGCAAATATTCCATCCATTATTTATAAAGGAATTGATTGTGAAATAACATAAATTATTACAATATAATTTATTTACCTACGCCGGGATTCGATCCCGCATCCTTCGGATTGCGAGCCTTACCAAGCCGTCAATATTTGTTCCTCCGTCCGTTCTTTTTTTTATTTAATATAAAATAGAAGAAAACAAAAATAAATTCATACTCAAAATTAAAAAAAATGGATTAAAGAACAAAAAAGACAATATTACCAAAATCTCATTACATGATAAGAATAATACACATACACGTTACACTCAAAAACAAATATAAAACACATCATTAAAAAAATACATTTTACCTAAATTATAAATTTTTATTTTTAATTCAATTTTAGCTTTTTCTTTTTATGCAGCATTATTTTTATATTATTTTTAATGTATTATGTATAAATTTTTGTTTCATAAAATTGAAGCCCCAGCACAGGTGAGCTACCCAGTGAGGCCGACATTTCTGAATTGTATTTAAAAATGTTAGATATTATGTCAAATAAATAAAGTATCTAAATAAGTAAATCTTCCCATTCCTTGTCATTCTAAAACAAATCCAATTTAGGTGGGAAACTAGTGAATCTACGTACATCATAGGGAGAATCTAAAAAGCTTATTTTTTCGATCTGAGTTTTTCGATGTATTTTTTAAATCTCTTTTTCCGTTTTTTAGATAACTAAATAATTGTTTTAGATCCAGGTCTAGGCTTCGCGGTATTTTAAAAGAAATTAAAAACTTGCTATTAACCCCCCGGTTACCGGCCAACTCAGAATGAAACCAACTCAGAACCACATCAGAAAGGTCATTAAGAGTGATGTTAAAAAAAATATAAAAAAATGGTTAAATAGGTTAAGTTAGGTAAGGGTTACCGGCTATTTTAAATTTATTTTTTCATAGCTTTTAGTGACCTTTCTGAGGTGGTTCTGAGTTGGTTTCATTCTAAGTTGGAATCTACAGCACATTTGGAGTCGATTTTGTGGTAAAATTTCATTGACTTAGGTTTTCGTTTCCGAATAAATCGAATCCGATGTTAGAATTTTTTAAGTGTTGTAGATTCGCCAATTTCCCACTTTTTACGAGCTTTTAAACACCATGTGTAATAATAATATAATATGTTAAATATGTTAAAAGAATGTTAATAGTAGAAAAAAAGTTGTAATTAATTTAATGTTCAATTTGGGAGGCGGGTATGGGTTTCGCCGCCCCGGGAACCATTTATTGGATAACAACACCTCTGCCAACACCCCAAGTGGTTCGTCAAGTCTGCTGACTTTGCAGGG
Organism: Limnephilus marmoratus; assembly: GCA_917880885.1. NCBI lineage: Eukaryota > Metazoa > Arthropoda > Insecta > Trichoptera > Limnephilidae > Limnephilus > Limnephilus marmoratus. The sequence continues at coordinate 14,050,432 of OU862931.1, read as the reverse complement.
ATGCCCGGGTTCATGGGGTGAGGTTCGACCGGGTCTTGGTGGCGGATGCGTCTGTCCACTTGCTACGTGGCTGGCTGGATCGAGAGGACTGGTTGAGGGATGTCCTTTGTCCTCTCCAGCCACACTCTCTCAACCCCATTGCCTTACGACCAATCATACCTTTTCCCTTACCAGAACCTTCTTTCTTTCCTTTTCCCATCCCCAAAGATGACATAGGTCCTGAGAGATGTTTTTTTCCTCAGGGCGTCCTGTGTGGAGCTAATGTAAAAAAATATCTTCAGAGATTTCCCCAATATGTCAAAGCTTTTTTTTAAATATTGCGTTAATATTTAAAATCTAAAAATATTGGGGTGAGTAAATCGAAAAGCTCAATGACTGATTGTATACTTGTATTGGTTGTCATCAGAAAAATATCACGTGTTGGTGAAAACGAATTTCTGTTCGAGCGTAAATGATCCAATAGCTGGCGTCTAGGCCGAAAAAAAGCGAAACGTGTCACGTGACGTTCAGAGCGGAAACGGATCCGACACCAAGCCGGAAACGGAAAGCCGACATATTGAAATTGATGGATTGACACGGATATCTTCATCCGGTATGGTGACGAGACCAGAGGGAATTTTCTCAATTTTTGCAAATCAGAAAAATAGTTTCATTTGGCAGTCCGTGTCGAATGTCAGAGGATAAATATAGATAGGTAAGAACCCATAGAAAAAAATATTTTTTCACGTTTGCCACATTTCAATGGAATTTTCATAAAAAAACTGTTTATTCCAAGCTTATACATAAAATGAATGGTACAGATATCTGGTGTTGTATTAATTATATTAATGGGTTGATTATATTTCTAGAATATTTTTGATAATATTCGTTTACACCTGCTTAACGGGGGCTCCATCGAAGTCAGAGTTAAATTAGCCCCCTAAAAACTAGGTGTACTGCACAAAGCCCGCAGATACCTAAACCGTGCATAACTACAAACCCAGTACAAATCATAAGTGCTCCTCATGTTTTAATTTGGCAGCCACATCTGGTCTGGAGCTCCAAAATACCAGTAAAAAAAACCTATACTCTGTGCAGAAACGGGCGATCCGTTTGTTAGATTCTCCCACCTCAACAAACGGATTGCAATCTTTAGAGCACAGGCGTCCGTATGGTATGCTTCCAATATCAATCAGTGGTGATGTGAGGGATATCATAATAATGATCTGAGAGTTCTACACGTATTTCAATGGAAGATGCTCCAAGGAAATATCGTCATTGATGCCTTCGGCACCGGTTCAAATCGCGTGCCCAACGTAGATATGTACACGGTTGACATTTGTCACATCAGAATGCGTCGCTTCTTCGACTTGTTCTTGAATTTAACAGCATGGCTGGAACGATTTGCTGGCATCTGTGTTTCATCCTTCAAGAAATCTCTTCAAGACCATTGTTCATTTCTTCCTCTCCCCAAAATGACCCTCCACGCAGATGACACAGGCCCTGAGGAAAATAATTTCCCTCAAGGCCTGTGTCATCTTGAAGGCAAAAAAATCCTGTAAGAAAATGTGATATTGTTTTAATTAAAACATAAATTTTGATACACACAAACGCATTTAAATAATATTAGTATTAGAATTTCTGTCTCTCTGAGCGACTCAACTATTCAATGCTGTCACAAAATAGTAAAACTTCCCCCTTATAATCTTTTTCTATTTACTATCATGCTTTTTTAGTTGTGCAAAAATAATATAACAACTCAATAATGTCGCCTCCTGCGTGTTTACTTGATATTGTTGTTTCGAACCTTCAATATCATAAAGTGTTATGAACATGCTTACTTCCACTACTTATGTATTTACATTTTTTCTACAATTTTTATAATTTACCTTTCCATTATGTATTTTATATTAATTTGTGGTTTCTGTGATATATTTCTGAACGGCTGTTTTTTATGGAGACCATGAAAAATAAATAAATACATAAATAGAATAAATATTTTGCCCTTGGAAAGAAACGGTTGTTTTGAAACCGGTCGGCGTTAACTTAAAAAAAAAATCTATCTATCTATCTATCTTCTTCTTCTTCTATCTTCTATCTATCTTCTATCTATCTATCTATATAAATAAAAATGAATCACCGAAATGTATGTACGCGCATAACTTCCGAACGACTGCACCAAATTGGATAATTCTTTTTTTTCTGTGTTCGTTATTGTCAGGACAAGGTTTGTATATAACTACTGGTGAGCTCTGGCATTATGAAATTTGTATAAAAAAATTGCAATAGGTGGCACGCGAGCTGTTTGTAAGCTGAATGTATTGGGAATGAATGTATGGAACGCGTGAGGGGGGCGGGGGAAGGGGAAGGGAAACTCGGGAGGGGGATTCGCGGGACAGAGGAAGGGGGGAGTGGAGTGGGGAGAGGGAAGGTAGAGGAGGCGAAGTGGGAACGCGAGAGGGGAAGGGGACGCGGGAGAGGAAGGGGGGGCAGAAGGGGGACGCGAAGAATGGGAAAGGACATAAAGAGAAAAACAATTTCTTATTAAATGGCATAGCGACGCATGCCGGATCAGCTAGTGATGGAATAAAATAAAGTAGGGAAGAAGGAGTACCTTTCAACAATCGATTCATATCTTCCGCTGAAATCGGTAGATGGCGGTACTATCATAGTACCATGCACATTTCGGTGAAATTTCAATTGTTTATGACGAGTTGGACGGAAAAGGTAGAACAAAGCGTGCTTTAACCATACATAATGCTTTTTACTAACATTTTCTGTTATTTTGGATTATATTATCTCAAGAGTGGCTATAACTCGCGATCCGGGCTCGTGGTTTGCCCCTGCGGGTGCCATCTCCATACTTACAATAATGCGTATAGTTATCAAACTTATTTTCTTTATTTATTTATTGTTTTGGAACATTTACAGAGTATTGACGTGAAAAACTTATAATATATGTATACCTTGTAAGGAGCATAGATGTTAATAATCCACTTAAAAATCTTTACAGAATGCGTAGTTTAAGATTTGTTTTTCTCTACGCAGATACATTAATTAGAAAGAACAAGATGTAAAGAAAAATATATAGAGCGATAAGAAAAATAAAGCATATAGATCAGAATACGATATGAAAAGAGAATTTATTGTAAATAGAGTAAACGGCAACGACCCACATTCCAGTTAAAATATAACTATTCTCCGTGACATGTCATGATGCAGATTGCTAATTTGCTTTTTGAAATGTGCGAGACTATTTGCATGCGGATTGAAAAAAGCAATATTGTTAGATATTAAACAATTCAAGGTGAAATATATATATAATTTTGGAATAGATAATTCACCTTAAAAAGGGAGATTAAATATATTATGACTCCTTTGTGTATTCGGAATATTGTGAATATTGATCAGACAATGAGATATGATTTCAGAATTTCAAGGCCAAAAGTATTTTCGTTAGTTGTTTTTGTTTATTTTTACAAAGACATAAACAGCACATAAGTTTACAAGTTATAAGAAATATTAAATGAAATTATTACATGGTATAGAACCTATTACGTAAGTCCATAGTATATCATTAGATAATATTATCGCCTGCGATTTGAACAGTTCAAGTTATCTAATTAATGAATGAGTAGAGTAGAGTTTGGGGTGTTATGCCTTGCCGCGCTACCTCCTTCTTTAGCCAACGTTTTGGAGAGCGTTTCGGTTTCCATCATCACGGCAGACGTGTCCATCATCAGGACACATCTGCCCTGATAATGGATACTGATATTAGCTAAGAAGGAGGTAGCGCAACAGGGTATTACACCCCAAAAACTTTTGTAAAAAATATGTTTTGTGTAAATATATACATATTATATCAGCAAATTGTCTTTTTTTCCAGGGCAGTAAAATAAAAGTGTTGAAGTCATTCCTTGTAAGATTGGAGTAAGGTTTTTTTAAATGTTAATGGTCTTAGTTTTTTTGTACAGATTTAAGGGCCATTAACCAGCCAGCGCCAGCGGCCGAAAATCCACATTTCGTCGAAAGATGTTCTTACGATCGTACAGTGCGGTTCCACGAGAAAGATGAATTATTATAGATTTTATTTCATTCAAAATTTGCTTTAATTTATACCTACATCCAAAAATGCTGAAAGGCCTGACGATAAAACTATTAAAATTATGTACTTTTTGTAATAATTTTTTTAAAATAAGTATTTATAATTTTTCAATAATGTCTAAGCGAAATAAACGTGCAAAAAAAAATTGTAATATATTAATTTGTAAGACCGTAAATAGATAGACAAAATAGAGAAATTGTCGCCATAAATAAGTGTTCGGATATTTTTTTTAATGATTTTATTTGAAATAAAATTAAAAGTTTGAAATATGCGTTTACTAGAAAACGTATTGATTTACAATAATGTATGATTACATGATATGAAATATGTCTTGTAAAATAAGATTTTTCATTAATTTTTCGAAGAAAACTTCTTCTAAAAGGTTGTTACTTTGTGATGTCATTAATAAATAAGATTTTTAAATAAGAGTTATTAATAAATAAGATTTTATTTTATAAATAAGAGTTATTAATAAATAAGAGTTATTAATAAATAAATAAGAGTTATTAATAAATAAGATTTTTCGTTTGAAAATATAACAAATCTGCCAACGACCTATGGTATAACCTTATTATACTAAAAACAAACATTTTTTCTCCAAATTTAAAACATGCGAAATCAATTTATAATTTTTTTGTAGAAAAGAGTCAATACGTCTAAAATTTGATTTAAAAATGACATATTTCCGGTTTTCTCTAGTAACACCATCTTAATAGTTTTTGAATATTTTAAACAGGGTGGGTTCCAGATTCCAGACTCCCTTATTCCAATTTGCTTTTGACAACGTTTTACAAAAGTATTTTCAAACTTAAATATTTTTAAGAATTCAGAGGTGCTCAAGCGGTCTAAAAGCATTGCAAATGCGATGGCTTTGAACTTAAAGGCCAGATAAAAATGTTGGTGGAAAGCTCGCTGTGTGACCGGAAGTATGGAAGGAGAAAAGTTCAAAGGAAGGGAAGCTGGCCTCAAGGAAACTCGATAAGGGGAGCTTAGGATATCTGGCCACGGGTCTCATAGATATGGCGGAAACAAAGTGATGTATGTACGGAATACGAAATAGAATACATAAACAACGGCAAATTTCAAGGAGACATTCTAAAAGAGCTTAAAAACTTTATTTTGGAATTCATGTTACCTTTAGTTTTATGATGCACTAGCTTTTACCCTCGGCTTCGCTCGCGTGGTATTAGGGGAAAGAAATTTCCCCACGGGAAAGAAAATTTTTTCCGGGATTAAAAGTAGCCTATGTCATTTCCCAGTCCTCCAATTATCATTTATATTATTATTTAGGATTTTCAATTTCGTACTTTCTATTATATAATTCAATTTACTAAATTTTGTCATAGGCATTTATGTACATACAATAGCGAATTCCCGGCATGCGTTGCTATGCAACTTAACGGAGAAATTCATTCATTCATTCATTAATTCATTCACCATTCATGCATTAATTCTTCATTCATTCGTTAATTCATTTATTCTTTAATTCATTCATTCATTTACTCGTTCATTTATTTCCCGGCAAGCATTTCCTCCCCTTTCCTCACTCCCCTCGGATGGATGAATGAATGAATGAATGAATTAATTAATTAATGCATGAATCAATGAATGAATCAATGATTTTTTTAAAGTGGCTTAGGAACGCATGTCGGGAACTCGCTATTGTGTGTAAATGCCTATGTCAGAATTTGGCAAATTGAATTATGTAATAGAAAGTACCTGCTTTAAAATCAGTACCGTCTAGGCACCACCGGCTAGCTGGCTTAGGGTGCATTTCCATAGAAGCGGAGCTGCGCGGAGCTGAGCTGAGACTTACAAAAATTGACCAATGATATTTCTCAAATCACACATCTTTGTGATTTAAGCAATATCTTTGGTCAATTTTTGTAAGTCTCAGCTCAGCTCCGCATAGCTCCGCTTCTACGGAAACGCACCCTTACGGACGACGCTGCCGGTTGTCGGGAGGCCGGACAATCAGCCTCCTTCACTGTCTCGGGGACTGCCGGTAGCCAGATTGCGGTAACACCAGTTCTACTCTGTACATATTTTATTTTACTTTTAGTGCTCGGTGCCGCCCGCCGGATTGTGTACGGTGTTTCGCCGTCATGAGCTGATTACTCATGACGGCTGCTGTCTATTGTGTTTTTTTTTTTTTACTTTTTTATGTCGATGTTACTAACACTTGTTTGACTGTCCATCAGGCTCACTGCTTTAGCAGTGAATACCTCCATGGGCTTTAGAATTGTAGAAATGACCATTACAGTACAGTCTGTAGGCGTGCCCACATCCGTCACCTAACAAAGTACGTAGGGGCATTGAAGATCTAGATTCGTTTTATTAAATGTAGAGTCGTTCATTCAAAAAAATTAGATTCTTGCGAGAGCTCCGAAGGGGCGACCATAAGTCGCCTATACCGGGGCGGGACAGTGGTGGGTACTTCAATGCTTTAAAATCATAAATAATAATATGAATTGAATGAATGAATGAATAAATGAATAAATGAATAAATGAATGAATAAATGAATGAATAAATTAATGAATTAATGAATGAATGAATGAATGAATGAATGAATGAATGAATGAATGAATGAATGAATGAATTAATTAATTAATTATTGAATGAATGAATGAATAAATGATGGAATGAACGAATGAATTAATGAAATAATGAATTAATGAATGAATATATAATTGAATGAATAAATAAATTAATTAATGAAATAATGAATTTCAAGTGGCATAGCAACGCATGCCGGGAACTCGCTATTTTACGTAAATCGTCGCTTTAGTTCGTATTTGTCCAACAGACCATTAGAAATTTTTTCAGGAAGAGAAGGTTTTCTTTAATTATTTCAATAAAACATTATGATAGGTGTTTAAGATAAAGCTATATCCGTAAGGGTAAAGTTTTAAATAATTCTTAGTTAAACAATTAACTATCATTTTTCATACTTTGTTTTTAATTTCAATGTGAAGATTGAACAAAAACTAAAATGGTCTGTTGGACAAATAAGAACTGAGGCGACGAAATGTTTATGTCAGAATTTGATAAATTGAATTATGTAATAGAAAGACCTATTTTAAAATCAAAAATAATAATATAAATGGAGGGACCGATCGACGTGATTTTTTTTTTCACAGAGATAATAATTGAAGAACTGGGAAATGACATAGGCTACTTTTTATCTAGGAAAACATTTCATTCCCGTGGGAAAATTCTTTCCCCCATACGAGCGAAGCGGCAGGTAAAAGCTAGTACTAAATATTTTATTATTCCGCTAAATGGGATCTATTTTATTTCTTTCCTTAACTAATTTTAGTATTTGAATGATATTAAACTAAATGATATATTCATATCACGTGTTTGAAAAAGTCCGTATGGGTGTATTATATAAATGAACACGTAATACATTATAATAACAAGGAACGCGTTAAAAAATTAACGCTTAATATAGATAAGAGAAACCCGCATCGTATGAGGTATTATAAAAGGAGATCAAACTCTTAGCAAGTGGTTCAATTTCCAGAAACGTTCCCGCTGAAAGCAAACAGAAGTTTGAGCAAATTAACGATGTGTCTTTGATGAACGAGCTGCACAATGGAGCCAGCTCTTTTTGATAAGCCTTATTCGTAAACCGTTCAACGGCTCAATTGAACTATAAAAAATAATTGGCGTTAATCAACGCAAACACATGGCAGTTTATTGGTCTTCGTACATTATATAATCTTCTACCAAATGACAGATAAAATATCGAAATGACAGATAAAATATCACTTTACATAAAAGAATTAAAATTATGGCTAAATGATGCTGAGGTTGAAACACCTTTTTTATAAACTCCAAGTAAACCTTCATGCTTCACTTTTACAATTCTACTGTAACTTCAAGACTAACTCTACTTATCTTCTTGAAACCGTAACAAAAAATCAACTAAAACTTGTATGTGTCACTTTGTTACTACTATATTTTTAAAGATACATTACCTGTATTTTTAAACTTTCACTTTGAAAATTACATTTTTTACTTGTACCGCCAACTTACTGGTGTAATTTAGCACTTTAGTTAATATTACCCACGCACAGGCAGTGCCTTAGTGGGTTCCCATTATCTACTTTTGTCTTATATGTATTTTTTAATTTTTTTACATTATTTTTATCTTATGTTATGATATATATATATTTAGAAAATGAGCAAAAAATACTTTCGAAACGTATCAAGATACAATGGGAAAAAATAAAGGAAAAAAAAAAATCTTCCGAATTGTTATTTTTAAATGTTCTATAGACGGATGTGTTTTATGTGTTTAAAGGTGTAAAGTGTGTGGTAAAGCAAATAAGTAAGATGTCGGTACAATACTTACAAGTTGATTAAAAAATTACAACAGACACATAATTCCATTCAATAGTTAAATATTAACAATAATAATTAATGTGAAGAGCAAACAAACACTATATGCTAGTGAGTCTTGACCGGGGGTTTAAAGCAGAATGATCGGTGGTATTCGTCGCGTGGAGAGTGACTTTAGATTGAATTCGATTGGTTGCTAGGGAACCAATCGGATAGCCGGACGACTGCAGATCGGTGACCTTTGTTCGACTCCACAGTTCTTTTTTAGTAACAATTTATTTAAAAGCCAGAATATTTTATCTTCTTAAAAAATTCAGTAATTCGTGCGGTTTACATGCGATAGAAGTGAATCCTTCAAAAAACTAAATTAGACAAGAGTAGGTAGGATACTACGAGGAGTCCGATTATTGTCATTCTCTCGCTGGATATATCATATAGATGTGTTTGTGTCTTTTTGGTGTCGCATTTTCGTTTCATCGAGTTTAAAATCACAGCGATGCAAAGGAAGATTTGACTTAAAAAAAAGAACAACCTATGTTCTAAACCTAAATTCTAAACCTTCATTTTATGTTTTCGTCATGAGTCTTACGGACTCGTCTATTCGTAGGCTCAGAGCATAAATATACAAACCACCCACTAGATTGATAACTTCAGGCATAAATATACAAATGACTTCAGGCTTTTGTTCGAGAAAAATTTGGTCACTATTTCACCATCAAAATGCAATAATTTTTCGAATGATGATGATGATGACGGGGATTTGTGACGTCACACACCATAGACGAAGATAGAGTAAGCAACAACAAAAAAGGCGCGACCATAGACAATATAATTTTCTTTCGGGGCTAACCCAGTACCGCCCAAATTATTAGCCTTAAATATTATTTTTAAAATAAAACTCGTAATTACATGATAAGAATTTTATTAAAAACATGAAATACCAACAGGAAATACATATAATTAAAATATGATTGTGGGTTCCTACAAAACTACTGAATTTAAAAAATTTTCATTTTACAACAGAAAAATGAAAAACTCAGAATTCCATGTACATATTTTAAACAAGAATACAATGTAAGCAGATTATCTTTCTGTAGCAAATTGCCACATGAAGACATTGTTTTTAAGATAAATTACTTAACATACCTATTATATCTTTCGTCAGGTCTAAAATAAATTTACCATATTGCCAAAATATAACCAAGGTTCATGGAGACATTAGTTTGCATAAGATGTTTGATGTTTCATTCGGGGCTCAAATATGTATAATATTTATTAATTTGGAGTTTAGTTTAGTTCAGTTCATCATACTTTTCCTGAAATCATTAAAATTAATGTAACAAATGTACATTGAAAATTAAAACTCTTCAAAACAAAAACAAAAAATATTACTAAAGAAGTTATATTTTATAAAAACTATATTGGTTCACTTATGGAAATTAGTTAAAAAATGAAATTTTTATTTTATTTGTTTACATGTATATGGTACATGTATGGTATGGTACATGTACACGGTATGGTACATGTACATGTATTGTGTATAAGGAAATTAGTTAAAAAATGGAATTTTTATTTTATTTGTGTACATGTAGGTACATATCTATGTATGTATGTAGTTACATTTCCTCCCATGTCATTTAATTTATGATTACTCTCATACTAAACCAAGTTCTAGGATATCTACTTACTTATATAAAGAAACCTACTCAAATGCATTAAATTTGTCTGACGTTATTAATTTTTTGTAAAATGAAAGTAAGTAATAAAAATAATAATTACCTCTGCATCATTCTCAATGACTGATAGTATTTCCCTTAACCTCATCTAACCATCTCCAGAAACAGAAGCGAATGTATTGGGATGTGGATATAGAATGTTATACTTACTGTAAACAAGTAAAGTTTTGTCGGTTCAGATTCCACCGGAAAATAGGAATATATTTATTAATACTGATAAAAATATAAAAAAAAATGTTAAAAATAAGAACATAAAGTGCAAGCGTAGTGATAAATGTGTTGTTCCTATCATCAGGGTTGATGTATAAAACGGCACAATAACCCCAAAAAAATCTCTTTAATACTTTTTGCCGTGAAAATCTAAAATCATACTTGAATAATAGGTATTTTAGCAAACCTAACTCCTTTAAGTAACTTGTAAAAAAGGAAATGAAATGCTAATTGTTAAAATCTATTTTATATAATAAAAAATACATAAGCACTATTGTCAAAATCCAAAGAGGAAATTGGGGAAGATTAAATGAATGAGATAGGTCGATGCAATATAAAAAACATGTATACCTTTTTAAGATGTAATCGTGATGTTCGACTGCGTCAATTACTTATTAGATTCCGGGTGGATAAATATGTTCTGAAAACGGAAACATGTACAACACCGATTAAAATACAACTTAAATAACATAAATTAATAAATTACGTTGTATTAACCACTTAATTATTTATATGTTTCGTCAGCAAAGCTGAAATGAGGAAGTCAGCTTTGCTGACGAAACATGTCGGTTTTTATAAATAATTAAGTGGTTAATACAACGTAATTTATTAATTTGAATTTAAAATGTTACCACAAAATAATTTTGCACTATTAGAAGAATTGATTAAATAACATACCTACTTTAGGCACACTGAAATATCAACCAAAGGAAGTTTCCCACCTGTAATTTTGTTCCAATTACGGGTCCTGTTCTTCCATTTTTCATTCGCAAAATCCATATTCACACTTATTGCCATCTTATTGCGTCGGAAATGTGAATGCATTGTAAATGTCAAACGAAAATATAGCAGAAAAATGCAACAAAAATCCAAGATTCCTATTGGTGGAGGTAGTAGCTGGGGACCATAAACAAATCGAAGGGGACTTATGATATCACCAAAGATTCGGTTCACTTTTTGGATCGGAGTTATACCCGCCTGAGCTCAGAGCAACTCAATTTCAATTGAGTCAATTTTTTGAGCCGTACGAAAATATTGAGCTGCGTTGACCGCCGCTCTAAATACAATGAGTCATGACCCACCGCTAGAGCAAATTCCTAGTCAGCATAATGTACCTACATATCTCGCAGCTCCGAGTGCTCTGACTAGGGTAAAGATCATCGCTTTGCCACTGAATATGTTAGTCTGCTGAATACTTCGAAACTTTCAGTCTGTTTGGACATCGGTAGAAGCGCGAAGTGTAGTGCTGGAGAAAAATGCTCGGGATTCCATGGACTGCCAGACGCAGAAATGTCTCCATTCTGGAAGAGTTAGATATTTTCAATAGGCTCTTAACTATCTGCCTACATCGTACTTTAACCCGGCGTTATGGGGGATGGGTCAAAATGACCCGTCATGTTTTAAATTGCTTGTGGTTTTATCTGAGAAACTTTTTTAATGAGAAATAAGTCGGACGGCAATCGCTTTGCCTAAAGCTGGAAAAGGTATATATAACCCTTATATATAATATAACCCTTTCCCGTAATACCGTTATGCGCCGACTGCATTCGTAATGATTAAATAACTTTAAAAGATTCCAAATAACTTTTTGTTTTTTTACCAAAGATTAGTTTATTCAGTTTCTAAAGGTGTCATTTAAATTAAAATAATGATAAAAAATAATTGTTCAGTATTATTAAGCTTGAGGAAGCTAATTTTGTTAATTTTATTAATTATTTTATTAATGCTTAAAAAAATAAATGTCTTATTTATTTTTGTCGATGTAATGTAGTGTAATTTGACTACCATAATACGGGCATTTCCCTAGCTTGATAGTCGACAAACCATGTAAAACAAACCTGTAACAAACAAAATGAATAGAGAAAATTAAAAATAAAATAAAAAATCACGTTTTATTTCCTTAATAAAGTGCAACATTTTATATTTTATATATTACACAAGCAAAGTTTTCTATTTTTTTACAAATGTAAAGAAATACCTGGTGTGGAATAAGTGGGTCGTGATGACCCAATCACCACGTCCGTGTAACAAATTTCCACCCTCATACCACCGGGTTAAGATTCTTTGGATACGTTGCTCGCCAAACTGAGGTCTTTAACTTGGAGAAACTCATAGTCACTGGCAAAGAGGAAGGCAGAAGAAGGTCATCAATGCGTTGGAGTGACCAAGTATTGGCGTCCGATAAGTTGGCGTCCGATAAGTAAAAAGGCAAAAAACTTGTAGACATTAAATGTGATTTCACAGAACATTGAAAAACTTACATTAAATAGCTGTTTGATATCATGGATTATTTGCATCATCAGATTTTTTTTAATGCAAGTCTATAAAAAGATAAATAACTTTTTAATCCGGAGATTGCTGCTTTTGCTACTAAGTGTTGGAGATTGCTGCTTTTGCTACATACAACATTGGAGATTGCTGTGTTTGCTACAAACCTTCCCAAAAAACCGCCATCTTTGTTTTGTGTTGATTGGCTTCAAGGAATACTTTATAACTCAATAAGGGGTAATTGCAAAAAATAAACTTTTTGAAGATTATTATTGAACTTTTTTTTCCAGAAAACAGGTTTTATTATGCGTGGAGCAAAAAATATGAGAAAAGATGATACATAATATTCTGAATAATTAATAATTCAGACAGTGAACCAAAAATTTGAGATTGGAAAGAGTGTAATATGAGGAAGAAAAAAAGAAGCCTGATAAATTGTTTAATATTATTATGTCAAAACATTTATTTTTTTATATGAATACCGCACAAGAGTCACCAACTGCTCCCGTCTGGAGCCAGCGAGACTATGGCATCCCCAATTATTGGGGTATGTTGTGAGGCTGAAAGTACTTTCCCTCCTTTCCTTAAAAAAAACCCTCCACATAGCATCTTCAAAGATGACATTGGCCGAAAAAAATGTTAAAAAAATATATACTACACTAGCTGACCCGATAAACACTGTTCTGCCATATAAATTATTTCTAATGAATATTTTGTTTGTTAAATGAAAAATAACGAATGTATTGTAAGTGTGTGGGGATGGGATCTATGACAGAAGGAGGAATGGAACGCTGTAGCTGATGACCGCCGATAAACACAATTAAAAATACCATTAAAGTAGGCAAATAAAATAAAGAAAAACAATATGACTTTCGAAGAGCAATTGAGTATACAATTTTTTTGTCAGTCCGTCTTTAGCCATCACAAATAAGCTCGATGGTTTGCCCACGCGAGAACATGATGCCGAATGAAATATCAAAATGACGCGACGCTTCTCGTGAATGTCTTGCGCATGTGTGGATGTAAGTTCGATGAGGCGGACGTAGCGCCATCTTTCATTCAACAATGTAAATAATTTCGTTCTGTTTGAAATATGAAAGACGGTTAAATTTGTTCATACAAAAATAGTAAAATCGCTTTTGAAAAATAGGAGGGTGGGGGTAGGAGGGTTAAAATTTGGGGTTATAGGTATTTGTTGATGCCAAATTAAAAAAAAAAACATTAAAAAAAAAATAAAAAATTGTTGGATAGGGACACCCTAATCACCTAGCGGTCTGAAATATACTTTAAAATCTATTCTCATATCTACCAAACATACATTAAAAAAATTATAAAAATCGGTAAAGCCGTTTCGGAGGAGTGCGACCTCAAACACCGTGACACGAGATTTTTATATGTACGTGAATTAATTGTGAAATACCACAAATTAATCAAATAAAATTTATTTGTGCACGCCGGGTTCGAACCCGCGACCTTCGGATTGTGAGTGTTACCTCGGGACCACGGAGGCTGTCAAAAAATCAAACATGGCGTGAAGAAAAGGTGTCAAATGGTCTGATTTTTAATGTAATGGCTACTAAAATATATTACTTTCCATTTTCGGAAACGGAAATACTTACTTCTCATTATTATCTAACTGATACTAGGTATTTTTGAAATAAAGAGTGCAAAAGTGAAAAATAAATAGATTATCATGAATAGATAATTTTTTGAGAGTTATAATGCTTTCCTCCAAGCCAAAATAAAATCTGGCAGCTACATTCCATGATATTTTTGTAAAATTTCGTTTCTAATTTTCTGACTTAATAATAGGTTTGCGGGCGTCTTTTGATAATGTTAGGGTCGGGTGACAATCCATCTTCAATAATTATCGAAAATATTTATTCCAAACACACTTTTACATACTTCAAAACATCAAAAACTCACATAGAAAAATCAGCACCAAATGCTACTTTAGTATGGAGCGGCCATCTTGTCACGTGACACTTCCTATGAATTTGATTGGCCGAAATGGAGAATACTACGTTTGCTTTGAAAAGAACATGGAGATTGCTGCCTTTGCTTTTAATACGCATTTTCAAACTCGGATTTTGATGGGAATAAGTTGAGTTTGTAAATAACCAATGCATTTATTAGGTGCACAATTTGAATCTCTATGGAACTGCATTCATAACTTTTTTTCGATATTTTGGAGATTGCTGCCTTTGCATCTACACACCTCTTATAATGATGGCACTGAAGGCAGATTCTGTTTCGTGTTGACAGGCGGCCGCTTCATCAAGGATAAGGTTTTTTCCACGGTTTCCTTATTCTCAAACGACGAATCGGAGGAAATCCAAAAAAGGACATGGCCGACTCCTTCCTACTCCCAACATAACACAAATCGACACGGGTGTACGTGTACATATATATCACTGGATGACACATGCAATTTCAGTATAATTTTTGGTTAACATTTTTTTTTAGTCTGTACAGGTTATATCAGGTAAAAATTGCGAGGCGCTTAAGATGCCGTTCTATTCGTATAACGATCGTTAACTTTGAATTCAATAAATTTAATAGATTCACCACTTCACGAAAAATAAGAATCTAGAAAATTAAAAATATTACAAGTGTGCAGTTCGCACGCGGTAGAAACCTTAAAAAAACTAAAATAGACAACAGTGGGGAGGCTACGAATCAACGCACAAAGAGGAGGCCGATTATTCCATCCCATTCTCTCGCAGGCTAAATCCTGAAGATGTATGTGTTTGTCTCTTTTTAGTGTCGCTTTTTTCGATTCTCGAGTTTCAATCACAACGGTGCTAAAGAAGCTTTCACTTTAGAAACAACTAATCTTCGTTTTTTTTTTACATGAGCTCCACAGAGGAGGCCCTGAGGAAAATCATTTCCCTCAGGGCCTATGTCATCTTTGGAGATGCTATAAGGAGGGTTTTTTTAGGGAAAGGAGGGAGAGGAGAGTTCTGGGAAGGAAAAGGCTTTAAGGGATGGGTAGGAATCTGAGGTTCAGTGTGTCTTGGTCATCCGCCTCCAAGACCTAGACAAACCTCATCCCATGAACCCGGGCACCCCTGCTAAATCACCAAACGTAGCGAACCACTTGGGGTGACCTATGACAGAGGTGATTGGTTATCCAAAAAAGGTTTCCGGGGCGGCGGTACCCATTCCTGCCTCCCATATTTTTACTTCTACCCCGATGATGGACACTGAAACGCTGTCCGAAACGTTGGCTAACGAAGGAGGAGGTGCAACATGGCGTAATACCTCACATATAAAACACGATAATAGAGTGTTCATTATTTATTTACGCCCCTTCTCTCTCAATTCACGCGTAAAAGCATTGAGTAATGTCTCTGAATCCGATGGCCAGTGTTGTGAAAAGCTTTATCCGATCGCCTGGGAAACAATGTAAATGGATTTGGTGCGATCCATTTGCATGATGGCTCTACAAATGTAATTTTCGAAACGGCAAATGTTGGTATCCGTAGTAAAAACACCGAATTTGTAAATATTTCCAGTACCGTTTGAACCGGCGGAAATGGCCGGTTCATCCACCGGTTGGGAACTGTCGAAAGGCAATTCCATGAAATGAATGCTGCAGTCAACGGAAATCGCTGCAAGTTTAATGGTATCGTTTACGCACAGTGTTTCACTAAACTAGTCACGCGTTTTGCAAACGAAAACATTATTTTGTAATGCTTACAATAACTACAACATTTAAAATTATAATAAATCTAACGCGGACAGGATAAAAATCGCAGGACATTATTACGATTGTGATATTTGTGAAGCTGAAACTTTTTATGAAATATTTGCCACGGGATCATATTGCCTTTCAAAAACAAATATTGCTAAATTTCTTTAAAAGGTAATCTTTTAGTATGACTGGGAGGACAAATATTTGTATTCGGGGCGACGTAAAATACTACTTTTAAAACTTTTATTAGGTAAAATGAAAATTTGCTTTCGCCGTACATTCAATGACAATTTCAATGACTATTGATATAGGGCATTTGACGTTAGTAATCTCGAAAAATCGCCGGTCAAAAATAAAATATAAACAAGAGAAATACACATTGTGATCGATAAATTCTCAACAACTGTAAAGCAATGCACTGAAAAAAGGTTAAAAAAACAGTTTCTAATTATAGGTAGGTACTTGCACTTAATCATTGACTAAATTGACACAATCTCCAATTCCAAAGAAAAATTTAGTTCATTGCCTACTAAGAAATATTTCACATCGGAAATACAACGTAATATTTTTTTTATTTTTAGTATGAATGTTATATAATATAACCCCGCAAATATAATGCGATTAGTAAAAATCTTCTAAATGTTCTTAATTAAGTTGTTGGTATATGTGCTTTTACGCTTTCAAAAAATTATTTTGTAACTCCGCTCAGCCAAGATCTCTTGGTTTCTACTCTACAATGAACGACTTTTTGTAGTTTTTTTTTTAATTCCGCTGGTTTGTAACAGGGCAGTTACTTTCAGCTTTGTCATTTATACTTTGAAAATTAAAGAACACAGTAAATCTAGATTCATGTCTATACTTATCTATCTTACTATCTTACTTATCTTATCTATCTATCTTACTGGAAGACAACAAATTGTTAGAATAAAATCCTCTCTGTCGGAAATAATTTATGCAACAAGTGGAGTTCCACAGGGTTCACACCTTGGTCCAATCTTATTTATCTTGTTTATAAATGATCTTACAAAAATATTTTATGATGTAATCATTTTACTTTTTGCTGATGACCTCAAAATTTTTAGAATTATTCAAAATATTCACCATTGCAACATTCTTCAAGATAATATCAATAAATTATTAATTTGGTGTAATGAAAATAGACTTTACCTAAATATCTCAAAATGTCAAATAGTTAGATTTTTTCGAATAAAAAATCCAGTGATTTACAATTACAACATTGATAACAATGCCCTTCAGACATTAACACAACTTAAAGACTTAGGCATCACTTTTCAATCAAATCTTTCATTTGTTAACCACATAACAGAAATCTCTAATAAGGGCTTAAAAATGTTGGGATTTATAACTAGGCTTACTAGAAATTTTAACAATATAAAGTATATTAAACTGTTATATTTTGCCTATGTTAGAAGTCAACTTGAGTACAATTCTCCCGTCTGGAATCCACATTATAGTATATATGTTCAAGCTATTGAAAAAATTCAAAACAAATTCTTACGTTTTCTAAATTTTAAAATGGGTATTCCAGCTAATATGTTGAACTACAACACTATTTTAAATGATTTGAATATGCTCAAATTGTCCGACAGAAGAATTTTCTCTGACTTGGTATTTCTATATAAAATTCTAAATGATTTAGTTGATAGTCCGGTATTGCTAGAATTGATAAGCTTCCGGATTCCACAACGTAATACTAGAAGTCAAGATTTATTTCAGTGTAGAAATTCTGGAACTAACTACCATATGTATTCTTCTTTGCCCAGAATACTAATGGAGGGAAACAATTATACCAAGTCAGTGGACATCTTCAATGTATGTTTAAACAAATATAAAATATTGTTACTGAGACAGTTCAGTTATGTACATTGAATGCTTTGTATTTTCTTATTATTCATATGTAATGTAAAAGCCCCGAAAAAGGGCGTTAATCAATAAATAAATAAATAAATAAATAAATAAATAAATAAATAATAATTATGTCCATATACCTACATACAATGAAAGTATCATTATGAATAAGAAAGATAAAAATTTTTTTTTTTAAAAAACATGATATTCAGATCTGGTAACCAAACTTATCCCCGGTATTTCAGACAGGCCATGTCTTTGCTGTGTTGACATTCCCCGCTCATATTTAAGCAGGCTAAATTTTTTTTTTTTTTTTTTTTTACATGAGCTCCACAGAGGAGGCCCTGAGGAAAATAATTTCCCTCAGGGCCTATGTCATCTTTGAGGATGCTGTGTGGAGGGTTTTTTTAAGGAAAGGAAGGAGAGGAGAGTTCTGGGAAGGAAAAGGATTTATGGGGTGGGTAGGAATCTGGGGTTCAGTATGTCCTGGTCATCCGCCTTCAAGACTGAGACAAACCTCACCCCATGAACCCGGGCACCCCTGCTAAATCACCAAACGTAGCGAACCACTTGGGGTGACCTATGGCAGAGGTGTTGGTTATCCAATAAAGGTTCCCGGGGCGGCGGTACCCATTCCCGCCTCCCAAATTCAAATCCTCCCAAAAAATCGGCGGCTTAAGCCTTGATAACCGCAGAATAGATCCTTTTTTAGATGTCGAGGCGCTCACATGCCAAACTTGACAAATACGTAAGTAAATGCATCTAACCGAAATTTACGAAAATTGCATAATTTTATCAGAACGGACTATTACATTCATCGAGCGATGAGGAATATCGAAGTCGTTAATTGATAAATAATCAATCTAAAATAGTCGGGTGAGGGATTTTTAGTTTTAACGTCAGGACAGTTTGTTTTCAGCGATAAGTTAGTTAGTTTCGTGAAAAGTGCACTGACTCCAACAAAATAAATATTATTTGAAATAAATGTACTCACATAATAGCACTCACATATACATAGATATGTAAAAGGATTGGAATAAACAATATTTGTACTGATTATTTTTTAGGTGAAATATATCACCCAGATCAGAATATTTATTTCCGAATCGGGGAATTTTGGCAAGATAGTGTCCTGGTATTATTAAAATAAAATGCTAATAAATGTCGGCCAGTTCTTTTGGGAATATGGATGTTGATTATTTGAAGCAATTCAGGATAGTCAATTTTGTAATGCAGTATTTTATGTAGCAGTATTAAATCTGTATTTTTCTTCTTTCTGAATGTTTTAATATGGACATTTTATCCAGTAGGTAATTATAATCAATATTTTGTAACGGAATATGCAATTTATACTTTATATACCTTAGGAACTTGTGTTGAATCTTTTCAATGTTGTCGGAATGAATATTGTAAAAGAGAGACCATAACGTAGGGTTATACTCTAGTTGGCATCGTACAAGGGATTTATATAAAATGATGAATGTACCTAAATTTTGAAGTCTTTTGCAGCTCTCAACACAAAACCAATCGCGATCTCTCGATGCGTAGATTTATGTCCCAATGACGATGACCGATGACAAGCGTAAATTTACCATTCGTGTATGCAGTACTTTTGTTTTTCAGAGAAAAAAATAATTACATTCTTCTGTCAAAGTCATAGATAATACATTAATATTGGTGACATCTAGGCTTCCGACCTAAACACGGATTATGTTCCAAACAGTGCTAAGCTCGACATTCCAACCAAACTGGACTTAAAATCAACTGACATACCGGGCCTTATGTTTTAAACCAACACTGAACTCAACAATGACTTTGGCCTTTTTAGAAAATGGTCGCTTCCTCTTTTTCTTCTTCTGGAGCATCAAATTCTGGAGTATCATGATGAGATATAATATAGTTAGTTCTTTAGAAAGGGTTTTAAAACGTGCCATGGTTTAGATTACACTAATGATACTGTTAATGCCGCTGAAAGAAACAAATAAAATTAACTTGTAACGTAATAATGTGACAGATCATAGTTCTGAAATAAATCCTTCAGAAACAACGAAAATTTAATCAGAAACTTGTTTTAATAAGTATTACGCTAATAAACTTCGCCAAAATCTAAAACAGAGGAAACCACACGTGTAACGAAATTGAAAGTATTTATTATTATTATTTTTAAGCAACATGGCCATATTGGCCATGTCAAAATTCTAATGAAATTCACCTCTTCTTTATTAAAAATTTTCTTCATTTATATAAATAATGATGACAACAAAAATTATTATAAAAAAATTGGGCAATGAGTAACATCTAATATTATAATATCTACTTTATACGTGATGGCTACTAATAAAAGTCATTTTAACTTTACAAACATGATACTTTCGACTCAAAAATGGTTGTTAATAAATATAATAAATTTAAAATCCATTTATTAATAGAAGGATAAGGTTTAATATAAGCTAACGTACACACGATGTGACTTTTGATACAAACAGTTAAAAAAATTGGTTTCAGGTGACTAATGATCATCTGCAAGAAGGATTTCAGAAATTTTAAAGTATTTTATCATTTTTGACAGAAGTTAGGTAAATTGAGGTTCGTATTCCCTAAGGAAGGGCACACGGACACGCTAACCACATATTTCTACCGATTCAGAGAAATTAAAGAAGTTACTCATAATAAAACCAAAAAAACTGTTGATTTGAACCCGCGATCTCCGGATTGCTAGTTGAAATCTTTGCCTCTAGACCGCGAAGGTTGTCGTAAATACATTAAACTATCTACCGAAGTGAATGCAGATACACCGGACACCGCGTGTAAGGTTGAGCAATTATTATTATAATTTTTATTGGCAAATTCAGTGTCGGTTAGTGGTTAGTGGGGACAGTGTCCACAGTCCCCACTAGTTATACCCGAAACCCACTAAAATAAATAACAGTCGATGATTTTTCTTCAACAAAATTAATGAATGCTTAAAATATAAAAGCTATTAACATTATTTGCAGACATAAAATACCAAATAATTATTTCGACGACCATTCAGTCCTGCCAGCGGACAGCCGACCAGCGCACGAACCATCAGAGTCCATTTCTCAGTGGGCAGAACCTACCGCGCACTTGGGGACAATCCTTGTTGTCCCTTTAAGGGCCCGCAACCCGGATTTGTACCGATTTATTACATATTTCCCTTAAACACGGTAAGTTTTAAAGCTCATAAAAATATATGTTATTCTTGAAGTTAATATCTAGACTTTGCCTGCGTCGAAACGCAAATTATATAAAATTCCCTCGATAGAAAAAAATCGCAAAGTATGCTCCAAAAATTATTATTAACACGCTTGTTTCAGTTATTTTACAAGTTATATGTATGAAAAAATTCACAGTGTTTCTTTAAATGCTGTTAAAGATAATGCCTGCAAGATTTTTGCTCTATTTTAAACGAGTCGTGTTTTATTAAACATTTTCGCAATTTTTGCATCGATTTTGTCGCTGTAAATGTTAGCGCTCTCCTCTGACATTAGTAATTTCTTATCTCTCCATCTTCTTCTTTTCGGGCCCGGTTGCAGAGTCTTAAGCATTTTGGTTCATTATTTGCGTTTCTTTCCTAATCGTAGGTAGAACAAGAACCACGCATGCGCACTTGTACGTGTATTTCAAACACCGCGAGGATGGTCCATTGAAAGTGATTTAGAATTACTGACATAAATTCAAGTAATTGTAATTCTTCAGAGGGGGACATCTAGGTCTGCGAGCCAGTCTAGGGCCTCAGGCGTTGCCCTGTGGACCTCATCAATCCCGCCGGAGAATGAATGGAGCGGGCATTCGTTGACCACATGTTCGGTGGTCTGCACCGCACCGCATTCACATGTCGCCGACTCTTTAAGGCCCCATCTATGTATCATGTGAGCACAACGGCTATGGGAGCACCTTATCCTATTGATGGCAGTCCAGAGTTTGCGAGGCAATGAGAACCCAGGCTGTCTCTCAGTGGGGTCTTGCACGAGAGTTTTTGACGTTGGCTGATTGCCACTCAAGCTTCCACCTATCTTCTGGGGTGAGAGGTGTTCGAAGGAGTCTTTCTCCTTCCGTCCAGAAGGGTTTTCGAGACTTTAAGCGGCATGCCGGGTGAGAAACGACATCATCGTGCAAGGGTATTTCGCTTTTTTGCAGCGCCTTCTTGTATTCCCTCAGTGTTGCAATCTCTCGCCTGATATTTGGCGGGGTTATATTTGCAAGTACGAGGAGCCAAGGAAGAGGAGTCGATTTTTTTAGGTTCCGCTGATGGTTCGCATTGTGGCATTAAGCTGAACGTCGACCATGGAAGTGTGGGCGCTTCTGGCCAATACTGGAGCACAGTATTCAGCTGCTGAGAAAACCAGGGCAATGGATGCCGTTCTGAACGTGTTGGCGTCGCATCCCCAGCTAGTACCAGTCAGCTTATTCACTAAGTTTAGTCTTGTCCTGGTTTTTTTGCCCACTGTTTCCATGTGTTTCCGGTAATTCAGGCTCCTGTCCAAAGTTACTCCAAGATAGTGGGGATGGGGGTCATGGTAAATATTTTTTCCATCAAACTGAACACAGAGTTTTGCGTTTGCCTGTGAATTACTGAGATGGAAAGCTGTCACAACTGTTTTCGACCCATTTGGCTTTAGTCGCCAATTGAGGAAAAATTCTTCCATAGCCTTGAGGTCAGAATTAAGGATCAGTAATTGTAATTGTAATCAAGTAATAATAAGTAATTCTAAATCACTTTATACAGCACGTGTACGACATTGGATATTTGAAAGGGGACGAGCGTACTTCAAAGACTACAGGAGTTCTTTACACTACATTTTAATCATTAATTTTTGTATTTCAAAATTTTTAATTCTATTTTTATTTCTATTTTTTTTAAATATTATTATTTTTTCTGTCTCTTAATTTTTCAAACTAATTTTATTTATATTTTAATTTCTTATATTTGTATAGAATACAATCATGAGTTCTTAACACTAAATCTTATTATTAGTTTCTGTATATCAAAATTTTAATTAACATTTTTATTTCTATTTTTCTTCAAAACATGTTTTTTCTGTATTTTTCACTTACCTTTATGTATTTCTTTGTTTGTTTATTATCTTTTTCAATAGAATAGTATTTTTTAAATCCTATATAAAATATTAAATGTATGACTACCACAACACGGGCATTAGCCTAGTGTGGTAGCCAAAAAAAAAAACAAAAATCTGTAACAAATAAAATTTTATGAAATAAAAAATAAAAAAATTCCCTAGTGACTAAAAACTGAACCGAGAGAACCGTTTGATTATTGTAAAAAGTTCGGTGATAATCTTGCAAGACAAAGCGTTATTTTTATTATTCGGTATTATAAGTTATATATACAGTTTGACATTTTTATAAATGTTGTGAGTCGACATCTGTAATGTCCGTCTGAGCCAGTTGTGTGTCCGAGCCAATTCAGATGCGGACTTACAGATGTGGAAGACAAAGTATATTAGTGGGTAGTACACTAAATGAAGAGCATAACAGTATTCTGTACTAGTATTTATTAGGGAGCTGCCTTAAGCCAAAAGAGGACAAATCTCGCACGCATCGCCTTATAAAGATTCACGCAAGCATGCTATCTCGCTTGCACTCATACAATTCACACAGACATTACAACATCTGATTAGGATGACTTGACCATAATTTTTTTTTGTTTTGGTAAGATTAGGGTAGATACATTAGGTTCATGTAAAAATGTTAGTCCCCACTTTCAAAGAAGTGCTCGAGCCGGCACTAGGTAAATTCATGTTCATGTACAAATGTCGTGAATGCCTTTGAACTGTCCTTTCATCAGTGATCAATTAATTAATTGACCATTGATCCATTCTGATGTAACGCTAATTATTCTGGAACAAGCTCTGCACCCACATCGTTCCCATCATCCGTGTTACAATGCTCGTACGGAACCTGTCCATTGAGGTCTAGGTATCTATCAGACGCATTGGATATGTGGCTCCAGACCAGAGGTGATCACCAAAATCTACAGCAGGGTGTATTTGCTATTTGTGCGGGGTCATCCTACTGCAATTATTGCACTATCGTTGCATCTGGGGACTCTACATTACTCCCGGCCTCAGATTAGCTAATTTAACTTTGGCTTAAATCTAATCCCCGCACAATGCTCTAAATTATATTATTGCTGGCCAGAACTAATTATCAATTAATAAGAATTTATTTTTATTTTTAACTTATTGAGTAAAACCTCAAATTTTAATATTTAATTAAATGAAGACAATATTAGCGAAACTCAATCAAAAATCTGAAAACAGAAAAATCAGTAAAAGATACGGTCACATCTAGGATTCGAACCCAGGACGTGCCGGGGCGCAGCAATACCAACTGAGCTAATGGGTCCTTATCCGATTTGGTCGTACTTAACTGTACCTATCATACTTCTATTAAGAACTGCCGAGCGATTTTATATCGTTTGTGGGATCGTCATTAGATAATGAACGTTGTCTCCTGTTAGATTTGTGTGATTTTTTAAAATATTTGCTATGACATATTTCAGTATGGATTGTTTTAAACATGAATTCCTACAAGTATGCATGATTATTTATTCATTTAATGTACGCTGTACATAGAAAAAGCAAATAAGAGCCTTAAAATCACACAAATCAGACAGGAGTGACCAGCTTAGATATGGGGGCCCCATCTAAGCCAGAGTTAATTTAGCCTCTCAAAAACTGGGCATACTCTACAGGGCCCGAAGATACTTTAATAGTATACAACTGCTAACGCTGTATAAATCCCTGTACAAGCCCCACGGTTGAATTTGGCAGCCAACTCTCGTCTGGAGCCCAAAAAAAACTTATAAAAACCCTTGACTCTGTACAGAAACGGGCGGTTCGTCTGATAGATTCTCCTAATTTAGCAGACGGATTGCAATATTTAGAGCACAGGCGTCGGGTGGAAATGCTACCCTTGCTCTACCGGTATTTCAATGTAAAATGCTCCGAGGAACTAGTGTCATTGATCCCTTTGGCTTTGGCTTTGTGCACAGTCGGGAAACACGCCAAACGCGTGCCCAACAATATGTACACGGTTGAAATCTGTCACATGAGAACGGGTCATTCTTGTGTTCAACAGCTCGGCTGTGGAATGATTTGCCGGCCTCTGTGTTTCCTCCTTCCTACAACATGGGTCTCTTCAAGACCAATGTTCATTCCATCCTCTTCTCAAAAAGACCCTCCACACAGCATCCCAGATGACATAGGCCCTGAGGGAAATCATTTTCCTCAGGGTCTCCTGTGTCGAGTTAATTTAAAAAAAAAAAAAACATATTACCATCATAATAAGCGGAATACGTTGCTTGTACAGTTGTGCACTGATGTAAGACTTGGTTGGTGGAGTACCTATTGAACCTTTGAGGTCTATGTAGGAACTCATATCTTTTGACCACTGGACTAACTAACATATTCAATTTGTTAGGCCACACGAGGAAATTGTCACTGGGATTTTGATAGGATCTGCATGAATGATTTTATGGTTCAATATTGGTTGCCTCACGGTGAATAGTTACGGACGTAATATCGGTTATTACAAGCTGCCCGACCTTACTACGACAAAGTTCTACGTAATATTGTGAAGCAATATTAACACTGCACTTTTTGTGCATTTTACTTTAACAAAAACACATCAACAACTAAATAATCGTGGGGTAGGCAGAGAGGAAGAAATGCCACACAATTCTACTACTTTGTTATTCACTCTCTCATTTTTCAACTTGAAACTAATTTTCTCAAAAAATTTAATACGAGTAAAAGAAATCAATTTCTAAATGAACTTTTTTGATGTGTGTAACGTCGCCGTGTGATTATTATCTGTCTTACGAGTATATTATCCACTTGTAATTTGATCTGTGTGTAAACCTTCATTTGTAATTTTCCGAGTAATTTATTCGCTTATCAAATCAAAGTACACTATCGTCGCCGGCGTCGCCTCAGTTCTTAATTTTCCAAACGACCATTTTAGTTTTTGTTCAATCTCCACTTTAAAACTAAAAATAAAGTATAAAAAAGGATTGTTAATCACCCAATTAAGAATTATTAAAACTAAATAAACCTTTGCCTTTACGGAAATAGCTTTATCTTATACACCTATGATGATGTTTCATTGAAATAATGAAAGAAAACCTTCACCTCTTCGTCGCTTATCCACTTTCAATTTGATCTGTGTAATTTCATTTGTAATTTTCCGAGTAATTTAATCGCTTACCAAATCAAATTACACTATCGTCGCGCGTCGCCTTAGTTCTTAATTGTCCAAACGACCATTTGAAAATTTTACAGGAGGAGAAGGTTTTCTTTCATTATTTCAATGAAACATTATGATAGGTGTTTAAATAAAGCTATTTCCGTAAAGGCAAAGGTCTCATTTGTTTAACTAATTCTTGGTTAAGTGATTAACTATAATCTTTTATACTTTATTTTTAGTTTTAAAGTGGAGATTGAACAAAAACTAAAATGGTCGATTAGACAATTAAGAACTGAGGCGACGTCTTGTCAAATTTTTAAATGGTCGTTTGGACATTTATTTTATTTTATTTATTTATAAATTTTCAACGCCCTGATGGGCTTTTACATGACAAGTTTATAATACAGAGACAGTTTTTTTTAATAAAAAAGATAAACTATAAAAATATAACTAGTAGGTAAACATCATACAGATAAATTTAGGAATGATAGTGCATTACAATAAAAGAGAAAGTTTCTAAGTTGTAAATGACATAGAAATAAACGAGTAGGTATGTTAGTAATTACAAAATTTACAAGTGACTGATTAAATGTCATGAATAATACATGACAATAATACGACAATAATAAGAACTAAGGCGACGTAAATGCCTATAATTTTGGTTTTATTGTGCCAAAATAGCCCTTTTTTCCTTAAAAACGTCTCCACAGAGTGAATTTGCAAAGATTGAAGATTTTATTCGCTTAACTCACTGATTTAATAAAAACCTTCGAAAACCTACCTTTTTTTGGTAAGTTTTTTTTTACATAATCTCCACACAGGAGGCTCTGAAGAAAACAATTTCCCTCGGGGGCTACGCCATCTTTGGGGACGCTGTATAGAGGGTCCTTTTAGGGAAAGGAAGGAGAGGTAGTACTGGGAAGGAAAAAGTGTCAGGGGTGGACCGGAATCTATGGGTCTATGTGTCAAGGAATGTTTGACGTATAAATCCATCCATCTCAACCAGTCTCTCCCGATTCTGGCCGCCAGGCAGTTGGAGGGCAAACGCATGTATCGCAAGGATCTTGACAAACAGCCGGCGTTGTTCAGCGGTAAGGCTCTTGACTCGCACACCGAAGGTCGCGGGATCGAATCCCGGCGTGGAAAATAAATTTTATTTGATTAATTTGTGTTATTTCACAATTTATTCATTAAAAATAATATATAGTATATTTGCGACACGTTCCAGAGTGGAAGATACTCTCAATATCGCCATGGTGTAAGACCACCATTGAAAATTGAAACGTTTCTTGAAATGGCATTAGCCGTGTTTGGTGACCAGGTCTGAATAGCCAGGTACTTCCCCACCTTCCTCTTCCCTATCTCCTTCCCCTCCCCACTACCTTCAGCCTCACAACATACCCCAATTGGGGATTCCATAGTCTCACTGGCTTCAGACGGGAGCAGTTGGGATTCTAGCGCTTTATTCTTTAAAAAAAAAAGAAACCTCACCCTGTGATCACGGGCACCCCTGCTAAGTCACCAAATGTAGCTAATATTTGTGAAGACCTATTGCAGGGTATTGGTTATCCAATAAATGGCGGTGATACCCATACCCAATACCCACCGCCCAAATAAGAAGAAATCTTCATTTTAACACAATTAAAAATTGAAACAACAATTTTTTTTCTTATACTTTTGAATGTAGCTATAACTTTGTTGTTATCCATTATAGATAATTGAAATAATTTAACTTTGTTTTAACCAATTTTATATTTGAGTAAAGCCGACCGGTTTCAGACGACCCTACCCACCCACTCTTCATTAATACCTAGCAACTGCTCCACCCCTACCATAATAATACATTGTTCCCATCCATATTTCATAACTGTCAAATAAGTATACGTTTACCCTGAAGAAGGAACGGTCGTTCTGATACCGGTCGGCTTTACTTTAAATATAAAAGTGGTTCAAACAAAGTTAAATTGTTTCATTTATTTTTTTTCTTCTTTATTCATTGCATTGATGGTTACATCTTTTGTGAATTTTTCGACCACCACGCCCGTGCTGTGGTAGTGGATTACATTGTTTTGTAATCAATTTTTGGAAACAGCGCTTAGAACTCATTTAAAGTAGTCCTTAAATTGTTTGTCAGGAATCGGTTGCAACGTTGTGGTTAATGTTGCAACGTTACCTTTCAATAACCTGTCGTAGTTTCGAAGTAAATGGTTTGGAAATATTGAGTAATATTGAGCTCATATTATTACCTTGATTCGGATGGGTAAATAGAAGCTGACATTTCAACTGATTAAATTGGAAAGCGACAGATTAGATTTGCATGCTAAATCGCACATAAAGCATTTGTGATGGTACTAGGGAAGGCTGAAAAGTGATGCACAAGTAATGTCTTGTAAAATACGAACAAAAACATTAGCAAGATCGGGCCAAAAGAACATTATAGTAAGATTTTTAAGCTTCAAAATCACATATTTAATTTTCAACATATTACCGTTAAGGCTAACGCATTTCTCCCAACGTGTAATAAGTTTTTTCATTACGTAACTGAAAAATTATTTCGACATTTCTCGAATCCAGGACTTGACAGCTGCCTTCACCTCATCGTCCGAGGTATTAATTACCCTTGAGGTGTATCTTGAGTACAGAAAAAATGAAAATCGCAAGGTGGAAGATCGGGGGAGTGAGATGGGTGCGGAATCGGTTTAAACTTCCGGCTTTGCAGAGGCTTTAATCAACGATATTTGCTCTCGTCTGTGAAACGGCGTGTTACCCGTCGTCCACAGATTTTACGGTATCCTAATCGTTCAACAATGAAACTGACACGTTCCTTGGATATTGTAAAATGGTTTGTGATACGCTTTTGAGTGATTCGCCGGTCATTTTGAATGAAATCGTAGACGAGTTTGGATTGTTTTTCGTCTGAATCAATGATCGGACGTCCGCTGCGTGTTTCATCAACAATTATTGCTTTTCCGGGGTCGCAATCATGACATTTTATTACCCATCCATTTACAATAGACTTATCAACCGCATCGTAAACATAAACATCTTTTAAACGACGATCAATCTCATTAGGAGTCACTTTTTCAGCAGTTTTTTTTTTTTTTTACGTTAACTCTACGCAGGAGGCCCTGAGGAAAATAATTTCCCTCAGGGCCTATGTCATCTGGGATGCTGTGTGGAGGGTCTTTTTGAGGAGAGGAAGGAATGAACATTGGTCTTGAAGAGACCCATGTTGTAGGAAGGAGGAAACACAGAGGCCGGCAAATCATTCCACAGCCGAGCTGTTGAACACAAGAATGAGTCGAAGAAACGACCCGTTCTCATGTGGCAAATGCCAACCGTGTACAAATGTTGGGCACGCGTTTGGCGTATTTCCCGACTATGCACCGGTGCCGAAGGGATCAATGATGCTAGTTCCTCGGAGCATCTTCCATTGTAATACCGGTAGAACAAGGATAGCATTCCCACCCGACGCCTGTGCTCTAAAGATTGCAATCCGTCTGTTAAGATGGGAGAATCTATCAAACGGACCGCCCGTTTCTGCACAGAGTCGAGGGTATTTTTCAGGTATTTTGGAGCTCCAGACCAGAGGTGGCTGCCAAATTCAACCGTGGGGCGCACTTGTGATTTGTACAGGGTTAGCAGTTGTATACTATTAAAGTATCTGCGGGCCCTGTACAGTACGCCCAGCAGTTAAAAATTACGCAAGTGAAATAGGCCCGAAGGGGAATTATTTAATTCAGGGTATTGGCATTGCCTTTTGGCGACTTGCGTAATACAGATCCTAAGAAATGATTTTTGGCGTATGTTTAATTGAACAAAATTATTATTAATATGCTAATACATAATACCTATAATTTTTTCTTTTTTTTTATAAAATTGTTATAGGTATTTACTTTTTATTATTTTCCAACTGATTCAAAGTGTTTTTTTTTTCTAAAATAATTCATAGTCATAATTCATAACATAACTGTCCTTAAAATATATATATTTCGCGTTTTAAAGCAAACTTACTTAATACTAACTATTATCTCACTACTACAATTTTTAAAGTGCTTATGAAGCGTCTCCTTTTTCGTAAATATTTACTAACTTTTTATTCGAAAACCCATTTCACAAAATAATTTTGAATTTGGCAGTCACCTCTGGTCTGAAGCCCCAAAACATCTGAAAAAATCCCTGACTCTTTGTAGAAACGTGCGGTCCGTTTGATAGATTCCCCTATCTTAACAAGCGAATTGCAATCTCTAGCCCAGGCGTCAGGTAGTATGCTGTCCTTGTTCTACCGGTATTACGATGGAAGATGCTCCGAGGAATTATGTAATGTGATTGATCCCCTCGGCACCGGTGCATAGTTGGGGAACACGCCGAACGCGCGCCCATCGTACAAATGCGTTGCTATTTTTCACATGAGAGAGAGGCTGTGGAATGATTAGCCGGCCTCTTTGTTTCTTTCCTCCTGTGTGTTCCTTCCCTTACGTGTCTTAAGACCCATATTCACGCCTTCCTCTGGTTAAAAAGACTCTGCATAGATCGTCAGGGCCTACGTCCTCCGTGAAGATCTTC
This sequence comes from Limnephilus marmoratus, assembly GCA_917880885.1. Classification (NCBI taxonomy): domain Eukaryota; kingdom Metazoa; phylum Arthropoda; class Insecta; order Trichoptera; family Limnephilidae; genus Limnephilus; species Limnephilus marmoratus. Next base: position 14,019,422 of record OU862931.1, on the reverse strand, counting down.
ATCAAAGATGACGTAGGCCCTCAGAGAAATTATTTTCCTCAGGGCCTCCTGTATGAAGTTAAATTTAAAAAAATGCAGGCCAAACTTATGTTATTGATCTTAACTGTGTTTTGAACCATAACCTTCGGTTTGCAAGCTAGGGCCGCTCGCGGCTTTAGCCGCTCCGGGCTCTGCCGCAATAATCTTCAACCGGATTAAACGATTTCAAAGACATCTCGCGGCGATCGTTAAAAACTTCGGCAGAACTTACCGTCACCAATCAGAAATAAGAAAAGTTATCTATATGAAAAAACCTGTCAAAAATTTCTCCCTTCTCATGTGGAAAAACAAAAGTAGCAAACTTTTTTCATTTTCGAACGTTGCGGAAGCAATTTGAAAAGTTTTGATAACCGGTGGATGCCATCGGATTGTGCCACATAATACTACCTTTGCCATAGATGTACCATCTCACTCTTATCCTGAAGGTATAACTCACGTTTAGCAACAGACGCATTTTTCTCTGTAAAATTCTTTCATGTCTTTCAAGTTAAAATAAAAAATGTCACATCCTTATGGAAAGATATTTTACGTCCAAATTTAAGATTAAACATTCAACTTATTTTTTCAGTACAGCAGGTACGCATAATATTAAGTGATGTAGTAGGTAATGCAGCAATACAAATATGATATAAAATTAAATTTAACCAAACTATCTCTTCTTCTTTTTTGTTATATTACTTATTCTATTATTTATTTTATACATGCAAATAAAATAAAATAATAATAACAAGTTATTTATTAAATGCTTCCGATTTTATATCCGGGTTAAATCTTCCCCACAGGAAAAACTAAACCCTTTCACACACTTTTCCATAAATGATCATCTAGTCAATTGACGCTATGCAAGTGCACTATATAAGTATAATAAATACAAAATAATACAAGAATAACACGCCAAACTACCAGAGACCAAATGGGAAAGTATTCACCGACTCCATATATTTTCATATCAGAGGGTTCGGCTTGGTGGAACTCCTAATTGGACCTATAAAGCCTACTGATCCCTCAATATAAATATTTAAAAAATCTTTTGTAATCCTACATGTATAATATGACTGATTTTTGCAATTTTTAAATACAAATTTTTGACAAATCTAATAAGCCTAAATATAAATCTAATACGCAATTTTAAATGAGGGAGCTAGCTATAATGCCAGTAGGAGGCCAGGTAGCCGAAATAACATATGGTAATATTTTTATAGTCTGAGAATGCCAATTTCTTTTATCTTATTTCCTAAATCTGTATATTTTCTATTTTTTTTAATATTACAGGAATTTGGAATAGCGACATCAATGATATAAGTATTTTTTTTAATTTGGTCATGTAATAATATATCAGGTCTATTATGACTAATTGTTATGTCTGTTAGTATAGTTTTATCATAATGTATTTTATAAAATTAATTTTCTAAAATTGAATTTGGTTCGTATTCATAATATGGTACTATATTACGGCAGTCAATCAAGTTATGTTTAATTACCAAACTTTGGTGAATTATTTTTAAAAGCTGATTGTGCCTAAATGTATACTCGGATGGCGCTAATACAGAACATCCCGATATAATATGTTCTATGGTTTCCGGAAAAGCCAAACATTTTCTACCTAATTCATCAATTTGATTTGTATCTTTACATGCTTCCTATATTTTGTAGTATTAATGACTCTATCTTGAATGGCAAGCATAAATCCTTCTATTTCTGCGCTCAACTCTCCAATACTCAACAATATGTTTGACGAAAGTTTGTCAACATACGTTTGGTTGAGGTAATTGAAGTGTTTTGCGTGAATCATTTTATTTGACCAGGAACCTAATAATTCCTGGTTAGTTTTCATAAGAATGTTGGAAATCTCGTCATTTAAATTTAAAGGTGCAATGTTTCTATCTGCCTAGCAAATTATTTTGTGCATTTCTGAGCTTTTAGCTTTCCTATTGGAAAAAATTTCTTAGCATTTCTATCTGATCGTGTTTCAATATTAATATTTATTAATTCAAAATTTTTTTTTTACTACTTTATTGTCATTTTTTATTGTTTGTTCTAAAAATAAAAAAAGAACAAACTGCGGTTTAAATGAGTTTTTCCGCCATTTTAACACGAGTTTTGATCTAAAAAAAGGTATAAAACAAATTTAAAATGAAAATAAGACCATTTTTAATTCTTTATTATAAGCACCCGCTAAACTCCCACAGCAATTTGTCAGCAGGAAATTTAACAATGTTAATATAAAGCACATACGAGTATGTAGTAAGAAACCAAAACATGGAAAATAGATAGAAAAGTACATTTCAAGTCACCACGGTAAAAAGACAAATACATAGACATATTATTGATATAAAACGTGCAACATACTAATAGGCATACACACACAAAAGCACTGAACTCCACTTAAAACATACTCGTAGGCATATTATTTATACATAAGATTACAAGTATGCGATCAATTGGTACCAATTTTTTGGAGGAACGACTTTTGAGATGGTATGGGCACATAAGACGGAGACCATCAGACCACACAGTGAGGCAGGCAATGTCTATGGAGCTTCATCGACAGTCATCCAGAGAAAGACCGAAGAACTCCTGGATGACTCAATGCTCCAAAATTCTTCAGAGAAACGGCCTGGATGAAGGCGATACTCGGAACAGAAGAAATTACAACCTGAGAACGAGAAGAGCCGACCCCAACAGCTTACCTAGGCAATGAGTTGGGACAGCGCAATGAAGAAGAAGATCAATTGGTACTAAGGTATGGAAAAAGCTTGCACATTATTAATATTATCAAATACGTGGGAAACACGTACAACAAAGTACAGTTCCCAAAGTACAACAGACTTGTTTTAAGTGAATACTGCATAAGAATTCCAACTGCCGGAAGCCAAAGCAGTGGGACTATGTGGTCCCTAAATATGGGGAAATTATGAAGTTGGAGGAAATCGAGAGGGTGAAATAATGGCTGACATTTTGTACTTTCTTATTAAACTTAAATTATTTTTGGAACGTCGTTAGAAATGTAAGATCAGAATAGTTATGTAGGGACTTCCCGACACTTCTTTTTCCCACTCCCCTCAGCATTCCAACATACCTTAAATATATTTATAATATAGTCTCACCGGTTTTGGGCAATGGAGACTGTCATAATAATCTATATAGACACCTATTTGGTTTGAATGAAAATTCTGAGTTATTTATTTTTATATCGCGTTACGTAAAGGCGACCAAACGTCCTTATTCAAGTTCATTCAAGCGTAGTCAAGATACACTTATCCTCAGTTCGTAGAACCCTCGCGTTCCAAGGAGCACCGGTGAACCGAGGAGTCCTTAGAAAACTGAGCTCATCTGGAGAGCTACCGATGATAAATTCCATGTTGTTCTTCTATAAAACGCGGCACGTGTTGTTTGTTTGTTGTTGTTTACTCCAAGGTAAAAAGACCAAATCGCATTTCTCACAAATATCACCGGTCAAAAGCAGTATAATTTCCTATCCATTTTATATTTCGTAAACGAAGTGCGTATTTTGGTTACAGTGAATTGTTTTCTGTATAGACTACATTTTTAAAATAAGTTCACAGAACCAGTGGATTTTACCTACATGGTAACCGGATAAATCATAATACGATATTGTTATACACGGCGTAATAACCAAATAATTTAATCACGAAAATATTTAACGATTAAAAAACATTAATACCACCGGTTCTCAAACATCATTGTAGTTCTGCCCTCATGAACTATTTTGTAATATTATAAAACATGAATTTAGTGTATATTCGAATCACATGAACACGTCATGAATCATACGAAGCGGGGATTAGTGTTAAAAGCAAACAACAGAAAGCGAATATACCTCCTATGAATTCAATATATTATTAAATATAATGATTACATTTCAATAACAAAAACAATGTTTTCAAGATATTTTTTTGTTAACTCCCAAGCTTGAAACAATATTATTTAACCAATAAAATCTGCATAATAATATAATCACTTAATTTTTGGTGCCGAAACAATAAACGCAGATCCGTCAGGCATTTTTTTTTAACATGAGCTCCACACAGGAGGCCCTGATTTCCCTCAGGCCTATGTCATCTTTGGGGATGTTGTGTAGAGGGTTTTTTTAAGGACAGAAGGAGAGGAGAGTTCTGGGAAGGAAAAGGGTTTAAGGGGTGGGTAGGAATCTGGGGTTCAGTGTGTCCTGGTCATCCTCCTCCACTAATTAAATCAAATCTCCAATTCAACATCATCACTCATCATCGCTATTGGCTCTACAACCCCTGGTGGGTCTTGGCCTCCTCAAGAGTCTTCCTCCACTCATCTCGGTTTTGTGCCAGCTCTCTCCAGTTTAGAAGATATGTATGATTTCCAAGATAGATATGTCTTTGAGGACGTTGTCGCTCCATCTTAATCTTGGTCTTCCCAGGCTCCTTCGCCCTATTGGTCTTGAGCTCAGCAGGGACTTTGGTGCTTGATGCTCGGTTATTCTCTCCACATGGCCCAGTCACCTAAGTCTTCCCACTTTTATAAATTTTGCGACGTTTAGCTCCTTAAACAAAGTATTGAGCTCATTGTTGTAATGCCTGCGCCAAAATCCATTTTCTAGAACCGGTCCGAAGATATGCCTCAAAATTTTCCTTTCAAAAACATCCAGTGCTCGCTGATTCCTCTTAGTTAGTACTCAAGTCTCAGCTGCGTATGTTAGTACTGGTCTGAATTGTTTTGTACTTTAATATCTTGGTGTTTCTGGACAGCAGTCTGGATTTTATTTGGTTTTGTAGGCGGTAATAACATCGATTTGCGTTCACTATGCGCTTCTGGATCTCCTCTGTGGTATTATTCTCGTTTGTTAATCCAGTCCATATATTGCACACGGTATGTTGTGTACGACTACAAACAGTGGATGAATATTTATTAGAATGCGATGTGATTGGAATCAAACCAATTCTACCCTTCAATTAAATGTCTCGTTGTAAAATAAAATACGAACCCAGATGAGATGGCTTGAACCTGTAGGTAACTACTAATAATATGATATAATCAACTGTTTGGACCAGGACTTCATTTTTTATATAACAGCACAAGAGCCCCCCAGAGAATAGTTTGGGATTCGCTGACTTGTAGCATCAAAACACACATCCGTTTATTACTCCAACTACGTAGTCATTTAATTGAATAGGAAAACATTATTAGTACAATCGTTATTATTCCTAGTTGTATAATTAAATGCTAATAACTGTGTAATTCCTGTATTTAGGCAAAATGGTTGTGTGTTATTTTCATAATGTAACGTATTATTATCTGGTACGTGGGTTATTATTAATTATAAATTATTGTGGAATTTATTCAATTTAGTGTAATATTCATTGCTTTGACAATTATTTTCATTTTGCGAGTAAATGCGTACTTGTATTTTGGTGTGACCTCTATTGCTTTCAAACAAAGCGTCCTTTATTTTTTCATCTCTTTATGTTGTAAATCTTATTGTAATTCCTCCATCTGGTTATCAGGTACCTGGTTTACACTTTTCAATAGTACTAACTTACCTACTTATCTCATACACTGTAAATCCGAATACATTATTTGTTACCAGATTAATTCAATAAATCCGAATATAATATATGCCACCAGGTTACTTTTTCTACATTGTCACAAAAAATATATGTGTGCATACATATATTTCTTCATAACACAACTTAGTTTCCGAGAAAAATGAAATTTTTTTGTCATTTTTTTTTGTTATGTAATTATGTACATTCCTTAAGGAATAATATAAACTAAACCTGTCAAATTGTCTGTTCTGGAATGGAAAACTTTCCTAGTTGGACAGGTAAAGCTTTCTAATATGTAATTTGTATGTTCTTTTGTATTTATCAATAATAAATAATAAAAATAAAATAAATGTGAAAATGGAGATTTTTTTAAAGAAAGACGAACATTCCGGAGCTTTTTTTTACATCAGCTCTACTTAGGAGGCCCTGAGGAAAATAATTTCCCTCGGGACCTGTGTCATCTTTGGAAATGCTGTATGGAGGGTATTTTTAGGAAAGGAAGGAGAGGGGTATTAGGGGTGGGTAGGAATCTGGGGGACAGTGTGCCCAGTAGAAGGGATGGATTCATACGTCCGTCACTCCAGGACACACAGACCCCCCAGATTCCTACCCACCCCTCCTACTCCCTTTCCAGAAATCCTCTTCTTCTTTTTTTAAGAACCCTCCATACAGTATCCCCTAAGATGACACATGACTAGAGGGAAATAATTTTAGACCTTATTTTATTCTAGACCGCATGACTGAAGTAAAACTTCACTAACTTACATCTCGCCCGACTGTTCGCCTCGCCCGAATACACTTTTCATAACGCTCTCGTCACGCATTCACCAGCTTACTCCCCAAGTCAAGCGTCCGTAAAGAAGTTTTACTTCAAAATAAATCTTCAATTAATTCCCGCATTTTTGATGTTATCTTCTTTGGTGTGATTCCAAAGTTCTGCATGAGTTCTCTCCGAATATTTCGAATGGTTCGAGTCTCAGTTGCGACCGTAACATTTTCTTTACTGAGTTCGTCCATTTCATATTTTCATCGAGAGTTGTTGCCATTATCTTCGTCAACAATTAATCAAATTGATGTTTATTTCAAGAGAAAATTACTAGTTTGTGAATTTCTTGAGAAGTGAGGCAGAATTAATTATTACATTACTTCGAACACTTTCCATTATTCAATCTGTTTAACTACTCAGTGGATATGATTAGGTATACTAAAAATCAACAATACTTGGAGCAGGTGGATGAATTTGTGTATCTGGGTAGTATGTTTACGAGAGATGGGAAGGCTGATAGAGATATTGAAAGAAGGGCGAATGCCGGTAACTCCATTAATGGTGGACTGAATGCCGTTGGCGCTAATAAAAAACTGTCAAAAAAAGCGAAGCTAGCAGTCCGCAATGGAGTCCTGTTACCTACCCTGATGTATGGCAGTGAGGCACGGAACTGGCAGAGGAAGGATGAAAGTAAACTGAATGCTGTTGAAATGAGATCCCTGAGACGTATGTGCGGTAAAACCATGTATGATCGTGTGAGAAATGTGGATATCCGCAAAGAATGTAAGCACAATGAGTAAGATTTAGAAAGGGACCTTCAGATGGGCATGTAGAGCGAATGAACGAAGAAAGTAGTGTAAGAAGAATATACGACGCGAATGTGAATGGTAGAAGAAGTCGGGGACGCCCGAGGAGGACATGGCACGATCAAGTGAATCAGATACTTGAGTCGATGTATGAATGTGAGTGAGACAAAGAGTGTGTGCCAAGACCGAGTTGTTTGGCGGTCCGTCCTCTCTGCCTACCCCTGCGGGGAAACGGCGTGATGGTTAGTTAGTTATAAATCTACAGCAAAAAATTAAATTCTCATACAAAAACTATGTTACCCGAATTACAGCGCCTGTCAGATAAGCACGTTCTAAATCTGAAATATCATGACAGTATTTAGAGCCATTTGTTTAACTAAAGATTACGTTTACCGCCGCGTTAATGCTGTGGTAATGCTACGGCTTAAACTACCAGTTCAGGTTAATCTCGCATTTGACAAACGACTCACTCTTTGTCTGCTGAAATTTCCATAGCAGTCCAAATGAAGTTGTCTAAATTTTGCAGAAAAAAATATTTTTACTGGCGGAGATTTATTTTGAATACTAAATGATACAACAGAGGTTTTGTTTTATTTATTTTTTACATTCGCTCCACACAGAAGGCTCCGAGGAAAAAAAAGCGTTGGGGTCATCTTCGGGAATGCTGTGTGAAATGTCTTTTTAGGGAAATGAAAGAGAGGAAATTCTCGGGAGGAAAAGGCTTGAGGGGTGCGTAGGAATGAGGGTGTCAATGTGTCCAGGGGTGACGAACGTTTTAATGCATCCTTCTAGAGTTCGGCTGGAGTTATCTAGGTTACATTGTCCTCAACCAGTGTCTCCCGATCCGGCCCGCCACGCGATAGGTAGGCAAACGCATTCGCCGCCAAGACCTAGATAAACCTCATCTCGTAGGCACCCCTGCTAAGTCACCGAACATGGCGAACCATTTGGGGCGACCTATGGCAGGGGTGTTGGTTATCTAATTTCGGTTCCCGAGGGGGCTCTACCCATACCCGCCTCCCAAAGTGAGATATAATACCTATTTATGTATAATGATGAAAAGTACTCAAATTAAAGATATAAAAAATTAATTAGTCTAGTTTTTGCACTGATAATTCTTGGTGGAATTCCATTGTATTAGAATTGAAATTAAAACACTTTTGTACTTTCATCCGCTAATTTATATTTCACCAATGGGTGAAATAAATTAGTGGATGAAAGTACCAAAGTGTTTTAATTTCATCCACTAATTTATATTTCACCCATTGGTGAAATATAAATTAGTGGATGAAAGTACAAAAGTGTTTTAATTTCAAATTCTAATGTAAAAATTGATTTAGTTTTTCGTTTTTGATTAGCCTTCGTGGTTAAGACGTTAATATCGTCGACCAAAAATCCAGAGGTCGTTTGTTTCCATCCAGCGTGCTCAAAAAATATATTTGTGTAGGCATTTGTTTCACGTTCGTCAAAACAGATTTGAACAGCATTCAGATTCCGTTGTCTTAATTTGCGTATACGATGAGGAAAATAATTTCCCTCAGGACCGATATCATGAGTTATACCTTTTGTACTAAATGTAAATTTTGTACAATAAATGATTTTGATTTTGATTTTGATCATCTCTAGGGATGCTGTGTGGTGGATCTTTTTGAGGAACGCAAGGATTGAATTTGGGTTTTGATGATTGATATTTCAGAAGGAGGAATTACAGAGGACGACAAGTCATTCCACAGCCAAGCTGTTGAACTCAAGAACGAGTCGCAGAAACAATCCCTTCTTATGTGCGAATGTCAACTGTGCATAAATTTAAAGTATAAAAACAAATGTAAATGTGTAAAGTAGGTTCATTAAAATTTGAGGCACATCAGAAGTGATATCACTCTCTTAAAACATCACCATCCAGAGTTTAAGTCAGAGTTGCTAATTCAGGGAGAGTATTTGTAAAGCGAGGTACTTCCAAACCCACAAATCCGTCCACCTCTTTCCACCCCTCTCTAAAAAAATTCCCTGAATAAGTGAATAAAATTATACCTATCTTGTAATTGTAAATAAAATCTAAACCGTGTTTATCTTTGAAAAACTGACACAATAATGAATTCACGATCCTAACTAATATGCTACGCTACATTTCAACTAGCACTCGGCAGCATTATTTACAATTCAAAGTACCAGATAATATCGTTGCTCCGTAGACTCGGTTCCTAACATAAATAAAAAAGTGACACAGCACGAGCTACCGCTACTGCCTATCCTTCCTGGGAAGTTCTTTCCTCATCTAACGTCTAATGGTCTAATTTAGCCTGGGAATTTAGAATGTGGAAAAACTACTGTTATGGAACTTGAAGATTTTTTACGTGAATACCAGCGCAGACACATGAAAAATCCCAGGATTTCATAATTATTGTAGGATTTTTGAAGCTGAAGCTATTTACATAAAAAAAATATTTGAAGAAAAAAAAACAACTTTATATTCATGTTAATCAAACAAACTTTAAATAAAGTAAATATCATGAACGGGTTAGAGCCGTGGTCGTCAAACTGCGGCCCACGGTGGATGTTTGTGCGGCCCGCACGAATATCTGGCGTTTTCTTTTTAATTTTTTTTTTCAAGTACAATTATACTATCCATTTTTTGCGGCTCGCACAAATATCGGCCGTTTTCTTTTTAAATATATGTTTTTTCATGTTTAATTATACCTACCATACGTTTTTTGCGGCCCGCGCAAATATCTGCCGTTTTCTTTGCAAATATATTTTTTTCATGTATAATAATACAATCTGTTTTTTTTTGCGGCCCGCACAAATATCTGGTTTTCTTTTTAAATATTTTTTTTTCATGTACAATTAATTACATTATCCGTTTTTTTGCGGCCCGGACAAATTATCTGCCGTTTTCTTTTGAAATGTATATTTTTTCATGTACAATTATACTATCCGTTTTATTGCAACCCGCACAAATATCTGCCGTTTTCTTTTTAACTATTTTTTTTCATGTACGAGTACAATTATACTCTCCATTTTTTTGGAGTCGGTGTCAGTCAAGGTAGGTTTGTAACTACATACACAGTTATAGGAGAGTTATGGTTGTGTCGCACAAGCGACTTGACGAGACGAGAGGCGAGAGCGGGGCCGCGGCGGCGAGGGAAGCTGTCAAGGGAGCACGCCGGGCCGGGTACCTTTGCTGACACCGACTCAAAAAATAACAATCGTACCTACATATTGATGATTAGAAAAAGTAAGTTGATTATGAAGTTGTAGAAGAATACGATATTATTTTTTTACTTTTTAGTGCATTTTTTGAAGTCGTTTTTTTTGTTTTGTGAAAATTTTTGTTGATTTTTTGATTTTTTACACTAACTAATTTGTCTGAATATGGGTAGACCTACTAAATGTGCTGCTCATATGAGACTGACATAATTTGACCATTAGGGTGAAATTAAGAGATTCGGCCGAGTTTCGTTAATTTGTCATGGATTCGATAATCAGAACCTAACCAAACTCTCATCAAATTACCCTTGAAGTACATCCTTTCCCATAAAAAAAGAATCATCGAAATCGGTTGGCGTGATATTGAGTTATTCGTCCATTTGTTGCGCACATACTTAATGCAAATATAAGACTTATATGGTTTTCTCATGGATGCCATTCTCGGAACTGGACCAAATTAAAATGGGACCACACGGAAAGCACCAACTTTCAAATAAAAAAAGAATCATCAATATCGGTTCACCCAGTCAAAAGTTCTCAGGGAACAACAAACATTAAAAAAAATACAGTCGAATTAAGAACCTCCTCCTTTTTGAAGTCGTTTAAAAATACACTCCACGGGTGAAAATTTATCTACTAAACTTATTAAACACCTTAAACCAATCGTCACCAATCCACTTGACCAATAAGCATATCGCAGGCAAGTTAAGTGAATACAAATAAGTATTTAAAACAAATTGAAAATGTCTAACATCGACAGCTCAGGATGATAATTATTATAATTAGGACCTTCACAGAATCAGATCTATCTTTTTTTTGAAACGCAATCTGAGTTTGAATCGAAAATGTACAACTTAAATTAGATTCAAATTTTAGTAACTAAAAACCTTTTCAAAACATAAACTCGTTGTAGGTACTTATCTAAGAAGTTGAATCGTGGACTTATTTATACCCGTAAATATTTCGAGAAAAATACTTCTTTTCTTTCCTATTCGTATCATACTTTTCCGTCTTCTTTTGTAAGTATCTCATTGAAAAGAAAAGCTTTTATTGAAAATACAAATTTTAAATCCTACTTCGAAAGAGATCATTTGCGGAATATATTTGTAAATGTTAAATGATTAAATAATTTTTTCAAAGTACATATTGCCTCAAGTTCGGCCACACAGCTCAAAGATGTCTCGCCAGGACGCAGCCTCCCATTTGCCCTCATTGCACTAAGGAACATATACTATCCAAATGTGAAAACAAAGAACAAACTCCAATCTGCAACAACTGCTGTGTCCAAAACAAAAGGTTTGATATGAACTATTCCACCGATCATAGAGTCGATAGCATAAAATGCCTTTACCGGCAAAAAATGCTTCGAATTGCCAAAGAACGCATTGACTACGAATAAATATTGTAAATTTTCATTTCCTCAAACTCTTATCTATAAATTAACAATGAATGATTTTTTATGTAACGCATTAGATAAAAAAATATGTATTGAAGAAAACTTATATCACTCTATAAGAGATTTCTATTTTATTTGCACTGAAAAAAGATTTACTCAATTTCATAAAAATATTAAAAGCGTAAAAATTTTTTTTGAAAAATTAATAATATCTTTAAAAGAAATTTTTTTTTTCCCGGGCTTGATTGGGTTTACAAAGACCTACTCTACTGGCGAAACTAATTACTCCATTCCAGGGTACCAGGTAACAATAATAAGAATAAACAAAAACTCTGATATTGGAATATCTATTTCCAACCAGTATAATGTTCTCAATATTAATGAAGTAATTAATGATTATGATGTTAATATTTTAAATATAAAATTTAAAGACGTAAATAAATTATCGCATTATATTGCTATTTATCCTACACATAAGTCTACAGTACAACAATTTATAGTAGAATCAAAAAACGTTTTATTGAATTTTAGAAATATAGATAATATTATTATACGAGATATGCATTTAAATATTGTAAATGATTATGCTAGTAATGATAAAAATGTGATCAATCAATATATGATCAATAAAAAACCGGAACATTCTTCAACAATCTCTACACATTATAAAATCCGTATTTGTATTACTAACTCTATGTCACACTCTACTTTGAAAATACTCTATATATTTAAAAGAAATCAATATCACATTAATATTTTTACTAAATGGATGACTTCATAGCTAATGAATTAGAAAATAATTTTAAAATACAAGAATATGAGTGTGTATACACCGATTCATGTAATGACATAATCTCAAAGAATCTCAATAATATTTTCATTTTTCATAGTAATATACGAAGTATGGAACGAAATTGGGATGAATTAATTCTAAAATTAAACAATCTAAATAAAAAACCTGACATCATAATATTATCAGAAACTTTTACTAATGACGAATCACCCACCTATCATTTACCAGAATATAATTATGTTACAACCAAAATAAACATCAATAAAAATAGTGGTCTCGTCATATTCATTCACGATAAATTTAGTATTGTCAAAATAACTGAACATCCTATACATCTAGTAAACTGTATTGAAATACAATTAAAACTCGACAAAACAAACTACCACATAATAGCTGTTTACAGAACACACGGTTCGAATATCTCGTCATTTATAAATGAATTTAAACACATACTGTTAAAATTTAGTAATAAACTTTGCTTTATTGCAGGAGACTTCAATTTAAACATTAATGAAAACGTAGAAAATAATTTCAAAAATGAATATATTAATTGTATGACTGAATTTAACTTCATATCGTGCATTAATAAAAATACGAGAGAGATAAAAAATCACACTCCATCTTGTTTAGACCATATATGGACTAACATAAATATTAAAGATATCGACAAAATCAAATCAATTGTTTGGAAAACGAATATAACTGACCACCATGCATGCATTCTTCTCTATGATAACAAAATTAAACATAAAAAATTTAATCTAACAAAGACAAATTCCTACACAAATATGACTATTTTATCCAAAAAACTAAGAAATGAACAATGGAACAACGTGTTAAATAGTTATGATACCGAGACTTGCTCAAAAAACTTTGAAAATATATTGTCTCAACACATAAAAAATTCAACTACTGAAACTACAGTCCGCATTAAATCTAAACTAAGAATTTTAAAGCCTTGGATAACACAAGTACTTATAATATCAATTAGAAACAAAGAAAAACTTTATAAAACAGCATTGAAAAATCCTCCAAATGAAAAAGCATACACTTTTTACAAAAAATTTAAAAATAAATTAACAAACTGTATCAAAAAAAATAAAGAAGACTATTTCAAAAATAAAATACTTTCTACAGACAATAACAATAAACAAATATGGAAAACAGTCAACTTAGCCATGGATAACACTAAAAAAACACAAAAAATAAAATACATTGAACATGAAAATAAAATAATAGATGCTAATATTCAACCTAAACAATGCGCAAACATCTTTAATTCTTTTTTTGCTAATGTAGGAAAAAATCTTGCGAAAAATATCAATAAATCTTTTAACCCGAAAAAACAAACGATTGAAAATGTACAAAATCAAAATAATTTATCAAAATTTGAAACAACCTCAGAAAGTGAAGTTTTAAAAATAATAGAAGGCATGAAAGGAGGTTCGTCTCCCGGATTTGACCTTATTACAGTACATTTTCTAAAATCCATGAAAATTCATTTGGTAAAACCAATTACTCATTTGATAAACTTAAGTTTAACAGAGGGAATATTTCCGACAAACTATAAAAATACAATTATTTCACCTATTTATAAATCTGGAGATCCTCAACAAGTAACTAACTATCGCCCAATTTGTCTAATCTCAAACATTGGAAAGATTTTTGAAAAAATTGTGAAAAACCAATTGGTCGGTTTCCTAGAAAGTAATAAAATTCTTCAAAAAAACCAATTTGGTTTTATAAAGTCACTCAGCACACAAGATGCTATTGCTAATGTAACCTCATACATCAATGAATCATTGGATAAAGGTGAAAAATGTGCCGGTATATTTATTGATCTCAGAAAAGCTTTTGATAGTATATCCCATGAGATTCTACTTAAAAAACTAAACAATATAGGTATAAAAGACAATGCAATTAAATGGATTTCGAACTACCTAAAAAATCGACCGCAAGTCGTAAAAATAAATCAGATTAATAGCGATAAAGAAATATCAGACTTTGGAATCCCTCAAGGTACAGTAATCGGACCAATCCTTTTCACCATATATGTTAATGACATTTTTTTTCAACCACTACATGGCCAAATTACTTCATACGCCGATGATACGGTACTAATAATTAGCGATAAAACTTGGGAAAAAGTAACATTTAAAGCCACCGAAGACATAAATATTTTAAAGAATTTCTTCGACGTAAATTTACTATCACTAAATGGTGATAAAACATTTGTAATTCCATTTGCAATACACAAAAATGATACCCCTAAAAACATTGATATCATCATCCATGATAATTCCAAAACACATAGTAAAAATTATTGTATCCAAAACTGCACAATATTAAAAACAACAAACACAATCAAATATTTAGGAGTCATTATCGATAAAAATTTGAAATGGAAGGAACAAATTTGTCAAGTTGTAAAAAAAATTAGAAAATTGATTTATATATTTTTAAGAATCAGAAATTTTTTATCTGTAAAAAACTTATATCTAATATATTACGCTTTGGTTCAATCAACTTTACAATATGCTATCATTAGCTGGGGATCCGCATACAAAACTAATCTTTCCCCAATTGAAGTTGTGCAGAGGCTAATAATTAAAATCATATTAAAAAAACCTTCTGACTACCCAACGGATCAATTATTTAAGGAATTCCAAGTACCATCTTTCAAAGATCTATACAATAGAAATGCATTGATTCAAATTATAAAAGAAAAAGAAAAATATCAATTTATAACTGAAAACCGTACTAGACATAAATATATTTTTTCATGCCCAAAATTAAACACTTCCTTTGCACAAAATTATTATACTTATCAAGGAAGACTTATTTTCAACCGATTACCGGATGAAATTAGAAAAATAAATGATAAAATCCAATTAATAAACACTGTAAAAAAATATTTTAAAGATAATCTCAAAAAAAAAAAAAACAGTTTCCGACTAATCTAATCTACTTATAACTCAGTTTCCAAGTGATACTCCATTCTTCAAATAAGTTAAATTTTGTATTGTTTTTAGCAACTAATTACAATAATTCTGGACACATTATCCAAACAGTAAAATTGTTTTGATAGTAGATAAATACTTATAATCACATATCACCGAACTTACAACTTATTGTTTTTTACATTCACATTGTAATTTAAGAATTTAAATATAGCATTAAAAAATGTACACTACTCTTCCAGACACAAGCTAACGCTTCCATGGAAGAGTGGTATTAACATATTTGAATATGAACATGTAAGCAAATTAATAAATCATCTAAATGTACATTATATTTTATATGCTAAAAAAAAAAAAAAAATATAGATATAATATATTATTATGTTTATTTTTAGTTTATCGGAACTCGTTACCAATTATACATTTAAGGCCCATTCTGTGTATTTGAGAGATTTTATAAATTATTGCAATGCACTCGGTTTTAAATATGGAAAATTGGTTTGAAATTGAATAAAATATTCTATCATCAATATTAATAGGCTTGCGTCTGCGTAGTTGAATTTAAGAACGCGACTTTGAATGCATGTGTGCCGCCACGTCGTACCCGCCGCACCATATTAACTTATGTATAGGTACGTGAAATTTCGAACAAATCTACCGTTGTAATTCGGTTTCGAATTCAAGAATTCGTCAAAAGATGTCGCCACTTCCGTTAGCAGGTTAGCAGGGACGTGCCCCTGGCAGGTATAAGTACTACAAATTTGTGAATTTGAGTATCTCTTCGGATGTGGAAAGATTGACGGTATTACTTAGTTTGCCGGTCCCGGTTACTTGGTCCCGGTGACTAGCTATCTCTGGGTGACAGTGGATCCGAGGAACGGGCTATTTTTGGAACCAGTTTCTATCGGGTTTATAAAATAGTCACCAACACTAACTGGGCGAAGCTGAACCAAAAGCCGCCCACAGGGCCTAGCAGCAAAAACCTGCGTAGTTAGAATTATTGTGGTAAACGTAAATACCTATACAGGCCAGGAGAGTCCGGAGATTTTGTTATAATATGTATGTATTAAATATTAAGACATATAGATTTCGTAGAACCTATAGATAAGCTGTCTTGTGACGGCTTTGTTAGACTGCCTATGAAATTAAAATAAATAAAATTCTTTTATAAATAAAAGAATTTAAAAAAGTAATGGAAAAATTTTATTCGCATTTTTTTTTTAAATTGTAGGTCAGGCTTCAAGGCTTAAATCTGTAGGAATCAGATAGATAGGGTCAGAGTGAATGTTATGACATGTTGAAGATTTTTTTGTTTTATTTGGAAAAAAAATATTATGAAAACAAATACATCAAAAAAGTTACAAAAGATAAAAACATCATTTACAGTTTTTACTCTAAATAGTGTCCGGAATCACTAGTAAAAGTAAGCCAATTAACCTTTAACTGGTGACAAGCGGTCTCACAGGCCGCGCAGCGTCATTGAAGTACCCACCACTGTCCCGCCCCGGTATAGGCGACTTATGGTCGCCCCTTCGGAGTTCTCGCAAGAATCTAATTTTTTTGAATGAACGACTCTACATTTAATAAAACGAATCTAGACCTTCAATGCCCCTACATACTTTGTTAGGTGGCGGAAATATAGGATCGCCTAAAGTCTGTACTGTAATGGTCAAAAAGGACTAATCTTCAGGTGTTAGTGAGCATAAAAAATGTAATAAAGAAAAAAAAAACAAAAAGTAGTGATTATATAATAATCAGAGGGAGACCACACACTCCAGGACTGCAGGCACCTGCGTATAAATAAGAAAAGGATAAGTTGTAAACAAAGCAATAACATTTAGTAAAGGCGAAAAAAAATAGTGATGACCGTCATGACCATCCTGTGCCCGGCAGTCCTCCAGAGAATGTGTAAGGTTATTAGTCCGACATCATGGCACCCAGTGGAGTAAGCTATCCGGTGGTGCCTAGAAGAAGTAAATGGACTACGATACGAAGACCCTAGGGAAAAAGAGCGTCGGGTAGCTGGAGGAGGGACGGACAAACCTCCGGATGCCACTCTATCTTTCCTCTAACTTTATCATGTCAGGGGGGGTGGCGCGGGCACTGGAAGGAGATAACAGAGGTAAGTTACAAAAAAAGGTAGACCTATAAAAAATATGATAGGGACAAGGCCCAAAGTCCAACCCCTTTAATGGGGAAGTGGACAAGACATAACAAACAACGGAGTTCTGTTCTAGTTGTTATCAGGAACTGAAAAGAACATGGAAAACAAAATAAACAAACTAAAAAATGCAAAAACATGAAAGAGTAGAGGAAAAAAAAAAAAATATATATATATATATAAAATCATAATGCACGCAGGCGTGTCAATTCACGCATTATGTTACACTGTAAATGAAAAAGAAAAACACTAAGCCGTGTAAAAGTGTAAATAACAAGTAAGTGTAAATAAACAACAGAAAATAATAAGAAAAAGAAAGAAACGGAAAATGTAAAAAAACCAGGCAGATAGGGTTGAAAGAGTAAATGTGGGGTAATCCATGGATATCAGGAGACAAGTACACCTGGTCACTAAATCTTCTAATCAGCGACTCTAAGATCAGGCCATCTCTCCACCCAGATTCTTGTAAACTTCTTCAAGCACTCGAAATTCGTCTTATTCGAAACCAGATCAGTGTTCCACACTGGTCTGATGGGTACGTCCAAACTATCTAGCATTTGACCTCTGGCATCCGTCATTATTTCACACTGCCACAGGATATGCTCAGCCGACTGGTTCGTGCTCCCACAGGCACAATTGGGGTAAGGGGACAGGGAGAGGGTGTGAAGTCTCCCCCTGAATTCCCCATGGCCAGATAATACTGGAGTGATGTGGTGGTCTAACTTGAGGAAGACCGCTTCCATTCTGAGTTTAACTGATGGGAAGAAGGAGAAAGTCCAGAAAGTCCATCTTCCCAAATTCGACTATCCCACCGGGCCTGCCACTCTTGGAGTGACAGGTCTCTCATTTGTCGAAGCAGCCCAGAGAGAGTCCCCGGCCCGCTTGGAGTTAGAGTGACTCCTAGGTGAGTGGCAGGGGTTCCTCTGGTTAACCTCTGCTTAGTAAGCACTTCCCTGATTTCCAGATCGCAGCAACTCTTAAGTGAGCCGGCTTGTCATTGCATGGCAGTGGGTCGCTAGCATCCTAGGCTAGGGCGGTTGCAGCCACTCACATCTTGATTGGCTCCAGGGTATCGGTCTGCATTCTATTGGGCGTGCTGCAAGTGCATAGCACGCATCTCTAAATGGTGTCATCATTTGATAGACGGGGTCATCATCAGGTAGATGCAAAGGGGCACCGGGCTAGCAGCCCAGAGCAAGATGATTAGGGGTAGCGCAGCGACATCAAGAGCTTGGTAAGAATCAGCGAGTTCAAGGAGCCCAAGGATGGCCATGGGGCTTCGGCGTTATCATCAGGGCAGAGAGATGCAAGGCTCGATGCAAGGGGGCCCCGGGCTAGCAGCCCAGAGCAGGATGGTCAGGAGTAGCGCAGCGACTTTAAGGGCTTGGTAAGAATCAGCAAGTCCAAAGGAGCCCAAGGATGGCCATGGGGCTTCGGCGTTATCATCAGGGCAGAGAGATGCAAGGCTCGACGCAAGGGGGCCCCTGGCTAGCAGCCCAGAGCAAGATGGTCAGGAGTAGCGCAGCGACTTCAAGGGCTTGGTAAGAATCAGCAAGTCCAAAGGAGCCCAAGGATGGCCACGGGGCTTCGGCGTTTTGTAGGTATTATCCCATCGGGTGCTTGAGGTGAAAGAGTTGCGTCTTGGAGCCTCGAAAGGTGATGGCGAGACTGACGTCTTGAAGTTCCAACCGGTGTCGGCGAGTCTTGAATTGAGCAGCGTTTCAATGTCGAGGATCTTCAGGTAGTAACTGTGTAGGATGTTATTCCGACCGCTGATGATGAAGACTGAATGCCAACTGCTTTCTTCGCAGACCTTTTATAGTCGCAGGTCAGTCGGTTTCACAATATTTTAAATTCATGCAATAATTTCTGTTTCCGCGTGAGTCATCTCAGGTTGTAATTTCACGTTGTGCAACAAAATAATTTATATTTTTGGGAGCATGAATCACCTCATATTAAAGTGTTGAGAAATCAATATTTCGGGGACGCGCCGTTCAAATGAAGAATATTTCCTGTTCGATAAAAATGCATGATATGAAATAACACGTTCGATATAATACCTCTTTGGACAAGCCTTCACCCAATCAAGCACATACGACAGGGCATGTACCGTAGATCTACGCCATTGAGCCTATCATGCCCTGGTGCCTTCTTAGGACCCAATCCCTTTTTTATAACATCAATTTCCGCTTTAGTGACTCTAATGAAGTTATTCTCTTGGGCAAGGTCCCTTGGTGGTAGCCGTGACAGATTTCTAATCTGTTTGTGGTGGTCATTCTCCCCAATTACTGATTCTAAAGGAACTAACTCACCCAGAAGTGTCTTGAGAGTGGAGGCCACGTCCACAGTCTCAGCGTTCCTCCCATCTGATTTCCCAATTACTGTAGACAAATACCGGTCAGATCCTTTCCCGGATTTTTCAATAGCGCTGTAGATTTCTCACGGGTTGGCGTTACCCACATCTTTGACCCAATTATGCCAAGCAGCTCGTTTCGCTCGAAGAACGGCCCGTTTGAAGGCCGACCTGGCGGACCTCAAGCTCGCCTGAAGCGCAGCTGTCTCCTCCTCCGTACAGCTACCACTCCTGGACAACCCAAGCGTCCTGTAGGCCCTCTTGAAGGCCCCCTTGAGCGAAGTCAGCTCAGGTGACCACCACGGCGTTCTAATACTCGTCTTCGGGTTTGATCTTCCCAAAGACGAGTTGGCAGCAGATACAACCGCCCTATTGAAAAAATTCCCCAAATTATCCGGATCAGTAGCAGCTACGTGGTGAAATTTTTTTTTTTTTTTTAAAGGTGCCGGTAACCCGGGCGTTTATTAACATCAATAGTTATTTACATATATGTGCGCTACCCGACTCACTAGACAATATCTGTTCTGAGCCGGGTAGCAGTAAATCCCTTAACGTATCTCGTAGCGATTCCCCAAAGTGATCCCAATTCGCTCTAGAGGTGTTGAAGTTCCAGGAGGATCTTGGAGCTTCTGTTTTCCTAACACCCACCGTATAAGTAATCAATCTATGATCCGAATTTATTGCGCACTCATGGACTACCCACTTTGAAATCCTGGTCGCAACAGATCCAGAGCAGAAAGTTAGATCAATGTTGCTCTCACCATGTATGTTCGAGAAGGTACAAAAGGAACTCTGTTCGTTGATGATACTAAGACCTTGCGCAGCAATCAGGTCCTCAACGGCGTCTGATCGCTCCGTTCTACAGTCGCTAGTGTCGAACCATAATGGTGAGCGTGCATTAAAGTCACCTCCGATAACTATGTTACGGCCTTTAAGCGCGTTGAGCGCGCGCGTCAGACTCAGGATGTGGGGTCCTACCGGATTCCCAAATTTAAAGTAAACTGAGATCAAGAAGATCTCAGTGTCGCCAAATCTAATACATACCGCGCAGCGTCAGTGAAACGTCATTTCACCCCATTCCCCGCGCTTGCTTTGTTCCAACGCCTGACTGCCTGAGTAGCTTCGATTTTAGTTACGTCCACGCCGTAGAGAAGGATAGTCGCATCGCGCAGTTCCAAATTGGTAAGTTACATCGAATAAAATTCAGCAGCGGTCTCTCAGACCTTACGTCACCAGTTACGTAACTTTTTATGCGTGCGTATTTTGGGTTCTGATTTGCCACAAAACTCCAATAACGGGTCAAAAATACGAAAAACCTGTGCTAGTTGTCCTCCGAAGTTAAATCGCAAATCGAATTACTAATGTAATTTGAGTAAAAACATGTGTGCTTGCAATGTGCCAAACAATTATGTATGCCCTGACTTCCAATAAAAATAACCAAAGTTTGACCATTGCCAGTTTTGTAAAATGATACATGATTAGAGCATTATTTTTTTTGTTTATTGATTAGTATCTTAACTGTAAGGAAAATAAGTATTTTTGTAATAATATGTTATATATTTTTTTTTTAATTAATAAATTACTTCGTTTTTACCACTTTTATTGTTTATAAAACCAACATGTTTCGTGAGCAATGCTCACTTCTTCAGGGTTTTTTATTGATACTTTTTTTGTTTATTTGTGATTACTGATCTCATCTCTAGTTTTTTGATTTTAGATACTACATACTTTATAATGATAATTTCTTCATTCAAAATTACATTTAGAGTTTATTGATTAATTTTATTTTATCTATTTTTATGTCATTACACTGTTTTTAAAGACTGCTGCAAGCTACATTGCCTAATTTCTATCCTGTAGACCGGATAAGGCAGGGGCCTCTCAGGCCGTTCGTCACCAGTTTCGTTACACAAAAACCATGTCACCAGTCAAAGGTAAGTCCCCGTCGTATAAAGTGGGACTATATAATTCTCTATTGAGGTGTGTTATAAAGATACTGCTGAAAAGAGTGGTGAAGAGGAAGAGAAATGGATGAGAAGTACCTGGCTGATCTGATCTGGTCGTTAAACATTGCTAAATCCATTTCATGCTACATTTCGATTTTGAATGTTGGTCTTTCACCAGAGCGACAGTGAGAGCAGATAGTGTGACCCTGTTCCCCTCCCCGTCCCCCTCCCGCATTTTCCTTTCACCTCCCCCGCCTTCCCCCTTACCAATAACACCACTCGCGAACACCTTTCTCTTTCGTTTAAGTGATGTTAATTTTTTTATTTAATGGTAAGTACACAAACAATCTGATTCCGCCTACCTTCAAACTCACCTAGAGAGAATGGTTGAGGGAGTCCCTTTGACTTCTCCAGTAGGGCGAAGAGAAAACACTTTTCTTCAAATTTCACGTTTGCTGTATTACCAATGGGTGCCTTGGTAGTACCTACCCTGTAAATTACGCATAATAACATCAAATTTTTACTTCATCTTCAGGTGGCGCACGACCCTAAAGTTCTAAAAAAAGTGCATTTTTCAGATTCCGTTAGCAACAAGCACCTCATCTAAACGACACAAAATATATTTTATTTTCACTCATCTAACTTATCCTTCTTCCCCTCCCCCCTTTGACACCATTTTTCGAAACAATAGATGCAGTCAATCAGTAAAAAAACAGATATCAGCGCAGAGCGCACATTCTTTGGAATGGTCGCGCAAACTTTATTGTGATTTGTTTGTAAAATGCCTAAAATAAAACAAAATCATTGTGTTCTGTTTTTCGTGGCCCAGAAAAATTAAAAGACAATATGTTACCAACTTATTTGGACATAATAAAGCATTGTTTTGGATTAGAAATTACTTCCAATGGTTACCCAATGGAAAAGATCCTTCTGTGAACGACATGTGAACTCCAGCCGTGCTCTCTCGGAACATTGCCTTGCAACGGAGTGGGAGAGATGGATTCATACGTCTTTCAATCCTGGACCCACTGACCCCCAGATTCCTATTCACCCCTAATACGCTTTTCCTTCGCAGAACTTTCTCTCCTTCTTTTCCTAAAAATACTCTCCACGTAGCATCCACAAAGATAACAAAGGCACCGCAGGGAATTATTTTCGTCAGTGTGGACCTAACGTAAAAAAAAAGATACGTCAGCGTAAATGCGCGCCAGCACATCTCGGTTCTGTGACTAATTACAGAATAAGTAAGCTTCGGATATTATTTTCGAATATTTTTTTATGTCAGTGGTTACTTGAGAAATCGAGAAAAAAAAAATTTTTCGGGAACATGCCGATCAGGGGCCAACGTCGCCCCAGCGTTCAAATCTCTGCCACTGTGTGCGGGTGTAAACTGGGCACCCTAAAGTTTAAAGTTAGACGCTGGATTCAATACTTCATTAGTGTAAAACTGGGAGCGAATTATTATAAGAGTAGGTACATAGCAAGTGTACATCATAAAATAAAAATCTTCAAATCAAAAACATCGTACAATTTTCTGAGTTTAATTTGTTTTCCCCGCATTTTTTAGGGTAACTTTGATTCTGTTTGCCATTTCTGTTTTATGGAATTTTTCATATCCCATATTATTTGACATTTCGGAACTAACTACATATAGTATCTGTGAGTAAATATTTAGTGTGTCAGCAAATAAAATGAATAAATTTCATTTTCTCGTGAAATATGCGAAAGCAAGCATTTTTCAAGATTATGAAAGTACACAAGTTTCTTTATTTCCCAAGGACTTATCTTATTGCTTTACCGCCATATTGCGAAATTAAATACCTAATATTTTGAGAATTTACAATTATTTTTTCTCATCTAATCTCATATAAATGTCATAGGTTTTATAATCTTGCTACTCTTTGGAAATATTTTTGGAGAAACATTTTTTAAAGCTTATCTCCGGTACTGTACTGAATCCACCTATGTTGAAGGAGATTAACCTATATGTCCCCAACGCGTATACTCGTGGGAGATCCAACGCACTTTTTATGCTCCGAGAACTTCTTCCTTTCAGAATGCGCCATTAAACAGATCAATTCAACTGCTTAACGATTCTGCATTGAGCATCGACATTTTGAATGTTACCTATGGAGAGTTCAGTAACTATCTTTTGACATACGTCACAACTTAGTGAAACTGTCCCCATGGACTTTTTCTTTTAAATTTTGTAATCTTCTCCATAATAATTTGGTGTATAACTGTTTTATGTAGAACCTGAAAAAAAAAAAAAAGAATAATATTTTTTCTGAACATTTACTTATTACAAACAGTATGGCGACTTGCAATAATACTGTATCGTTTGGATACAATATCAAAGCACTATTATTGACAACATCGCGATTAGAAAACAGATTCGATGGCCTCGAAATTTCTTCCTCACGGTTAAAAAGTTTTTCTTTTCTGCTTAAGTATATTTTGACTCCAGTGACATCTTTAGATCAGTGGTGATCAACTTTTTAGCGAGTTGCAGTGGGTAGGTTACCTAAACCTTGACATTGTGAAATTTGCAGTCGGTGGTGTCGCAAACCCATTTGTCTTATTTGAAATAGAAGTGGGTAAGTACTGCATTTTTCCGGAGGCCTCCGAGACGTGCTTCCATTTAAAAGTACTAGAGTTCTTGGAGCAGGTCCCGGGAGCCACTCCCGACTCGCGAATGGCACGAGCGCGCTAAAGAATTCGAACGCGCAATCTGATTCCGACTCGCAAATGGCTCGAACGGAGACGCTCGGGTTCCACCCTAGCCTTACCTTGGAGCCGGAGCTCGCAAAAGAACTCGAACGCGCAACCTTCTCCCAAATGGCTCGAATCGAGACGCTCGGGTTCCACCCTAGCCGGACCTCGGAGCCGGAGCCCTCACCCAAAAGAACTCGAACGCGCCAGCTACTCCCGACTCGAACATGTGGCTCGGACCGTGACGCACGGGTTTGACTATTTTTATTTTATTTTTTATTTTATTTTATTTATTTGGGAGACCAACAGTTTACATTAACAACAAAGTATATAATAATTGAGTACAATAATTGAACCAATTAGAGGTTTCCACATGGGTATTGTATACAATATTGTAGGAGGGTACTCCGCGGATCTTTTTACGGCAACGTCGGGAATTCCGCAGGGCTCACATCTTGGACCGTTACTGTTTTTAATATTTATCAACGACATTGTTTAAGGAATAAAAAAATCAAAGTATCTCCTGTTTGCCGATGACCTTAAGTTGTACAAAAAAATAACATCATTAGAAGATTGCGCCGATTTGCAAAAAGACTTATCATCACTTCATGAATGGTGCACACCAAATGATTTATATTTTAACGAAAACAAATGTGCTGTAATTTCCTTCACAAAAAACATCAATAAATTTTCAAACACATATCACATTAACAATGTCGCATTACGTAACACAACTTCAATTAAAGACTTGGGCGTGATATTTGACTCTTCACTTAGCTTCAATAAACATGTAGATGCAATTTCAAAATGTGCATCACAAGTATTAGGATTAACGCTAAGAATCACAAACTGTTTTAAAAGTGCAGAATTAACATTAACATTATATAAATCAATTGTGCGAAGTATCCTCGAATATGCATCCACAATTTGGTCTCCCAATTATGAAATTCATAATTATAGGATCGAATCCACACAAAGAAAATTAACCCGTGTAATTGCTTATCGTGAAGGTATATCTGATCAATTTGGAACGTACAAAGACCGAAATTCACACTATAAACTACACTCTCTAACAGCCAGACGTAAACTTTCTGATTTATTACTTTTACACAAAATTATACACTCATCAGTTGATACACCAAACATTTTGTCCCAAATTAACATTAACACATCTGTTTAGAATTAAACCCAGGACGCAAACCAATTATGAAGTTGAGTTACTATCAAAGGTTGGATTGCGATCCAAGAGTTGTCTGATTTGTTCGTTAGATGTCGATAGAATCATTTTTTATTCTTTGTCTTTCTCACACAACAAACAAGGGAAATATAGATGTATGAAATCCTTATAAAAGGGTTGCATCGGTAAAATTAACTTACTTCTTTACGAAAACTTGCACTAAGAAATTAAAATACTACTGAACCCTTGTCCGTTGGGTGGGGAAAGTTATTGTCGTCAGTTATAAGTTTATAAATATCAAATCATAACAATAAAATTCAAGAACTTAAAGTTAAAACAAAAAAGTGCTTCATTTATAAAAAACCAGTCTGCCCAAAAGAAATCTCCTAAGTGAAGACCTCAATTTTTTTACATTTGATCCTTCGACCGGATTGATCCCATGAGCGGATACCTGGAATCCAGATACAAAAATCAATCGAAGCCAGACATGAACCAGCGATAAACAAAGGAGAATTCTGATGAAGCGGATCTTCAACAAGGGCAAGTGACCATCCTATTTTTTTTATCCATTTGATCCCATAGAAAAGAAACAAATTCGGTTAGACCACTTCGGTATTTTATTGTTGTTGATATAAAAAATCGCAACGGGCTAATTGTTACAATTGATATTGGCAAGATTTTTTGTGGCTAGCTATGATTATAGTGTCGCAAAAAACGTAAAAATCGGAATTGTGTTTTCATTGTTTTGATTGTTTTTGATTTTGATGTTTTTTGATACTGTCGATAAAGCAGGCGACGGGTACCGTCGTTGTTTTATTTGCAACTGAAACTAACAAAGTTTTTTGTGGGTAGTCATATGATTATGCTACGGCAAAAAACAGAAGGATAATTATTATAATACATGAAATGTATTAATTGATTATTCAAACAATCTGAAAGCGATCGTTGGACGTTGGTTTGACTCCGAAGTGTTTTTCCAGTCGGTAAAGCAGGCGCACGCCATTTGTAAAGTCAGATCGAGTCGCGAACTTTCATAACAAAATAATAACAATAGATTTTCTTGTTGTTGAATACATGCATCTAGTGATCTAGTGTTTTGTTAACAAAAGAAACAATCAAGTAAAAGACAGTGCAAGTTTTTTGTGTTTTTGTGTTTAGCGTGGTTAGAAGTGAACCACGCCAGAGCAATCAGTGAGTATTGATTGTCTGTTATTTATCCCTGTTATTTAAAATCATGGATTTGAAATATTTAATTGCCCAGTGCGGCATATGTAAGGGAAAATTGTCTAGATTTAGCAATTACTTGGATGGGGAAGAGTTGTTAAATTCGGAAATCGAAATACGTTTGAAAAGAATCGAACCTATTCTAGATGTCTTTAGAAAACTCCAAGATAAAATAGAGACATTATTGCCGGATGAATTAAAAAATGGAACCGAGCGAGAAATGTTTGAAAATTTATATTATATTGTATTGACAAAGGCCAAGGATAAATTCAACGAAACCGGTAAAATCATCAATTCTATCAAACTTTCAATCTTTGAACCACCTCGGTTCAAAGAAGATTATGAGCACAATTGCATTTATTGTAATAAAAATCATAAAACTTATAATTGTCCAAAGTTTTTAAATTTAGCAATAGAGGATAGATTGACAACAATACATCGTTTGAATGCTTGTCTGAAATGTTTGTCGGTAGAACATAAATTTCCGGATTGTAAAAGTAAATATAGTTGTCACAAGTGTGGAGCGAATTCACACAACACTTTATTACATTTACAAAATGAAGAAATGCAAAGTCATCAGGGAAGTGATACTTCTTCAAGAGGCCTTATTATTAAAAATTGCGCATTAAAATCATCCAGCAGAAAGGCTGATATCCCTATTACCGGAATTCATAATGAAATACAGCATATTAAAAACATTGTGGATTTGGAAATATCTTCCAATTATTCACCATATTCAAAGAGGATTGAATGCCTAGTATTGTCGGAGGTGACCAGTAATCTACCGCAAATCTCATTTCAGGAAAAAGGCACCGGCATCCCCCAAGGATTGCAATTGGCAGATCCAAACATTAATGAAACCGGCCCGATAGACATGTTGATCGGGGCTGACACTTTCAGGGAGACTCTGCACTCTGACCGGATGAAGATTCAAGATTCCGGACCCATCTTCACTTCAGAAAAGAGGCCAGTAGAAATTTGTAATCTTTCACTCAACTTAAAACATAAGCAAATTGAAAATTTGTTGAAATTTGAGGAGTTAAATCCTATTGAACATAGGAATCACGAGGAGCGAGCGTGTGAAGAAAGCTTCACAGCTGCTCATAAAAGAAATGGCAGAGGCCGTTTCATTGTAAGTTTAATACAATGCCCCTGTGCAAAACACCTAGGCGAAAGTCTCCCTATGGCGGAGAAGAGATTGTATAATTTGGAGAAAAAATTAGCCTCAAACCCAGAATTAATGAAAGATTACAAGAATTTTATGCAGGAGTGCAAAGACTTAGGTCATATGACGCAATGTGAACCATTGTCACAAAATCAAATACCTTATTATCTGCCTCACCATGCGATGATCAAGGAATCTAGTACAACTAGGAGGACCAGAGTCGTAGTCGATGGATCAGCTAAATCCTCAACTGGAATTATCCCAAATGATGCCCTC
Source organism: Limnephilus marmoratus (assembly GCA_917880885.1). Lineage (NCBI taxonomy): Eukaryota > Metazoa > Arthropoda > Insecta > Trichoptera > Limnephilidae > Limnephilus > Limnephilus marmoratus. The sequence continues at coordinate 13,990,901 of OU862931.1, read as the reverse complement.
ATGATTGGGCCGACATTGCAAAAGGATTTATGTGCACATCTGTTGAATTTCAGAAAACATCAGTACGAGTTAACAGCCGACAAAGAAAAAATGTACCGGCAGATATTAGTGCAGCCGGAGGATAGGGACTTACAACGTATCCTTTGGAGAGACGCACCCAGCGAGGAGATTCAACATTATCAGCTGAATACAGTCTACGGTCTGGGATCATCATTCTTAGCCACAAGATATTTGGAGCGGCTAGGAAATGAAAATCAAGGCACAAATCCCAAGGTCAGTCGCATTCTTAAAGAATTTTTTTACATGGATGACTTGATGGCGGGTGACAGTGGTGAAGAAGATTGCTTGCTAAGTAGAAGCAAACGACGGATGTTATCCTACATAGCATCCATTTTTAATCCCCCGGGTCTGATAAGACCTGTAACGATAGTAGCGAAGCTACTAATGCAACGTCTGTGGCAGAACAAAACTCAGTGGGTTGAAGATATATCTCCTGACATTTGGAAAGTTTGGAGAGCTTATATGGAAGAATTGCCGCAGATAAATAATATGAAGGTACCTAGGAGAATCATTTGTCAAAAGCATGTGATATCAGAAGATAATACTGCGGATGTACTATCCAGAGATATTAGGACTTCTCAATTATTGACATCCACCATTTGGTGGCACGGACCCGATTGGCTAACTCTTGCACCATCCAGTTGGCCATGCGGAGAATCTACGTACATAGATCCACCTGAGGTGAAAACAAAAACTGTAGTGTTGGCAACAGTAACGCAAGATTGGGACATTTTTAGGAACTACATCTCTCTATTAAATCCTTATGTACATAATGATTTATTTTGCGTAGGCGGCAGGCTTTCCGAAGGAAAATTGCTGTCAATAAATCAACGACATCCAATCTTGCTGCCACCACATCATAAATTAACCGAATTAATTATGAAAAACTACTATCATTTACACTTGCATGCAGGTACTCATACCTTATTGGCAATAATCAGATTGAAGTTCTGGCCAATAATAGGAAAATTTAGTGAAAATGATAATAAGGAAATGTGTAATATGTTTTAGATCAAATACAAAGACTATGCAGCAAATAATGGCAGACCTGCAGCCGAAAGGAGCTTGTATATTTTTGTTATTAATGTTTTTCTTATGTATGTTTATTTGTATGTGTGGTGTCAAAAGCCATACACTTAGAACTTGAACTGTCTTTGAATACAGAAAGTTTTTTAAATGCCTTGAAGCGTTTTATCGCGCGTAGTGGAGGGCCGAGTAAATTATTTTCAGATAATGCTACTACCTACTATCGGAAAATCATTATCGGGGCTATCAATTCAATGTGGGGTACATTCCGACAAGGGCGCTGCACTTTGGAGGCCTTTGAGAAGTCAGAATGAAATCTGTTTAAATGTCAGTTGAAACGGCTAGCGAGTAACTCCTTATTGATATATGAGGAATTAATACCGTTTTGTGTCAGATGAATTTTGTTTAAATCCTAGACCTTTTACCCCATTGTCAAATGATCCAAATAACCTAATTTCCCTCAGTCCCGGTCACTTTCTTGTTGGTGGAAGCTTTGCAGTAATTCCGGAACAAGATCTACAAAATATTTCAGTCAACGGACTGAATAAATATCAACAAAAAAAATTCCTTGCTAATACGATGTTTTTTGATCGAGGTACATGGCTCAGCTCCAAGACAGAACGAAGTGGACCAGCGGACCTAATGCGCAACTAAAACCAGGCGATATGGTGGTCTTGAAGGAAGACAACCTACCACCATGTGTGTGGAAACTCGGACGTGTGATTGCAGTCCATCCAGGCGCTGACGGGAAAGTACGTGTGGCGACTTTCAGAACATCGCATGGAACCACTCAGAGGGCAATTTCGAAGCTGTTCTATTGCCAATAGACGACAACGAACCAGACGCTGTGTAAGCACAAAATGCAAAAAAAAGGAACTTGTGCTTTATGAAAAAAAACAATGAGTGCATAAAACAAGATAAACCAATAAATAGTAAAAAAAACAATATAAAAATTTGTACGTTGAAAGTAAAAAATAATATAAAAATTTGTACGTTAAAAGTAACCAAAAAGGACAAAAGGAAGATATAATAATAAATTAAAAGTAAAAATCAGTGTACAAAATGTGGAAAAATGTGGAGCAATAAAAACTTGAGTGTGGTAGGGAGTGATATAAAAAATAATAAAACAAAAAAAGGATTGTAGATCCATATATTTAAAAAAAAAGGATAAAAACACTTAATGAACACTTATAAACTAACATAGCCTGCTGGCTAGAATTGCAAACTGCATATATAGATATATCTGGAGACATTGTAATAATTCCAAATGTGGCAATGAACTATGGAAGGAAGGATGATTTGTCTTTATTTAATTTTTTCCCAAGGAAGGAAGGAAGGATGACCAGGAAACCTGCCGCGACATGATTGTGCTGTCTATATTATATGTTTATATGTAATTATTGTTATGGTTTCTGTTTGTTTTTAAAAATGTAGTTTGTTTTTGGAATTATCTTAGTGTGTTATGTTATTGAATAACTTTAAAATTAATTTAATGAATTTGAATTTGATTTGAGCAAAGTCAATATTTAATTTAGGCTCATAATTTGTTTGCATAATGTTATTTGTATAATTTGCAGAAAAATGGATTCGATATTTCAGAATAAATATCTGCCCATTTTGGGGCGGAGAATGTTTAGAATTAAACCCAGGACGCAAACCAATTATGAAGTTGAGTTACTATCAAAGGTTGGATTGCGATCCAAGAGTTGTCTGATTTGTTCGTTAGATGTCGATAGAATCATTTTTTGTTCTTTGTCTTTCTCACACAACAAACAAGGGAAATATAGATGTATGAAATCCTTATAAAAGGGTTGCATCGGTAAAATTAACTTACTTCTTTACGAAAACTTGCACTAAGAATTTAAAATACTACTGAACCCTTGTCCGTTGGGTGGGGAAAGTTATTGTCGTCAGTTATAAGTTTATAAATATCAAATCATAACAATAAAAAATCAAGAACTTAATGTTAACACAAAAAAGTGCTTCATTTATAAAAAAACAGTCTGCCCAAAAGAAATCTCCTAAGTGAAGACCTCATTTTTTTACAACATCATCAAGAAAGTCAACAAGGAGGATGAAAGACATTTTCTATATTAAAGCCTACCTCACAAATACAGGGTATTTCTCCCCTTTACCACGAACACTGAGAAGTTATAACGCTATACATTGCTCTAATAAAGAAATAGACATTTTTAATGACCAATTTAAACATTTCAAAAAAAAAGTTTTACCTTTTATCATATCAAGCTGATACTGTGATGAAGCCCTTTATTTATAGAGAGGCAATATTGTACCTACCAAATCAGCGTCTCACCAGTACAGGTAACAATCATAAATTGTTTATGAACATTTACCTACCATGTACTTACCTTTTACCCATTCCTACTTGTCATTCACCTCAGCTTAATTACTTTTGTTACTATCTTTTGTTATTATTATCATTTCATTTATTTGTTATTATACAATCACTATGTTAATATTATCATTTTCGATACTATGTATTTTCGTTATCATTATGTTTAAACATACATGTATATAATTTTTTGGGCACCATGCCTGTTTTATATACTTAAATAAAATAACATAAATAAAAAATAAAAGTGTGTAGTTATTCCAGAGATATTTATCTAATGGTAGTATATTGAAGTACGCGGCTGAATCTTGGTGATTTAGGTGTGGGCGGAAGCTGCGGAAATCTAAGTATCGTATAAAACGATTTTGAACACGTTCTAGATTTTCCACATATGATTTGTATTGCGGATTCCAAACTTATGATGCGTATTCTAGTAAGCTACGGACATAAGCAAAATATAGGATTTTCAATGTTCTAAAATTATTGAATTTTTTGCATGTCCTAAGAATGAATCCTAACATTGCGAACTGCCACAGCGCCGCGCCGCGCCGCCAACAGACCGTGGCTCGGCCCGTCGAGTTCCGGCTACACTATACCGGGTTCTTTGGGAGTAGTCGATTTGAAAAGGGAGTAGGAGTAGGAGCCGCTTCGCGCGAAGGACCCGAGTTTAAGAGCCCACTCCAGCTGAACCTACACATCGCTAATTTGAAAGCAATAACAAAGCGCCAGCGGTGAAAAATTTTATGTCTCCAATGCCAAACCAACAAATGTTGTCAATTTTTATCATTCTGAAATAAAGAGCATATTGAAAAACCTCTACGTTTTGGGTAACTGTTGCTTTTTGCTTTTGGAAAGTTAAACAAAATTTAGCAAATAATTGGTATTTTATAAAATGGAAATTTTTCATCGCTTAACGAAAAGGAACAATGCGAAATTGTATCTGAGAATATGATCTGAATAATATTTATGCACACGTTAAATGCTCTCTATAAATTCGAACACGACATAATGCTTCCCCTTAGGAGTGTCTTCAAACAGCCGCGACAGCCCATAACAATATAATTATATTACGTTTCACCTTTCCTCCAGCCCACTACCTGCACTATAAAGTTATATGACTCAAGCATCGGAGTAAATTTTACGAGAGTAAAGGCACGCGCCATTTACGTCGAAATGCTTGTGAAATTCCAACACTCAATCGTAGGTCTAATTTTAAGCTCGTAATTGTGGCCCACTATTGAATTTGGCCGCTAACTTTGGTCTGTAGCCTCAAAATACCTGAAAAAAACCTTTGACTCTGAAACTTAATTTTTTAGCATGTTAAACCAATGCAATATTCCCAGCGACTACAATACCTCCTGTAAATCATGTTTTTTTTTTACATGAGCTCCACACAAAATAATTTCCTTCAGGGCCTATGTCATCTTTGGGGATGCTGCGTGGAGAGTTTTTTTAAGGAAAGGAGGGGGAGGAGAGTTCTGGGAAGGAAAAGGGATTTAGGTGTGGGTAGGAATTTGGGGTTCAGTGTGTCCTGATCATCCGCCTTCAAGACCTAGACAAATCTCACCCCATCAACCCGGGCACCCTTGCTAAATCACCAAACGTAGCGAACCACTTGGGGTGACCTATGGCAGAGGTGTTGGTTATCCAATAAAGGTTCCCGGGGCGGCGGTACCCATTCCCGCCTCCCAAGGGGTTGTCAAATGACACCAAACTTTAACATTTATTGAATTCTAAAACATTGCAAATAATGTTTCTTTAAAATTAGAGACTCTATTATTTGTGTTTAATTTTTTTTAAACTTTATGAGTAAAATCTCAAATTATAATATTAAATTAAACGAAGACAATATTAGCGAAACTCAATCGAAAATCTGAGACAGAAAAATCAGAAAAGATATTGGCTCCGCTGGGACAGCGTGTCCCAGCGTGTCCCAGTGGAGCAAATATCTTTTCTGATTTTTCTGTCTCAGATTTTCGATTGAGTTTCGCTAATATTGTCTTCATTTAATTAAACTCTATTATTTATTAATCAAAAGTATTATATCTCAGGACGTGGTCCAAGGTTCCTTGTATTGAATCACTTGAGATGATGAAGCTAGCAAATTATTAACCAAGAAGAAAATCAGTGAAGTGTGACAACATTATCTAAACTCGGGCACTAGCCATAAATATTGTAATTCTGTCGGGCGCCAGGCCAGTCTAATAAACATGACCGTATTATTTAACCATCGTAATTTTTAAATTTAAATAACCAGTAAAAGGTAATAACTAACGCCACACGATGCCAGCCGGAGATCCACCCAGAGTTCAGGAACCACCTCTTTCCTCTTGAAAATCCGTTGAGTACCTCATCACATTCCCATTGCCCAGATGTCGCCACTATCTCGTATGAACCTAGCGAGTAGCTAGAAGTCCGCTTGAAGGCGATTGCCGAGTCAACATTCAATTCCGATGTTAGGTCGAGTCAACATTCAAATTTAGTTGGGGTAAGTAAAACTCTGTGCAGAAACGGGCAGACCATTTGACAGATTCCAAGGATTGTAATCTTTACAACACAGGCGTCAGATAGCTATACTGTTCTTGTTTTACCAGGTTTACAGTGGAAGACGCTCCGAGGAACTAGCGTCATTGATCCCTTCGGCATCGATGAATAGTCACACCTTAAATAAGAGGGACACACGCGCGTCCAATATATATGTACACGGTTGGCATTTTTCACGTGAGAATAGGTCAGTTCTACGATAAGGCCCTCCATACAGCATACCCAAATATGATATAAGACCTTACATTATTTTCCTCAGGGTCTTCTGTGTGGAGTTAATGTCAAAAAGTTATATATTGTGAAAAATCGAACCTGCACCTCTGCTACTTTAAAATTTACATATTGTGCGCGACTACAGTACATGTTTTAATTTCCAATTCGTTTTCGCTAAAAACAGTAAAGTACGGCACAAGAGTCCAAACTGCTCTCAATTGTCTGGAGGCGGTGAGACTATGAAATCCTCGATAGGGTTATATTGTGAGACTGAAGGTTGTATGGAGGAGAAGGAGGTAGGTTAGAGGAAGCTCGGGAAGTATCTCAGATCTGGTCACCAAACACGGCTAAAGTAATTTCAAGCAATGCTTCTATTTTGAATGGTGGTCTTCCACGAGGGCGATACTGTAGTGGCATCAAATCTGGATCGTGCCACAAACACACTATTATTTAAAAAAGTGTATTGTGTCAATTGTTGAAAAAATAATATTAACTAAATTTACGTTTATTCGAAGCCAATGATTGTAAAATCACAACCACGGAGGACGTCAAAATAGTAGTAGGTATAATATCGAACGTTATTAATAGGCTTACATCTGTACGGTCATTGCCTGTCGCGGTTACTTTGTCCCGGTGACTGGCTGTTACTGAACTGAACAGGTTCCTATAGCATTTATAAAATTATCACTCGGACGTAAACTGGGCGAAGCCGAACCAAAGTCGCCTGCAGGGCTTAGAAGCAAAAACCTGCGGATTAGTTTTTAATGATTATCCGAAAAATTACTACTACCTGGAAGAGTCGATTGTATTAAGATCTTCATCGTGAGCGAATGTTAATTACAAGTACACCTACATTAAAGTGCAAATTTGTTGGTGTAGTAGGGCTGTTTTCACGATTTACAGCTTACACAGTTCCCGAATCTATGTAAGAATTCCATAGGTAAGATCTTATATTGAATCTTTGAAATCGTAATTCTTTTCAAGAATTTTGTTGCCAGTGTGGAGTGCCGTTAATGCAGGCTTAGGTCGGGATTAAAATAGGTGAGGTTACATTATTTTAGGTGAGCTTACGATAGGTTAGGTTAAAGGAACGTGAGGGAAGTTAAAGTAAAAAGGTGAATCAAATTGAGTGATAGTGATCAGAGAAGGGTTAGGTTAAGATAAGTAAGGTGAGGCTATGTGAGTTTAGGTAAAGTTATATTAGGCAAGGTTAAGATAACGTGTAGGGTGGGGTGGGCAAGTGAGAGGACTAGAGAGATTGGAGTGAGTGAACGTACCATTAATGAAAACATGTCTGGTAGAGTGGGTCTACGGATCAAAGAAAGGTCTGGCCTGAACTAAAGGGATTCCTTCGTCCTATTACGCACGA